>CM035802.1:31965933-32565933 GCA_020466265.1 Siphamia tubifer | reverse complement strand
CAGCACCTTATTACACTTCCTCTGCATGTTTTGTAAACTATAGAAAAACGTCATTGTGTGAAGCTAAAAGTGTTTACGCTGCATTGTTGAAACTTTTCAGGTAAAAGGGTAGTTTATGAATCATCGCATGCGGTCTGACTGCACGTCAGGATTTTCCTTCTTTTCTCTTTTTCACGTTTCCTTTTGTTTCATAATGATGCAAAAACGCTGCTCGAATTTTCCCAGTGAATGCTTTAAATGATCGTTTTTGTGTAGAAACAACCTCGTAGGGGTTTTATGGTTGTGTTTTGTATACACAGTCTGCGTGGAAGAATATTGTTTAATGAGCAGTAAGTGGCAAACAAAAAAATTTCATGTCAAACCACTATTCTACCAGCATACTGGATTTAGTTCTCCCATGTGGCGCAGTGGTTTCTAAACTCAGACGGGGTCCAAGCATCCTTGCATACATCCCCCAACAGCATGACAGTTGGTGTTTTGAGCACTTTGTTTACTTGACTACACTGGCTGTTTTCTCACACTGCTCTGTCTTTTCTGCATTAGCAATTGCGTGAGGCAGAAGGGAAGTAAAGCAATCAATGATGGACACACAGAATGAAGTATGGAAGGAGGGAGGAAGAGAAAACAAGTAAAGGTCTGGCAGGAGATTGGAAGAAAGTGCAGCTGGTGGAGGAGTGAACCTTTCCAAGTTTCTTCATGTTTTTTTTTTTTTTTTCCCCAAAATCTCTGTCACCCTTTTGCTCCCTGCGCCGCCCCCACTCCTTTACAACTCTGTGAGTCAGTTATGTGTGTGTGCGTGCGTGCATGTTATTGTGGTTTAATGCATACAAGTACGTTTGCATGTCTGGCCAGTAGATGTCTTGGTGGTCAAGCTCAGTGACGCTGGAGGACAGAGTGGGCCAGTGCACTCCCTCATTCTTTTTGTCTGTGTTTAGTTGGCCCACTTTTCCTTGCCTGCTGGTCTTTGCTGTAGTGGATTGCATATGTTCCCATAGTATACACACAAACAACCCCAAGTATTCTCTAATTACTGTGAAGTTGCTCCCAAGTAGTGTATGGGGAAAAGATGCAATTATTTTGTTTGTTTGCTTTACCTTAGGTTATTTTTGTGATGACGTGCGGTTTCGAGGAATATACAGGCGTTTTTCTGCCGTAGGTTTATTATTATTAGTTAATGCACATTTTGAATGTTGAAGGTTTTTTTTTTTTTTATTTACTACTGAAGCGTGAAATGGAAATATTTTATCAAATCAATTCTGATGTATTCAACGTTTCTCACATGAATAATCAGCAGACACAAAACTGAAGACGTGTGCGGGAGTACAATATGTATCATGTACTGAAATCAAGTCTCTGCTGATGAAAAAAGACATCAGTAATTTTAGATGGAAAACAATGACAGAGTACTCTGTGTCTTTTACTCTCTTTATCACAGATATCTTTAACATAACCTGCATCACCACCTGCTCACATCATGATGTAACTCAGATTATTCACTCCTAGACAGGTTATGGGGATGCACATAATTCACATTCTCATTTCCACACCTTTTCAGAACTTCAGTTCACTTGTTATTTTAAGGAGAAATCTGCTTTCACAATGATCAAAGTATATATTCACTTTTGGTTTTTCAGTGTGACTGGCAAATACTTTACTTATAAATGCATCAGATTTTTTTTTTAAAGAATTGGTCAGTAATTGTTGCTGTAGATACAGAAAGTTAAGGCAATCAGGTTTTTTACCTTCTACAATGGCATTTGTAAAGAAAGTGTTCTGCCACAGCATAGTTGTTTTTTTTAACTCAAATGCCAGTGTCATTTTAAGTCCTAATTGCAATCCCGTATCTTCTATTTCACAGTGGGACTGTGTGTGGGCTCATGCCTGTCTCTGTGTGTGTTCGATTATGCGTCTTTGAATGATTAAGATGAAATGGTAACCTTAACTAATATGGTCTACATTAAAGAGAGCTACAGGGAAGCTTTGACTTTCAAAGACACTTTCATTACTCACCGCTAAAGGCTGATGAGTTATTTGATTGAGTTCCGACATCAGTGGTTTTTTCTCTCTCATCCTTGAATCACAGATATAGTACACTGACACATCAGCACAGACAGTGGTGGGTGTTTTTGTTTTTTTTCTTCACTCTCGGCAGTCTCCACACCCTCCCTACATGTGTCCTGGTCCAGTTCTCTGTCTGTAGTAATAATAACAAAAATAATAATTGATAACACAGAACAGGCAGATCCAGTCAGCATGTGCTGATTTTTGTACAGGCCATGTTGCACTGACATGATTTTTTTTAGCCTTTTTTGTCTGCATGATTTTGATGCCTGTTCGTGTGCTTGTCTGTTTTCTTGGCAGGCTCGTGTGTAAGCCACTACTTTCCCACGTTGTAGAGTAGGGTCTCCCACAGGCCTCCCTCCGTGTCCTACTCTCTCCTCTCTCCTTCTCTCCCTTTCAGTCTCCCTCCTCTCTCCTTCTTATCCCTCTCAGTCTTCCTCTCTGCACCTGTACTCAGTGCTCCAGCCCCAGCTGCTCACATCTCGGCTCAGCGCTGTTGGCCTGAGACCATGTTGCACTTGGCATGTCCTCTGAGACCCTGGGGCCACACTTGACGTGCGAGGGCCAGGCGGGCCCCCGCCCAGGGAAGGCTCCTGTGGCCAGGAGGAGCTGAGAGCAGACGGATGAGAGGAGATCTGTGGGCTGGAGAAAAACTTGCTGGAATTCTGGATTTAAAATGCTGACTCATTGTTAGGCCTGCTGCGCAAGACATGATGAGAGACTGTAGAGGGGAGGGGGATTTCAGAGAAATTACACTTTTACAGTCATTTTGGTCAGATCCATCTTTCTTCACTTTAATCCCCACTGTTTTATGTTACTGTAAGTAAAAAGACACGATAGTCACTGTTCCATTCGAATGGTGCCAGAGACTCAAGGTAAAACTAGATAGTTAAACTTTATTATGCCTTGGGTTTTCCATGTTTTTTATTTCTGCTGTTCAAAATTGTACTCATTAGCTATCATCTAGAAACAGTCTGGCAATATTGTAAAAATCTGGACTGTAAAAGAAATAAGGTAATGAAATTGTAAATTAAATAATCTCCCATTATTTAGCGAGATAAAAGTCTTGTATTAAAGTTACGATAACAGTCATACTGTAACTACAGCTACCAAATGAAGGCGGGTTTTGCTCAAGTATACAAAATATTAAACTGAAATACTCCACTGAACTGTACATATGTAATAAAGTATATGTTATTACAAAAACATACACATGAAGCAGCTAAGCATCTTGGTGTGCCTGTATTAATCTATCACAGAATATTACACAGCTTAATTAAAAAGAGTGACTTTGTAGATTTTCAGTTTTCAATTATTTTCCTACAAAAACTAAAACTGCAAACGGTTAATGGTTGAGCATTTGGCCATAAAAAAAAGTTATTTAGAAATGAAATGTTATTTAATACTCGTTATTTATTATTTTTAGGCGGGGCTTTTATTTTGGAAAAAATGCAGTATGTGTACTCTTTCATCTTTGTGCAAATGGTCATTTACCCACAATGCAGTAAACCTCTGTTTATGAATGTAAAGGGAGGGGGGGTTCTTTCCCATGTGGGTTCTGCAGTTCTTTGGAATAAAATGGTGTAGGTGTGACAAAAGTCCAAAATGAATAAGCAGTAAATGTGGGAATGTGGAGTCACTTTTAGAGGCAAAATGTCCTGTTTTACTGAAACCATGGGTATCGGGGTATACATTGTCGGGATCAATGAGACCAACATTTTGGTGTTTGTTTCATGTCTATGCATCATTCCAACTGGCCACTAGGGCTATTTTTGTGACTGTAGGTGATGCTATAGAGCCCATTTTGGCAGCTAAGGGGTTAACTTTTATACTGTATGAAAGTGTGTGCCACCCATAACATGCATGCCAAATGTATTGAGTTTTGGAGCATGTTGAGGGAGTCAAATGTCACTTTAAAGTGGAAAAACAAAAACAAAATTAAATTAAATAATTTAAATAAATTCATAATTATACATCCTATCTCAATTTTTTTGCATGTGAGTGTTGTGGTGAGTCCTGTGCACATGTAGATATATAAGATGTGGTTAAAAAGTCCCAAATGAAAAATTTGTTCCAGGATTTGCAAATTTTAGGGCTTACAAGATCAAAACGAAGGCAGTTATTACTGTTATATCCAACTTTTTTTGAAAAGGGTTTACTCTATCTTTTGGTGGTATTTAGAACGTAGGACACTAAATGGTGTTTCATTATGATTTTACAGATGTTGTTTTGAAAAGCAAATTGCGAACTTCCTGTTGGAGTTGGGATATGGGTCACGAAAAAACAGAATTTTTGGCCGTGGTTCCAGGTCATTATGACATTCGTACTGGCCACTAGGGCTGTTTTAATCAAATTCTTCCCGGAACCTGACATGTGCCAAATTTGGTGAGTTTTTGAGGGCGTCAGAATCCGGTTTAAATCATCACGGTAAAATAAAAATATAAAAACGGATGAAAAAAACAAGTCCCACTCACTGTGTGTGAGTGGGACTTAACCTTCCAGACTCGCTCCCTAATGAATTGCAGCATTTCCCTGAATACATCAGTGTACACACAGTGGAGTTTTGAAATATCACAAAGAAATGCAGACTTGTTTTGAAATGTATTGCTGCAATTCAAGGTCCTTTATTTAATGATTAATGATTCAGTTTAATGGGTGTATCTGTGTGACTGGTTATGAAAGAAGCACTGTGAAGTTTATACCAAGCCAGGCTGGAATTCCAGTACACATACTTTTATTTTATGATTTGGAGCTGCTCAGGTTCCCTAGATTGTAACATAGATTCTCATATCTCAGAGCGGCTGCCTTGCCAGGAAACTTGTAGAATTGGTGAAAATCGATGTGTATATACTATATATTAGTAATGATGGGGTGGCTGCCTTTCTCTAAATCTCGTTTTCATTTTCTTCTGTTGTGAGAATGTATGCTTGTCTTCAGCTTCATTTTTTATTTAAAAACAGTTGCCTTGTCTAAACATGAAAATATTGGGCTTCTCAGAATCATTTCTGGCACCAGTCAAGACACCAATCTATGTATCTCAGGCGCTGCTATCCATAGGGGTCTACCGCATATAGTGTCTGGATGTCCTTGTGAATTTAAATGTACACTGGCAGCAAGGGAGGAGAACGTGGAGACGGATATTAAAAACTTTTCCCGTTGTTAACTTTCCCACTATTTCTCTTTCCTTGTCCTCAATTCGGCAGACATTCTCAGCCTTTCTCCCCCTGACCCAGGAGGGGGTATCACCCACGCGGACTCTCAGACCTCTAAATCTGCTCAGTGACAGCTCAGTCCCACTCTGTCAGGACCCAAAGAAAGAGAGGGAAATCTATGTTCGGGGCCAGAAGAAAGAGGAGCGGATATATATGTCCCTGTGCTTTGTTTGCCATCCCTACGCTGAGATCCAATAGTGAAACATCCGTCAAGTGGTTGGCCAACTGGCTATTGTGTAGTAATTGACCCTGATGAAGTGGTGGGCCTTTAATTTGGGAGTGGTGTGAATTGATAACTTGGCTCATAATGCTTGAGGCTCTCCCTTCCTTTGCCTTTTTGTCTTTAAGCCACATACAAAAGTTCAGTTATGCGTGTAAACAAATTCAACATCCTTTCACCCCTGATTTGATTAATATTCCCTCCTTTCCATATTTTTCTGCTCTTGTTTACTCCAGGTACCATTACCCTATTCCTAAGATCTTCTATGTGCAGCTGTCTGTGGGGAGTCATGAATTTATTGGTGAGGGACGCACCCGCCAAGCAGCCAGACACAATGCTGCCATGAAGGCCCTGCAAGCCCTGCGCAATGAACCCATACCTGAACGGCCACCGCAGGTAAACACACTCTGATCAAACTAATGGAGTACTCAGAACACAGTCTACTTCCATATTATTATTAAACCACAATTAAAATTCACATTTTAACCTGATTGTTACTCTGGTTGTTACCTGAACTGTTTCCTTGGTAAAAGGTCTTATGCCGTGTTTCCACAAGTATCGACTCGGCACGACTCTACTTGACTCGATTCATTTCCAGTATGACAAAGGACCCAGTATCATGGCACCCAGTACTAGATTTTTGGCATCGCCTCCACTAAGGTTCCAAATGGTTGCAAGCAATACTATAACATGACGTGTAAACAGCGCAGATCCTGATTGGTTATTGCGTTCAATGTGTGACGTGCCGTTTTTGAAAAAAACTACATTTGGAGTTAGAGGAAACAGGGCGGTAAGTTAATTCAGTCTGCAATGCAATGACGACAGCTCATAACACCATACTCTGGTCAGTCGTGGACGTTGATACATTTTTGTCTTTAGTAGCTGACGAAAAAAGTCAGTGTGGGCTTGATGGTGCTTTACGATGGCGTCCAGGTACTAGAGCCCGACTGATATGGGATTTTTGGGGCCAATACCAATGTTGGGGGTCCAAAAAAGCCATTAAGGATATACCAGCCGATGCCCGATATTGGCGAATAACTGATACATTGGCCAATATATGAAATAACATTGATTTACATAGGATATAATCATCTTATATTTGATAATTGTGTACATACGGAATAAGATTTACATAAATCTTTGTTTAGCTCAGAAAGATAAAGTATATACGGTTGCACGGTCTGTGAGTTTCAGAAAGGGAGGGAACCTCCCCCCCTCCTTTTAAAACAAGGGGTTTTGGAGCCATATGATGACTACCATGTAGTAGAAACCCAGCAGTAGTTGTACTTCATCACTTCCTGCCAGATAGTGTTAAATGTAATTTGTTTAATTTAACCTGAACAATTAAGTTTTTTTTTTTATACCTTTATTTCAAAGATTACAGCTAACAAAGATCAAACCTAAAATCGACAATGGCCACAAGAACTGATTCTTGAACATTAATTTTCTTTAAAACATTCTTCGTATAGTTTGACAGTTTGGTCACATTTGAGGGAGTACTGCATATGTACCATTCAAAATCAACCAGAAGTATGTGAACACTGGTGGTCATTTTCAACACTCTACATTTATGGATATGGAATTTACCAAACAATATGAAGAAGTTAATGGAGTCAATGCTGCTCTACAATTATGTTTGACATTTGAAAGTGTTTATAGAAAGTAAAAAAAAACAAAAAAACAACCATTTATACCCCATTTTGTGGATCTGCTTGAAAATCTATCCTTATGGATGGATGGAGCAGTGGGCGGATGGATGGATGGAATGAATCACAGACCACATTGGCGAGGGATGGAGAGAGTAACCAGAGAAGCTTACACCATCATTGACTATGTTTATGTCTGCATTAATAGTCCATTTTTGTTCAGGAAATGATAGTACTATGAATTTGACAGGTGTCATGTAAACAGAATAATCTGTTTGGATATGCTGAAGGAGGTACTTTTCCAAATATTATGTCTTCTCGTGAAGACAATGGGCTATGCTGATATTTTTCTAGTTTTATGAGAAGTTTTTGGACATGTGTACACTGCTTTCAGAATATGTGTCTCGTTTGCAGATTTTACCACAGCTTACGACACACAGCCTCTGTTTATTGTCAGCAGGGGTAAGAGAGAGAGATTCTCTCAGGAAAAGATATACACTTTGTGGTTGGGGGAAAAAAAATATGACAAATTTTTGCACATGTGCAACGATCAAGAAGTTGAAGGGGAAAAAATTAAAATGAAGGAGAATTGGAAATATACCGTACATGTCAATATAGTCAGTTGAATACTTCATATCTGACCAAAAAAATCTTAGAAATGAAGCAAAAACTTAAGAATCCAATGGTTTTAGTTGTAGAGCGTGAATGTGGAATTGAATCTAAATAAACCACAGCACCCATGTTTATTATAATGCTGCTTACTCAGTGCAATATTTTGACTTGTATAATTGTTTCTAAAAGAATAAGGGAGTAATTCATATCAGGCAATACTTATTAGTAGGAGAGTTTTTTTTTTCATTTATATCATGGGATTTGGGTAAATTCTAAATCTCTTTCAGTACTCCCTTCTGACCCTCCGTCCTCAACTTCAATCAATGCAAGTGTTTACTTGTGCCACATGCGCATATTGAAAAGCATTAAATTGCACAACCAGAACTGAATAAAACAATACGTCTCCAGAGGCTATGATTATTCAGTTTTGCGTCATGACTAACACTTCTTAGTTGTTCTAAAATTACTCTAAATCACAGCCTTGTGAGCCTTATTGGCTTCATAAAACAGTTATTGCATATAGCTGGTATGATATCATAAATATTTATCGATTTCATAAGAAATGACCACTCTTCTGCCAAATAACGTGATTATGGGTGCCAAGCAGATGTAGCAGAAAGGTTGGGGTGTTATTAACATGTCTTTAAACATTGCCATAAATTTTACAGTGCTTATAGATGTGAATAATTGCGTTAGAGCTCCTCTTTACTAGTAAATATGTGTATTAATGAAGCAAGGAAGTTGCTCTAGTGTCCCATTATTTTGTCCTAATAACTGAGCTACGACATTTATCATTCATTATTTGTCAGGGTTATCATTTTATGTAGTGCTATCATCTATTCATCCACTTATCTCACTCACTAAATCAAAATTGACTCCAAAATCTGATATCCTAATCTTTTACTTCAGGTACACTGATTTAAAGGGGTCATATTTTGCTGAATTTTTAACCCTCCAAATGCTGCAAATGTATCTTTATATTTATTTTGGCAAAACTCCAGTGGATTTCTACAACTCATTTAAATTCCTTCTTAATTTGTTGCGTATATATAACGAGTTACATCATGACATTTGCACATATACGGTCAAGACTTCTGACCAACATTTGTCTAAGGATGATATAATTGTCAGCAGCAGTGGTTGTAGTCCATACTGAAAATATGTCTAAATATCCAGCAGATTACTTCAAATGTTAAACTTGGTTGAACAGGACAGAGCATCACGATCAACAACCTGGAGGGGTGGGGCCTGAAATGACTCATTGGCATCTAAAGGGTCAGCACTCATAATAACCTTTCTGGTGTCATTACTCGGAAATAGGGTTGAAGATAGACCTGCGGAGTTGAATTAATAAAGAATTCAGACCCAAACAGACCATTTATAATTTACGTAGACCTCAGGGATATGTTTTAAAAAGCATAATTCCATTGAAAAAAAAAAAGCATACCGCTCCTTTAAGGCAGTTGCAGGTGTGTTTTCATAGAGTTGCATTACATACAAGTCTTTTCTAATCATAATAAAAGCCAGAACAATTTATTTAATAATAATGGTACAATCAGGTAGTATTGCATTAACATTCTAGACTCTGTACTGCTGAAACTATGTAAATAATACGTATTGTTACTTATTCGTGTCCTTATTGTATTACTGTGTGAGTGCACCTAAGTCCACAAAGCTCTTCCCAAACTGCTTTGCTTATGTTATTTCACTCTGGTCTCATTGTACCCTTCAATCACTGCAATCTCATCCCCTCAGCACTCTCACCACCTTCTGACTACTTTCATCCCACATGCCCGTCTCTGTACTCGACCCCCTCCAACTTGAAAACTCTTCTCCTAATGAAAAGTCAAGGGATTTGTGTTGCTGATCTGCAGCCACTCTCCCTGGACAGGTGCAGTTCAGAGTTTTTTTGCAGTCACTAAGATGGCTGCATAACCAGCTTTCATTAGATTGAATCCAAATCCACCTTGGTTCTAATTACTGTAATGTATAATTTAAGCTCTGCATCATCCCAGCAATCTCGATAGTTTTAGTTTGCACCTGGCAGTGTTGGATTTTTCTTTCCACTCCCAATGTCACTGTACCTTTCCAGAGTTTCCCCTTCAGGCACAAGTGTTAACTGTTATCATCTCCCACCGGAAATCAAATTACCCCATATCCTCACTGCCTGGCATCACCAACGGTTATTCAAAACGCTTTGGCTCCTCTCACTTGCTGTCTTGTGGCGACGGCCTCCATAAATGCGCTCTTTGTTTGCTGCTGCTTCTGAGTCTTGCTTTACAAATTGAGGCACATTGTGTCTACAGTATATGTCTGTCTCCATGTGAGCATGTGTGTTTGTATATATGTGGACACCCTGGGGCTTAAAGTGTTCCTTTCAACATGAGCTGTCAATCTTTAATGTTCACGGAGACCACAAGCAAATAACAATTTGTCTAATTATAGTGTTTACACTCAGTTTAAAAAACAATATGTGACTATAGGATACACGGAATAGCACCTCCAACCTCAAATAGTCTCAGGCAATAAAATTACAGGTTCCGGTGTCTCTTAACATGATCTTATCTTATCTGATGTGTCACAAGGTCCCTTTCTGCCTGTAACAAAGCAGGTTTTTTTTACCTCATGATCAATGGTTGGATCTTTATAAGGGGAAACATGTCTATGCCCGGGGCATCTTTAGTGTCCCCTGAAAAGAGGCAGACCATTTTTAGATCTGTGAAACTATAGTAAGTGGTTGTTGTAAAAAGGTCATGTTGTTCTGTCCGTTGTAGACACCCTTTGATTCAATTCTAAGACATAAAACACTTTCCCGTGTTACACAATCCAATGGCCATGAGCATGGATGCGCATGTGAGGCTTTTATTGTGTGCCCACATTCACTGTTCATTCACACAGTTCCTTCAGGGTGGCACATGGAAATAAGAGTTTTTCAGTTGTCGTTTTCCCAGGACCCTCTCCAGACTATCCATAAGGAGTCGCAGCAGCATTGTTATACTCAACCATCTATTTGTCTTTGTCACAGGAAGGTTGTCTATCTGTTTGGTGTGCTATAAATGTAGCCCTGAAAGGGGATTCACAGTATTAATCACTCAAATTCAACTGCTTAAAGTCGTGGCAGAAGACATTTATCCCTGAAATTCATGAATATAAATCATAAATATAGATTTGAATAAAAACAGGAAGTAAAATAAGGATGAGCAGAGGCCCTTACAGTTGCGATCTACCCATATTATAAGGGCAAACAGTTTATGTCACAGTATACAGGGACAGACAAGCACCTCTTATCAGTGTGAGGTCTTATGCATTACGTTCATCCCACTATGTGAACATTTCCTGTGAAATACAAGAGATCTCACAGCATGAATCATGCGCCATATCAAGTCACACAATAAGGGAAGAGCCCACAGGGAAAGACCAGAGCCATTCAGACCTGATCAGACAAAGAGGTGGACATGAGGAGATAAAGATCGAGACGGCATTCTACATTTCCATACACAACTGGCACCAAAAAGCCCCTCGTGGTAGGGCCTGTGATATGATCTGTATGGAATGAGCCAGGCGCTTATTTCTTTATTAGCAGAAGGGACTGATAGTAAGCCTTTTAGAGATGGATAGTAATTAATTTGGAAGGTCTCAAAATTTCCCAGAGACTCAGTCAGTCAGATAACATTTAACTTCAATGTAGCAACCACCAAAACTGACCAAAGGTTAAACCCGATTCATTAGCTGTCACGAGTTCCAATTGCTTCATACAACACTCAGAGGACTTGTGGGTTGAAAAATATTCATATTCTTTGTCTGACAAAGCCCTTAGGATGGTCTGTATTACAACTTTAAGATAATCTAGAAATCTTTCCTGTAATTTCAGTACAACAGCTTCATGTATCACATCAGATGGGGATTCGGTACTAGAACTTTATGATCGAAACATAACTATGTAATGATTTATTATTCAATATATTATTTCCTTATGTTATTCTACGACCCTCTAGAATGTTGCAACAGCTCCATTCTCTCTGAATGGATGTTCCTAGCGTTCTGTGGGTGGGTTTTTTCAATAACTGCCCGCTGCGCCAATGGCAACGAGTTTTGTCACTTCAGTTTCATGGTACCATATCACTCCGCAGGTAGTTCGGCCACTTTGAAAGTAAGTATTTGCTACGTTGTAACAGCTATTTTATCCAGTCTGTTAGAGTAGTAGCAGGAATGAGCTGTAATACGCGTGTAAAACATCCCTTGCGTAACCATAAAATTCATATATAACAGTAATTTAAAATATAATAGTATAGACACAAAGGACCACTAGTAATACTGAGTTTTGGATCCCATATCAGATAAGGATTGTAGTCATAAAATAGACCGGCATCCAGTTGCAGCTGTTTGGCTCACATCCACAGTCTGGGTGTGTAATTTGGAAAAGCCTTGATTTGATATGTGCCACACTCATAGTCATGGTTTGGTAATTTTGGATTTAGTCAGACATAACAAAAGATATAGTTCCCCGCTGTTTATTTTGAAACACCTCTTTGTAACCAGTGGCGCTTTGGCCACGATACTTATTACCTGCTTATTATCTGCATGTCCACTGAAAGAAAACTGAATTATATCTAGCATAAAATGTGAGTATTATTTTAAATTTTAAACAAAACAATCTGCTGATGAGGTCATATTATGTTGGGCCATCTGATTATAGCTGCAGGAATATTATGGTATTTTTTGATTTGTTGGGCCCAAAACACACTTCTTCACTTTCATCTTTTCTACACACACAGAAGTAATATTGTAAAAGAGTCCGCATGTTGGATATACTGACGATAAGGGTCTAGCCCACTGCTCATTGTCCAGGGTTACTCTAAGTTACAATTAGACTATTATGCTTTTGAACAGTGATTTGTGAAAAGCACTTACAGCTTTGGCTCTGCCGGGCTGTTTGATTGTTCGTAATGAACAACAATGGACCATTTGGAAAACTGTGACCTAAAAGTAACATTAGTGGGAGCAGGTGTGACCCCTTGCACTGTTTTGAACTTTACATTATTATGTTTTTCTTAATTTTTTTTTTCCAGAGTCCAGAGGAAAAAGCGGAGACTGAGGAGGGCACGGATGCCAGCAAATCAGAGATAAGCCTGGTTTATGAAATTGCTCTGAAGAGGAACCTATCTGTGAACTTTGAGGTGAGTAAAATGGTGCAAAATCATGAACTAATCCCCTAAATCAAACGTACAATATGACCAGCTGTTAACATCAGCATTGATTTCCACTGATGAAAAATACCTAAATAGAGAGCAGAAGTCCCGTCCCTTTAGCGATACCCCATGGGGTTGCTGCAGAAACATCGAAACAATGCTCAGTGGTGAGAGATTAATTTTTTTTCCTGATCCTGTTTGCATCGGCCAACTGTTTACATATTTGATATCTGTGAATTTAAAGGACAAATTTTTAAGCCCAGAAACTCACAATTTCTAATAGACATAATAAACATTTGATTTTTGATGTTAAACACTTCAATGGACTGCATGACTGGCCACGTGGTACACATCTTAGATACCAAAACAGCTGCTGCCCTGCCACATTTCATCTTAATCTTATGAGCAAGTTTAACCCATAAAGACCCCAAACCATCTGCCGCTGAAGAAAATTGTCTACTGATCTAAATGGTTTAATACCTCTTGATCCACAAGTTAAAACTAATGAATAAGTAAAAATTGGTGTAAAATATAGTCATCTTTTTATGATCATCAGTTAATGACCCATTTGGACATTGAGACGCTCTGTAGTGAACACATCTTCTACAACGTTAATTCAACAGTAAGTGGATGGACACACTTGGTTTCTGTCCAGTTAATAATAATAATGATGATGATGATAATAGTAATAATAATAAACTTTATTTATATATCACCTTTCAAGAGCATATCAGTCACAAAGTGCCTTCGAAAAGCAATAAAGACATAAAACAGCATAAAAGACAAAAAACAACAAGGCATAAAACATACATTTAGAGCAGGAAGTAACATAAAAACAGATAGACATAGACCTACAATGATAAAAACAACAACTCAAACAAAGGCAAGTCTAAACAGATGGTCTTTAGCTGTTTTTTAAAAGTGTCAACAGTGTCCACAGATCTTTTGTGGGAGAGAGTTCCACAGAGTGGGTGCCACAACCTGCTTTGGATTTAAGCCTAGAATGAAGGATCACCAGCACGTCCCGATCAAAGGACCTCAGAGACCTGCTGGTGACATAAGGCCGCAGCATATCTGTGATGTAGGCTGGAGCCTGACCATGCAGAGCTCTGTAAGAGACTACAAGAACTTTAAACTGGATTCTAAATTTGATGGATGATGAAATTTGATTTGATTGATAGATTTTGCCCCCCCCCACAAAAAGAAAAGTTGTGTTTTCTCTGTTTTTGATATAATAACCCTTAACTGTAGTCTGAGCATTTATGAACATCTACATGATCAGTAAATTAAATAGAAGAAAATACCAGATTTTTCACTGAAAAGCATGAAATACAGACATTATTATAATAAATAGTAATAAATCAATTTGAAAAAGTTAAATATAGACAAAAACTACTTCAGGAGCTGACTCAAAAGTAGCACTGGGTCTTTATAGGTTAAAGAAAAGTAATAAATAAGGTGAAAATTACCATCTTTTGGTCATGCTAAAGATAAAGAGACAACTATAGTGACTCTAAACAGGTCATTGAAAGAGTCTGATACATAAACTCTTACCACAAACTATGACTATTATGTCTTGTAAAACTATCTTTTAAATGAACAAATGTATGTGTAAATGATAGCATAATTCAAATGGAACCAGAAAATAACTTGTCTCCCACCACTGACTATAATAGAGTTTTGTTTTCCGTAGTGCTGAATTGAGACAGGCCTTTGAATCTCAAGAGCACTGTTAAATGTATGAGAAGGCATGATTTGGGGTTTTTTTCAGGGTCTGTGAGGAGAGTAAGAATTTCAAAACCTAGGCATTGCATTACAGATAAGAGGAAGGAGTCACATTAATAACACTGTATCCCCCTAATGACGAGAAAATTGCTAACTGCGTAAGGGCGGTATTTTTTTTTTTCCCTGAGTAAATGAGGCCATTTATCTTGAACTAACATCAAAAAGTATGTTTGTGGCAAATTTAACATACTTGTAAGACTTGAAGAATTCCTTAAGAGTGTGTAGTACAGAAATTAACATGACTAATATAGGATATCCACATGAATTTCATAGTGACTCATTTTATCTGGTAGCTGTGCTTACATCATTGGGTACAGTATTTTTTAGAAAGAAATGTAGGTGTTATTTTTTTAACCCATAAAGACCCAAACACACAACATCAACCAAAAGTATATACTCGTATGACATGTTTAATACCGGTTGATGCACTAATCCTATCAATCCATGTAAACAATTACTGAAAAAGTACATTTTGACAAATGTATTTCTTGATATGATATAATAATCTTTGAGTTACCCTGTGCTTAATGACCATCTGCATGATGAGTGAATTAAATACAAGAAAATATATGATTTACACTTTTCACTTAATTTTATATATAGAGAAAAATCCATTTTGGAACTGACATAAAAGTATCACTGTGTTTTTATGGGTCAATAGACACTCATCAGCTTGAGCCAATATTCATTTTAAATCTGATTAAGATATTTGCAAACATCTCAGACCAATCTAGTTCTATACCACTGCCTTTTATGAAGAAAATTATACCAGCCCGTGTCAAATATTTAGACATATTTAGTGTGACATGCACTTGAAAGTTGTACTCTATTTTGTACAAATATTGATTTTCTTTGCAAATATTTTTTATTGAGGAGTTGATCAGAATAACTTCCAATTATTACAATTTGTCCTAATTTTAACAGTTAAACCAAAAGTACACAAAAAGAAAAATAAACGTTAAAAAAAACACACTTTAAAAATTCTGTAAAGCATTAACTGGTACAGATATTTTTGTGTGCTCGTGTTCTTTGAAACCTTGAGATCTCAAGCAAACTTGAGGTTAAATTTGTGAGCTTGAATAGTATTTTCCAACATATAATAACTAATGAAAGTGTGCAATTATAAACCAATTTCAGGTCTTTGGGTGTACTTCCTTATATTATTATTTTAATGTAATAAAATAAGAGCCTGATCTAAAATCTGATCTTTTTATCGTGTGTGTTCCATTTTATGTCAACATCTGGCGTGTTAGATATTAGATCCATTGAGGTTTCTAACCACAGGATGTTGCACAGGGGCAGAGAGGGTGGCATAGTGGTGACCCTGTGCACCTCTTGAAAACAATCTTGACGATAAAATTAAGTGTAGCTGCAAGATATCGGGCCTCAAATTACATTGATTCAAACGCATTACAAAAAGACTGCTTCCAGCTGGAGATAATCAGGCTAAGCAAACTATAATTCAGTGCTTAACCAAAAATTGTTGGACTCCTCTGGCATGTGCGGCAAGTTGTTCGTCACACAATCCCAGCTGGATGATTGATCTGTTTTCCTCCAACATTTCCAGATTGCAAAGACTGTTTTTTGAAACAAATATACAGTAGGTAAACCCAACAATCAATCACTGTCATCTGCTGAACCACATCATGCATAGTCTATGATATCTTAGTTTTTGGGAACAACTTAGTTTATTTGGAGAGCACATTTGAATACAGCATAAGCTGATCAAAGTGATCTATGTTTAAAAGGGGTGCAACGATACATATCAGACCATCGTACTGTCATACCGACACACCCTTCATGATACACCCTTCACAGTTTTGTGTGCGCATGTACCAACGTACCGTGGTAGAGTTCGCTTGTCATTTTCAAATGACATTTCCAGACGATTCACATTTATATTAGATTTTTGCAAGATGAATGATATACAGAGTTCTACTGTATGGACATGTAGACCATCTAAATCAGGATGCGGTGGAGTTCATCTAGAGCAGGGATGGGCAAACCATTCCTAAAGGGCCGGTGTGGCTGCAGGTTTTTGTTCCAACCAAGCAGCAGCACACCAGACTTGATTCAATTAATCAACTGATCTCAGTCTTCAGAGAGTTGATTGGTCAAACTGTGTACTCTTGGTTGGTCGGAACAAAAACCTGCAGCCACACCGGCCCTTTGTGGAATAGTTTGCCCATGCCTGATCTAGAGCCTCACCCAGAACCAGACACAGCAGGGCCTGGCTCGAGCCAGATGCAGACCACAGCCCTTCTACTTCAAATTACCCTTCCAAATATTAACTTTAGTATCAACATTAGCAAAACCTCCTCTGTCATTGCCGTGTTTGTTGTTATTGACTTTCTTCTAGTTCTTCTCCTCATAACTTTACTCTTCTTCAGGGTACTTGGGCAGCATACTAATTAAGAGTGGCATCTTCTGGTGGATTGATTAAAAAATGATTATTCCAATGTACATGGTGCATGAAAGTATGAAGGCAGTAAAACATAACAGCATTAGAAAAACAGACATATTTATGTACATACCATTTTCTGTGGTACTTGGTCCACACTGGCTAATTTTTACATTGGGTTATTTATGGATTAGGTTATTTATGGGTACTTATCTTTTTTTTTTTGTTTTTATTCCTTGAATTTTAGATATGGATGCTCCAATGAAGTTTTGTTGTTCTTTTATGACAATGACAATAAATATTCTGAATCTAAAGCAAACATAAACAAGGCAGTCAGAGACGGCAGACCTCCGCCAATGCTTGATTTTTCATTCGCGTGACGTGATCGAGTCATATGCATTGACCCATCTGATGTGAATGCAAAAAGCTGTGAGATTCTATCTATCTGAATCCTGAGATATCATCACTTATGTGTTTTAGCTGTTGACCTTTAGTGTGACCTTGACCTTTGACCCTCATTGCTCAAAATCTAATGGGTTCCTCCTTGACCCATTATCTATCATTCCTGAAAGTTGAATCAAAATTTGTTCAGAACTTTTTGCGTAATCCTGCTGACAGACAGACAGACAAACAAACAAACTTGGCGGAGATAATAATGAGCCTTAAGGTTCTCCATCATCTCCAAGTTACATTTCAGTGCAAAGCTGGGCTGTACTGTTGCATCCCTAATCTATAAAGGACATTGAAACAGTGTCTTTAGTTTTTATTATTAATAATTCAGTAGAATTGTCCAATGTATATGCCCTTAAGCGGTCCAAGAAATCTAAAATCATGTGCAATAGTCATATTTGGAAGTTAATAGTTTATTAAAGAAGAATTTTAGGGCACTTTCAATGGTGGTTTCAGTCTGGATCAGATTGAGCTACGTTTGTGTGTAATGCAAATAATAATTTTTTCATTCAATTTATCACACAATGTCACGAACAACAAATGAAAGAAAAAAAAACCCCAAATGTAACACGGAGGAAATTATCATTCGAGTCAAATTAACATGTCTGTGTTAGATGGATAACCATCTATAAAGGGAAATGGAACATATATAGATGATGACAGGGGGATGTGGGAAGTCTAAGCCAAATGTAATGTGTACAATACAGAAAAACATGAACCTTGGTTCAGACTTACAGGTGGGCGGGTGTCACTCAGCTGATGTGCTTCTTGTTACTCATTCATGGGTATTTCTGTTGTTGCTGTAGCTTTTATTTACAGCTACAGTGAAGGATGTGTGAACTATGAACCCTGGGAGGGAGATCTGCCCAGTACCTATACGGTTGAGCGTAGATGTGGAGCTCCACCTTGCTCAAGGGTGTAGTTTTCCCCAGAAGAACTACTCTATATGTTCCAGTGAATCTCAGCACTGCTCTCCTAACCATTGAAAATCACAGTCCCTTTTTTCCGTAAATCCATGAAGAAGTTTATTGTGTCCTTACATGACCCGTTTGGGCCTGATCTTGGCTTTCACCATATCTCAGCTGACTCATCCAATATTCTATCCCTAATCGCCCCTCTTCTTCTTCTCCACTCTGCAAGGTGCCAAAAACAAGGGAGGCTCAGTTTACTCTATGTACCCCCTCCCTTCCTCTATAGAATCCCTCCCTTCCACCTCTCCTTCCATCACGCCCAAAAATCACAGAGGGCAGTTGCACGTTGAAGCTAGGGGGAAAGGCGGATGAGGTTGAGAGGAAATGGAGACAGAGATGGAAGGAAGGGAGGGAAACACTTCTCACTCTGTTGACTTTGCTTGCTAATTAGAGTTTACACAACATTAGAACAATTTTCTGGAAAGCTGTCCAATCATCCCTTCTACCCCCCCTCTCGCTCTCCCTTCATTGTTCGAAACACATTTGCTCATCAGAGCATGACATAGCTGTCCTTCCTGGAACTGCTATTAATAATTTCATCCAGCTAAATATGGATTGAAGTAATTCATTATCTGTCATGTCTTTGTCACTGTCAGCAGTTACGCTGCTTTCATTTTCAGTCCTTCCAATTTGGAAGCTAGGAGCGGCGGTTTTAAACGCAGACCACAGGCACATTCCTGTAACAGTCTCTCCACCGCTCGCTGTCAGTGTGGAGACTGGTGGTTCATTACTGCTGTCTAATGAGCAGTAAATCAGTAACTTCTCTCCATGTGTTTTCTCTGTGTTTTTTGTGTGTGTGTTTTTTTTCCACCATCAATCTTTCTGTCAACTTGTCTCTCAACAGTTAATATTCTTTTACGCATTTCACAAGTTATGATTTGTGTGCTTTGGTGACCACAGTGTTTAGCTTGGTGATTTCTCCCTTTTTTTATGCTCTTAAGAGATTTCATGATTTAAAGTAGATTTAAAGGATGGGGAAACAGGTCAGCCTAATGTTTTTGTTTCCCTGACTGCTATCTTCATATTTACTTCACACTCATAATTTTGAGTGCAGATCAGTCGCACCACATTTATTTTCTTGTGCCATGTCAAACTAAGCTGTCTGAAGGCCAGCCTGCACTCAGCCAATCATCCTCTTCTTCTCCTGGCACAACATACCTTTCTCTCCCACTCATACCTCTGGTGCCTGTCTTGCAGATTCACTTTCATCCTCAATCAGTGTGTTGCATGCAATATGCTGTCACTATGCCGTGGCTACAGACCAAGTGCAAATTATACATGTTTCTATGGATCCTTTTTTTCCCATTGGGTCTATTACATTATAGCTCATTAGACAAAGTTTGGCCTCCTCTATTGCACTGCCATGTCACATCTCCTTTACCGTGTCTCCTTTGATGCGCTGAGAAAAAAATGGTATGTTCTCACACCCCCAGTAAGAGTCAAACTCATACTATACACACACAGTGAGACATTTATGAGTTCTACACAAAACTGTAGACTGTCATGTCATGTGAATGCCTTTCACAGCAGCCATATTTTCACATCATCTCATCCCTGCCCTCACTAGGGCATGAAATTACCCGTGAGTCACTGCTATAGCAAGTGTCTGCTTTCCCACCCCTCTGCAATGATGAGGGTCGCCGCCACCCTGCAAGCGAGAGAGTTGGCTCATTTAATCCCCCCGTCAGGCAATATCAAACAGATGTCAGCATCAAAGAGGAACCAATCTATAAATCACAGCTTGTGTGTTGGATTGGAGGCTCCTTTTCCAAGGAGGACACAAGAGAACAGGGTCCTGGCCAAGAACCACCCATCTTACAAGAGGCAGCTTCCCTTAGGGCTTGTCCATCCACCACTCATCACAAAAGAACCTTTCTTCCCTTTACCAGTCTCTACTATTGTCCTATTCTGCTCCCATAGCCTCCTCTTCCAGAGTACCTGAGGTCTCATGCATGGATCCTCAGACTGTTCAGGGTATTAATGTCTCAATAAGGAGCCGAAGAGAAGGCCTCCCATGTTAGATAAAGAAGAGATGAAGAGACAAGATGAGAAGGGGAATGAAAAAAAAAAAATCAACATTGAATTACAGAGTGTTTCCTGTGTACAACCTGATCCTTGTCATTAGGTAGGAGACGGGTGTGTTTGTGTGTTTGTTTGCATGTACTGTATATGTGTGTGTGCGTGTGTGAGACAGTGTAAATGAATGGAAGTGGTGAAATCCCATCGGTGTGGCGCAGATCCCGTGTCGTCTGCCAGGAGTCTGACTGCAGCTCGTCTGCCGCCATCCTGGGCCAAGAGTGTGTGACATGTGTGCAGTTACACACTTCTGGTTCAAGTTCTTCAGGGGCCACTGTTGATTTCTTGCTTCTTGTTGGTAACAGCATGTATATCGCTTTCGACAGCCAAGTGAATCAATGCAGCCACCACACTTTTCTGCAGGCTTGGAAGTTTCCATTGGGTTACATGAGAAGGGCAGGAAGATTTTTAGATGCCCTGAAAAAAGCATTGACCATTTGTTTAGTACTAATGTATAAAAAGCAAAAAAGTTTCAACTGACTATGCAAGAGAGCGTCTTTGAGTGCGTCACCTGTTTTGATGAAGCCAATAGAGTGACCAACATACACTAAAAGGTCTCCTTAGATCGACTTTAAAATATATGCTGCACTAGATGAAGATCCAGTGGTGGAAAAACTTCCTGGACACTTCCTGGCATTTGTGATATATTGCATTAAGAGACTCTTGTTCGTGAACTTTAGTAATATTCCATTCCCCATATGCACATGCTCTCTTCTGTACATGCACTGTTGTGTTGATATAATTAAACTGTCAGTTGAGTTTAGTAATTTTTCCCCTTGTTAACCATAAACAAAAAATAATAATTAGCATTTGTTTGTGTCTGATGCATCCACATCAAGAAACAAAAATAGAAATTTTCAGCAAATATGTCATAAAATGATGTAACACTTTAAGGATCTCTATATACTTCTTCCATTACTATATAGGTGCTGCTGCACACAAAAGTTTAATTATTTTATTGACAGTTCTTACATTTCCATTAGCACTGTTCTCTGAACAGGTTAACAATATTAATAATCAGCATTGACCTCATGGACAGGTTTGATACCATATATGTTGGATATCACTGTAATTCCTGTGATGTTCTTAAATATTTGTGATCTCCCACAGGCATAAAGAAGTACAGTATTTATAAAGATGTATAAGAATCAACAGAGTCAATTAAAAAATATAATAAATTACAAAATAGAAGGCATTCCAAAGTTTTCACATATACGCATCAGTGTTTATTGGTAATTTGACAAAATACATGTAAGTGAGGATGTCTATCCTGACAATTTGTACAGTGATCACCATGAAGCCTTAACAATTACATAAGACTTGCAGAGAATGATGTGAAGAGCATAATGTGCACCTGTGCCTCCTGGGGTTTCGTCAGATTGCTTCTCCACACGCTGAGGAATAGTGTTTGGCCTGAGACATCTACGTATGTGGCAATTAAAATTGTGAGAACTTCTGATTGCTTTCCTATTTTCTCTTTTTTTTTACATAGATAAACAATCCCTTTTCAGAAAGACTGAAAACATTCAGTCAAGCTCTTTACAGACATACGTAGTTCTGCATAGCAACACTCGAATCACAGTGAAGGAACACAACAACAAACTAAACATGCAATCATTGTGTGTTTCCACTTATCCTATTTTAGTTGCCAGTTGTTTCCTACTCAGACACATTGCTATAAGGAAAGTAATAATGCTTAAAGTGCACCCTTGAGAAGTTATCAAAAAACGTGCCTCTAATTGATCCTCTGCTGCGTCATTGGTGCTAAACCATGTGAACTAAACAGTTTCACATGTTTAAACGAGCCTCTGATGGACAAAGACAGATGGATTGATTGAGTGACTGTGTACAGAGAGAAGAAGCCTCTAGAACTGAGGACAGATACATTTGCTTCTTGTCCTGTGCATCCCATTATTCATTTTAAGATCAGACTTACCTGGACCACATAAACATTTAGTCAATCGCTCCCATTTATTTTCTCCAAATGATCTCAGCTGACAAATGGCTATTGATGTGCAATGTTATCATCTACACCAATGACAGAATTGTTTAGGACTAGGAAGCATCCAGTCTCGGTGAATACTGTAATGTGCAAGTGGCTGCCATGTTAGATTTCCTTTTGCTTGTGATGAGCAAGACCAGAGCAGATCCCTTGGGTTCTAGTGAGTTTGGCTGTTAGCTTTGTGGCTTCCCTACAATACATAGCATTCCATACACTTAGTCACTTTTCAGGAATGCTGACAGAGAAACAGGTACATTGGCAGGTAACACAGGCCCATTGTCAACCAGGTTAGATTGTTATGCAGTTAATTTTGGGGACATGAATATGAACTTTTTTCCTGTAACCCTTCAATGGCAATTTTTAAGCGTACATTTTTACTGAAAGGAGGGAAAAAAAAGGGTCTAAACATTTGTTTATGTGGGCACAGGTGTACTGTGTACAAGTGAAGGGAGGTATGAACACATTATTCTTTGTTCTCTTTGAGGTCTTGTATTAAGCTGTGTTGATGTTGAAAGTATTTAAAGAATGTCTGTGGATCTGCTTATCACTTTCATCATTTTTTTTTTTTATCGGACACTGGATTCAAATGAACTCTTCTAGATTGCATCTGACAGCCTCAATTCGTGCTGTCTGAAGCTCGCAAGACAGGAAAATTTCTGAAAATGTCAAAACAAACACATTCATATATAGAGAAATGGGAAACCAAGACAAAGATATGCATTGAAAACATACTTGTTCTGCTGGACTCAGTAAGTGTGTGAAACTTAATTCTTCCTCAAGTGTGTTTTCCTAAATAAGTTTTGGAGAACCCCACCTGCTACACACACACACACACACACACACGCTCAAACAGTGTTTTCGGACTTCACAGGAAGTAGATGTGATTGCAGAAGCATGACCTAACGCTAGCCGGTGTTTGTTTTAGGTCTCCCAGGTGACCAGAGGCTAGAGGAAGGAAACTGAGCCCTCATCACCAGAGACTGTCATCTAGGAACATGTTACCCTTCATATGTGTGTTTGTACATCACTGTGCGTGTGTGTCTTTTGTATATGAATAACATGTGCATATGGGTGGGGAGCGCTGACCATCGAGAGCAGATGTTTTGGACCACCTGGTGTAGCAGCTTGCAGAGTGCGCCGCTCACACTCCCTCATATATATCATGCACAAAAAAGACACAACATTCACGGGTGTGCAAAGCACTCACTATGTACAGTATGCACCACTCGATAAACATACACACACACCCAAGAGTACATGGTGGGTCTGTTTCCATTGACAGCGTAGTAAGGCAATTATGAAGGGGTAATATTTTTAAAAATGTATGACTTCACATTATCATCATGTATATCTATATTTGAACCTACAATCTCCCTTGCTGCTAACCTGTGTGCTGGATTTTACTGGACTTTTCCTGTACATATTGTTTGATTTAAAACTTTTTTTTTCCCCTCCATATTTGCTCCCAGGTGTTGAAGGAAAGTGGACCACCACACATGAAAAGCTTCCTGACCCGAGTCACTGTGGGGGAGTTCTCTGCTGAGGGCGAGGGCAACAGCAAGAAGCTGTCCAAGAAGCGTGCTGCTCTGTCCATCCTGCAGGACCTGAAGAAGCTGCCATTTATTCCTGCTGTGGAGAAACCCAAGACGCACTACAAGAAACGTACCAAGACCATCCTTAAGGTACTGCAGCTGGACTGTGCTAGGGGAAACGGGGCTCTAGACATATAGGCTTTTACAGCTTGTGCAACAAATATGAAAGTATTACAGCCATTTTGTACACTTGATGTGACAACATATGATGAAGCGACCGACTTTGAAAAAACCTCTCGCCTCCTGTCAGACATTCAACTTTTTTTTTTTTTTTCTTCTGATTAATTTCCTGTGTTATTACTTGTTTCTATATCTTTGTACCCATCTCCAACACATGAATTTTGTCTCATTTCCTAAGTATATAGTGTAGTTATGGAAGAATATATATACGCCTCATATCAGTTGAGGCTCACTAGACTGCAAGCGATTGTGAAAATAAGATAAGATGTATGCAATAACTGGAATTGATCACCTCTTGTCTTTCCCATATAGACGGGACCAGACTATGGCCAAGGAATGAACCCGATCAGCCGGCTGGCCCAGATCCAGCAGGCCAAGAAGGAGAAGGAGCCTGAGTACCTGTTGCTTTCTGAGAGAGGGATGCCCCGACGCAGAGAGTTCATCATGCAGGTAAACAATGGTTTGGGATCATGTTATCAGCTATCATATACATCAGTAAATTGTTGTTGCGGTCTCATCATCTTACAGAGCTGCTGCATTTTGTGAGAATTTTCTATGCATAATTCAGCACTTGTACACAGTGTCAATACGGTTGGTGTCAGTTGTATAATCTTGAATGACACGATGGCAGTTTCTAATTAAAAGCTACTAGAAAATGTAGCAGAAGTAATTACCCTCCAGGGATTATTACAGTTGAAGCTAATGCAGTTTAAGCTCACATCTGTAGGACTGAGATAGAGAAATTTAACAAGATGTCTTTAAAGAAGGAGCTCAGTGACCATCTACTGTGATTATCTTACTCTAATGGATTAGTGACTATAGATTGCTAGATTGGTTAGTGTTAAGGTGATCCATAACCTTTTTGGGACTCCATAAAGTCTAGATAATCCTGAACCAAAGACCCGGGTCACACATTGCCTATGTTTTTGATTAGAGAAGACCACGAATAAACCATCTGTCAGGCCACAGACAGCCTGGAGCATTATTATATAAAGCTGGTCTAGAATACAAGTTTTTGGATCTCTCAAGGGACACGATGTGATTTCCAATTTCTGTCACGCATGTGGACTGAGGCCATTCCTGCTTATGACCTCCACACTTGTAAGGTAAAAGTAAGTTGAGAAATGCATGCCTTCAAGCCATAGATGTGTATCTACCGACAATATCTTATTTAAACACATATGAAAGCGCGATAAGTGAAGTTTAGCTCTGGTACCATTTATTTATTACATGTTTTATAACTTAATTGAAATCCTCTGTACCCTGTTAGGATCTTGGATCTACCTTAAAATGTTCTGTTTAATATTCACTATTTTATAGCAAGCAGTTAAACCTCAGAATAGATGAACTTCCATCTTTACAGCCCTGTTTTATTTTCAGTGGAGGAGCTGCCAGCTGTTTTATGCAATTAAATTGCCATTTCAAGCTTTTGTTCTGTTCGAAAGAAAGTACACAGACAGCACTCTGTGCTGCTGGAGGATTTCAAAATGTAGCTGTGCAGAAAAGAGCTAGCATTCATTAACTGAATAAAATTTCGCGCTCTTGCGAAGTAACGACCTTTCACCCTTAAATAAGTTATGGAAGATTGCTGTTTATCACTAAGCCAGTAAATGAAGCAGGGACTTTGTATGATGAGAAATCTCATCAGATAGTGCAATGGCCTTGTTTAGTGTTGCATGTAAAAGCTACATCATTACAAAACAACAAGTCATGCATTGCTGTGTTGTAGACACAGCAATGCACTATAGTTGTGTTTACACTATAGTTTACACTATAGTTGTGTTTAGAATGACACTTAATTTACTTGTCGTCAGTATATATATATATATATATATATGTGTGTGTGTGTGTGTGTGTGTATGTTTTGTGGCAGAAATGTGTGTGTTCATGCATTTAAAAACTGTAGATTTGAAGCCATTATTACTGCATGAAGAAAAACAGTTTTTTTTTATATGTGCCCCTTATTTCATTCTCTTTTCTATACCTTATATAAAGCAAAAATATAGAATTAGAATTATGTGAATGCTTTATTAAAACCTAATGAGTAAAGTTTAGGAATCAGCAGGTTATCAGAGTTATTTTCCTGCCCTAGCTGTCATGCTTTTGTCAGAGTTGCAAAGATAGCAAGTGAATAACTTATCATTTATGCAAATTACTATTTTACCATTTTTATTTATCTTAATTGTCTCTTTGTCAGGCGTTTACGTTTTGTCTGTCTTTCCATAATCCTTCTTTTTCATATGAACAGAGGGGTCTCTTAGCATCAGGCAGTAATTCAGCCTCAAACCTATTCTCCATGCCTCTTTGATACACACATTAGCGTCCTGTGAGTGTCTGTCTTTCTTTTGTGCAGTCCGCTCACTCTTCTAAAATTTCCACATTGTTTCCTCTGGTAACCAGCAAGGCTAAAATGAGTCTCTGTTTTCACATCTTTTGTCTGGACACATCACTAGTTACAGAAAAAAAAAGAAGCATCCGTCTCCACGTGGTTCCACATTCCTCTGAACGGTTTATAATCATTTTAAAATTAATGCAACAGTTGAAGTTACTCATATAGGCTTTTGTTCTCATTGTATTCTATGTGTGATGCATTTAGCCAAGCACTCAGTGAACATGTCAGACCACTTTGAGTAAGTGCACCAAGGCCTGGCTGTTCACAGGCTTTGGCTCCCAGAATGTTATTTGTACAGTGTAATTGTCTGTTTGCATAACATAACGGCGGCTGATATTCTCTTGGAAATATCTGCTTACATTCTGTGTAGACAGATTTAATGTTTTGAGATCACTGAAAAACAAACACTTCAGTTGGATCCGTTTTGTGTGATGTAAATCGCATGGCCGACTCATCCCACAATATAAAAGCATCTAGGATGGAAAGTGTGAAAGCTGAAGCCATAAGTAATGTGCATTTATATGGAAATTTGCTACATTTTTTTCTATGCTGCGTCTGTTAATATAATATATATACAGTGCTTTGACAGGCATGTGTTTGTGCTTGTGTAGGTCAAGGTGAATAACGAGGTTGCCACAGGAACGGGACCCAACAAGAAGGTGGCTAAGCGGAACGCTGCTGAGGCAATGCTGCTACAGCTGGGATATAAGGCCTCTACAGTCCCTCAGAGCCCCACCGAGGTACAAACTTTGCCTTATACCAGCTGATGGTATTTTATAGCTTATACCTTGACCTTTATAAACATTCCCACCTTGTTAGGGCTGATGATTTTCTCTTGTAAGAATAGCTATGTTCCTCACAAATACTTTAAACAGGATTAATGATCAGAAAATCTGCATATTCACACCTTTACCCGCTAAGAATGTACAAGTTTTTTTAATACTGGAAATGACCCGACAATGACTTTCTACTCTAAATGTGTTTTTCTTCGTAATTCATGTAACACTCATAGTTTTTTTGTTTAAACAAATACCTTTCCCGCATAAACGGATGCACACTTAATTATACATATAACACAGTTTCAATTGTAAAAAAAATTAAGCCTCATTGCCAGAAGAGCTCTAAAGATGGTAATGTTGGTTGGTGTATGCTGAAGCATTACATAAACGCCCCGCTTACGTCGCCATCTCATCTATGCAGCTCTTCATAGAATTCAAGAAGAACTGATAGTCATTACTCAGTTTTATCGCAGGTGTCGGTGTTACTGACATGACTGGCCTATTATGTAATCTGTTCAGATCATATGAGCCGAACGTGTCTTGTGAGCAGCCATTGATCACCATTATCTGTATTCACCTCGTCTGTTTTTAAGCCTAGAGGATTCACTCGAGGAGAGTTAGATCAAGACATTACATAACCAAGCTCTCTGTAGAATATGCACTCTCCCTAGAAAGCTCATTAGGTACACATATATATATATACGGCAGCATGTATCTTATTTCGACTACCATACCATACATTTACAACAAGATTTCATATTGCTCTTATCAGAATAGCTGTGAAGCTGACTCTTACAATGAAGGAATTTCAGTACAGTTTGTTGTCAGTATTTCGCTATAGTAGCACCCTTAGTGTAGAGCTGACATTTTATTGCAGTCCTTATGTTGAGCTCTCATTAATTAGGTTGTATTTTTAACATTGTGCAGTCTGTCAGTGAAAGACACTATTGACTGTTAAGGCTTCTACATGTGTTAATAAGCAAACATCAAATGTTAGCCACAAGCAATGGAAATTATGTTTGTTTGTCATACTCAAGATTTACCATGTTTTGATGGTTAAGGTTTGAAGTAAACAAGAGCCTGCTGTCGTGAAAATAAGCACCATATTTAGTAACTATGTTCACACAAATTCCTGGCAGGCATTGAAACCTTTCTTGTTTCACTCAACATTGAATATTTAGACACAATGGCATTAGAGACTGATGCACATTAGTGCGTGGTTTGACAACTCCAGAAACATCTCTGAAAGAATTAGCTGGATGTCCTACTTCCTGCTAGATCTTTAGCCAACCTCAAGCTTTTACAATGATTGTATGGATGAAACGGCATTTGCCAGGCTCCTGTTACATAGGAGAAGTTGTTTCTCCACATCTCTCTCCACCCTTCCTACTTCCCCTTCTGTCTGTCCATTAGCGCTGCCACTCTGCATTCCCACAGTCGAATTGTGGGTGATCTGTGTAAAGTTTAAAGCGACTTAAAGGGTTTTAAAGGGGATGCATTTGTTTTCACCCACATCATCTTCTCAGCTGTCACACAGATCAGAAATTATTTGTTGTTCTATTTCACACATATGAGTGTGACTGTTTTTGTGCAGGCCAACACAGATACCACAGGACAAGTAGCACATTGAATAGGAGACTGTTTTAGGTACCAAACACTGACAGTCCCCCCCCTAATTAAATAGCTGGCGTAGACAGACACTAGGCTCCTTAAGCGTCCCCTCCTGTGAGCGTTCGTCTCTTTGTGGGCCAAACAGTAGGAAGGAACTTGTCTGACATGCGTGAAGAAGCTGTCTGTTGAAAACTCTACATCTCTCTTACCTCCCCCTTCTCCGCTTCTCTTCGCATCACTACAGATGGACAACAAAGGCTGGAATGGACAAAAGGCGTCTTTTACCGAAGCAACAAGTAACAGTGAGTATCCGCACGTCTCCCTGTGTCTCTCCTCATTTCCTTCTCCTCCTCCCTCTCTGTCTCTTCATCTCTCTCTCCATCCTGCAGGTGGTTTTAGCTGCTGAGATGGCCCGGCGTTTAATCTCTATGACTGGTCAATGGGTTTCTGACTGTCAGCTTAATCGGCCGTGCGTCCTCGTGGGGAGCCTGCGAATTCAGTCTCATTCACACAGGCTTACAGGGCCGGCACACTGGGGCCCTCCAGGGAGTCCCCCCACTGCCTTCCTGTGCAAAAAACATAGCCTTTCACTCAGGATTAGCACACAAGCATAATGGAGTGCACACACATGCCCAAAATACTACACACACAGGCACAAACAACACAACTGAGGCGTGATACATGATCATATGATGTGAGGTTATATTATGAGATAGGAAATATGTTATTCCAATGTGCAGATCTATCAATTCCATCTGCAGACAAAATAATATAGCAACCATGTGAAAAAAAAAATCCTGCTTTGTCTGTTGATTGCGTGTAGCACTTTATCTTGAGTTGTTTTCCCTACTCTTGTTTTTCACTACTTTGTGTGTGTTCGTGCAGTTCGCCTATTCTTAGCAAATATGTCACAAATGTAAGGGCCACTCCCTCTGACTTATGATTCTACATGTTTTTGGCTTTGGAGCTTTTTTTGAATGATTAATGATCCGCCCTTTCTGAGGGTTATTCTTTTATCTCCCAGTATATTAAAAGTAGTATAGTATATAAAAAGCCAGACTGCTTTTAGAGCTGACTAAAGCCTCTAGAGCTGCAGTGCTTTTATGCAGTACATGATCATCATGCTACAAAAAAAGCTGACAGTAACTTATTTGATCAGATATGAAGCAGACGGAACCCTTGGTCATTGCTTCAGCTGGAGCAATTCTTCTATTTACAGAGATTTGTAACTGTAGACTAACACAAATACATTTTTAATGACAGGATTTATGTACAAGTTTACATGGGAATATGATGGCCTTATGGGACATCTCATTTTATAGACGGGGTGGGGCTCAAAAGGCCCTTCACCCAAAAGCGTCAGGATGCAATTTTGTAGGAAACAGCTGGTCTCTATCAGCTGTAGCTGTTGTGCAGTTGGCTGTCTTGTCGTGTAATCAAAATAAAAACAAAGAAAAATCCTTCCCTACTCTGAAGTCTAAACGCTATTTCAAGACTTCACATTCTATTTTCAGTTATTTGTCTGGTCCTCAGAGTCTGGCAGAAATGGTATTTTTCCATGTGTTCCACATGGTCTGGGAATCGAGTTATTCTTCATTACATGTATAATGAGTTACACTGAGAATTCATAGTCATGGTGTTGCTTAATCAGATTTGTGTGTGTTGAAATATCTGAGCTAGATTTACTGTGATGTCCCAGACAGCTTGAAAGAAGGGACACACTGCAAGTACTTTCGCTCCGGATGCCAGCTAAGAAAATGCCAGCAGCTTGAAAAAGGGCAGTTTAGGAGACAAATGAATAGTCTGTGAGATGTGGAGCAACAGAGTGGAAAACAAACAGATAGCCTTATTAGATTTGAATGTGCTGTCGTCACTCTGGTCTAATGGAGACTTCTGGCAACACCGCAGTGTCCTGACATGAGGTATCCAGCTACAGTGTTGAGAGGGGAATGGATGCGGTGTTTCGGCTTTCTCATGCAGAAAAGTACAAAGCAGGCTGGTAATACTAATCACCAGGAATTGTATTTGCTCATGGCTCATCCAATCTTGATATACAGAATCCAGATGAGAACTGACTGAGCCTCTGCCACAACTCTTATAGCGGTCATATATGTAATTTAGTCCAATTTTCTGTGTGGTATTTCATCTAAATTATGTTTATAGATAAATGATTGTCTTTTTGGGTAAACAGTTTGGGTGGTTGTGGTTTGTATGGTAGCCCAAACCGTAGGCATTGTCCAATACCTCCAGAGCAGAGCCCCCTGGGAAACGGAATCTTCCTTATTTGGTGATTATTCCCATTGTTGGCTTGGAGGGAGCCTTTGGTCTTGTGCCATTCCCACTCATAGTTTATCTCACACTCAGCATGAGGCTTAACTATCTGCTAATTAGCTCTTTAAAGTTTCCCAAACCGCACAACATTCACACAATGGTAATGTCTGAATAATGTTTATCGCATAAACACCATTTACAACTCAAACAGATACAGCTGGTCTCAGTTTTTGTATTTGTGCCGTAATACTGAATGGAGGATGTTTCTGGTCTGTCTGTTGTTTTGATTGATCATAGTTTATTGAATAGAAAAGGGGGGTTAGCTGCATCAGTTTGCACAACTGCAGTCAGTTCAGTAAAAAGAAAAAAATGCTGGCTGCTGAAACATTTATATTTGTGTGATAAACAGCAATTATTGTCGTTTGTGCTGAAATTTCCTGTCTAGAGGAATGTGATGAACTGAAAATGTGTTGTCATGAAGTGTTTCAATACGATTACTGCTCAATAAATCACTAAAGCTCTGGACATACTTGCTTTACAAGTGTTTATATTATAGGAACTTCTTTCGCTGTGAGGTTATGTCACACTATTAAGTGTAGTTTTTCATGGAAGTTAAAGCTTTCGTCTGGCTTGATTTGGCAGCACCTGTGGTTAATGGTGTTATTAGTGTTCATGGTGTTCTAATATTAGGGGTTCTGGAGTGCTTTTTTAACTTGGTTTTACCATTGGGACCACAAATATGATGTGAATGGCTACTCTGAGAAGAAGAGCATCTGAGAAGTATTCAAAGCGGATTATTTGCCACAGGTTGGGGCTCTGCTTGATTGGATTTTTCCCATTACTAAGATGTACTTGTGCATGTTTTTCTGTTTTCTGCAAGACGCAAAGTGCTAAGAAGGCAGCTACGCCCCACATCAAGTGGCAGAATGGGAGAAAAGTGCTGAATATGTCACGGGCCATTTGTTTATTCCACTGTCCTTTCCTTGCTTTTTATGCAAAAAAAACTTAACTCATGCACCCACAGACACTCATTGTGTGTGCATATGAGTGTGTGGTTCTGCCCTTTGTTCTGTGCAAAGCTGTGGGATGCAGGGCTCCACAAACAAGGTGGCTAAGACACAATAAGAGAAAGTGAAAAAGGGAGAAGAAGGAAAAAGGAGTAAGAAGAGAGTGATTTTTCTTCCTTCTATTCCCATGGGTATTGCAGCAGGGCTTTTCACTTGAGTTGCCACATTTCATTTCCTGCTGTGCATGTGTGTGCGCGTACGTGTGTCTGTGCGTTGTGTGCATGTGTGAACTATGCGAAGGTCTTGCTCCACTGTGGTGATTTATAGCGGCGGGCTCCAGCCCTATCTGTTTTCGATCAGTCTCATGCTTGGCTCTGGCTTCCCTCCAGCGCTCCCCTGGCCCACCGGACGCTGAGTCTGGGTGGGACCCCTCAGAAACTGCCTGGAACCAGCACCACAAACACACTCACTCATTTCACTTCTCAGCTTCACTTTGTCCCTTTCTGCTTTTTCACTGCTCTCTCCCTTTCTTTTTACTTGATCCCACTTTATGTACACAATTTCACAATCTCAGTCTGATGGCCTCAAGCACAAAATACACTCCGTCACTCATACTTATTCCCGCTCGCTGTCTCTCCTCCTTTGTCTCACTCTTGCTTGTTGCTGCTCTCACGCTCTCACTTGCCATGTAACACCAGCTTTGAGCACTCAGTTACATGCAAACATGCCAACATCTTAGCATGCACATGTACACACACACATAAGCAATGGTCACACACACACTCAAACAGATTACATGCACAACCCCCTCAAATAGTCTGTCCACAGCTAACGTCATGCTGGCTAACACCTTTCTTTTTTTTTATGACGGTACAGAATGCACAGGCCTGTGAGTTTTACTTGTGTAAATTCAAATTAAAGTTGTCATCATGATTGGGAGGGGGGAAATTCTAGGAGTTGTGTCATTGCTGGCATGGGTCATTTTGTTGTAGTATGAGTAATAGGTACTGGATTTCATTGTTGTTTCCTTAAGCCTTTCTGGAAAGGAACTTAAACTTCATTGTTCATAATGGGAAATGCTGTCCGCAGCTTCCCAGAAAACTTGCACTTTTGAAAGAAACAAGTATCAGGACTGGCTGCTTGAAACTGTGTGTGTGTGTGTGTGTGTGATGGTAATGTTAACTCAAACAGGAAGTGGCCTGTCAGTCATGCGCTCACTCCAGTGTGCTTTCTCCCAGCTGTTGGACCATACGCACACACACAAACAAGCACACAGACGTACGCACAGACACGCAGCTGGTCTTCCTGTCTCTAGTGACCTTGGCTGGGCTTCGGAGGCTCCGCATGGTTTTCACATCCACTCATCCCCACCTCCTGCTCCGGCTCCCAGCTCATCCTTCTCTTTTATCTTTTACTTTCTCTCCCCTCGCGTCTTTAATTTTCCTTTTTTTCCCCCTTCCACATTTGATATTCTTTCCTCTCGCTTTCACTGGAGCCACAAAGTGACGAAAGAACTGAACCTCAACTCATTGGTCTTTCCTCTTCCACCTGTCACGACCATTTTGGGACAGTGATGTCAGAGTGTAGGAAGCCAACATAAACGAATGAGATTTATCCAAATGGTCTGGATTGGAACATAGCCTTGGAGAACATTTGCGGTGAGTTGGCTAAAATCATTACATGTCTGGATGGAGCTGCATCCTGTTAAAGAAAAGCTGGACAGACAACAATGGTGCCCCAGCATTTCAGGTCCAAATTACTTAGGAACGTTTCCTTAAGTCACTGAAATATTCTGACCATCTGAGGTTGAACCTGCTTTTGAATTCTGGTGTGTCTGCATCTGAAGAAGGAATAAATGAAAAGCATGACACCAGTTAGCTGACAGCGCTGTTTCCCATCATCTACCAGTGATGAAGTCATAACGACTCTGTTGATATTGGTAGATCCTCCGTTTGTCTGTTTGTGTTTGTGAGCAGGAAAGAAAGAGACTGTGTGTGTGTGTGTTTCCCAGCAGACACTTTGATAGTGCTTGGAACTGCCAAACCACATGAAACTGTCATCTACTTTCGGCAAAGGAATGCCACTTTGGGAGCCAATGTGTGTACTCACACATGGGGACACATAAATGTGCAAACACACACTGGCAATATTTGATCGTGAGTGGTAGAAGAATGTGTTATTTCGACAGTAATTAAAACTCATAATAACTCTTTTCTCTTTTTTGGATTGTATAATCTCCAACCTCTATTTTTATGACTGATTTGACATTTGTCTTCCTATCTGCTCATTTACCAAACCTTCATTTAATATATTTTTTTCTCTTCCTATTTTCCTCTTCTCCTTCCACCATCCATTGACTAATTTCTTCCTCTTCTTTCTTTACCTTTGTAGCCCAGAAAGGACTGCTCCACCTCAGCCCTGATGTCTACCAGGAGATGGAGGCCAGTAGGAAGCAGGGGGGTGGTACACCTGGCTCCAGCAACAACGGTGGCTCTGTCAACTACATGACTTCCAAAGACATGGGACCCTGCTCTGCCCCGTTGCCCCCAGGACATCCTCCCTATTACAGCAGTACAACCTCCTCACCCAGCCCAACTGCTACCATGGCCAGGGAGCTGCTACTGAATGGTCAGTCACCCACAGCTGAAGGCTCCCTTCCTATGAAGGGGAAGAGCTCAACCCTTGCCTGTGGCGTCTCGGTGCAGCCTGCACAGCAGCTGGACTACCTGGCTCGCATCCAAGGCTTCCAGGTGAGACCCAGTGATGTGTATCTGCTACTAAAATGTGTCCTCTACAGGAAATCAAATTATAAAAGACAACATCATTTCACAACACTCAGTTTTTGAGATTGTTACAGAAAATTCTATTGGTTTGTCTTTGCCATAAATTCAAGTTAATGGGGAATTATTGCAGTTATTTTTTATGCAGTCGCATTAACGATCATTCATCTAATTTGTTCATCAAAGTAATATACATTTTGTTTGTCGTAAAATGATTCAAAACTGAGTGCTTTATTTGACTGGAATTTTCATTTTGAGTACATTAGTTTAGGACATTTGTTTCTGGTTAGATTGACTCATCCCAGATCAGCCACACAACAATCATAGACTTGTTTCATAATTGTTTTGATTTCATTTATTTGTTATGAAATATATATATATATATATATATATATATATATATAGACATATAATTTTTTTATTTTTTATTTCACTCTGTCTGGCATTAATTACACTGTCCAAACTGTAATTTAACATTAATGAAAATTACCTTGTGGTTGATACAGTCATCCATCAGGGAGTGACCGTACATATCAGTATGCATAACCTAATATTCTTCTTATTCTTTAATACTGAGGCAGCTTCAACTCCCTTCCACAACTGGAATAAGAAATAACAGTGCTTAAGGTATTTTTATTCTTCTTTAAAGGGCTAATTTGTATCACTTGGGTTAATCTATGAACATTAAACACCATTTGCAGTTAAAATTTAAAGATAATTTTTTTTCAATCGTACATAATCACAAAAAATATGTACTGTTCTGTTCTTTGTTTTTGATACCTTAAGAATGGGTTGAGTTGACTGTGTTACTACTGTAGATGTTAAACGACTTCCTCTATTCCTTTTCTGCAATGGGTGGAAGCTAGCATCAAGATTGATCACCCACACTGTTTCAGTGTGGACTAGAGTTAATATCCCCTCTAGTGAATAGCTTAGAACAAATGAAACAAGCATGGGCTACCAAGAGGGACTTTCATGCTTGTGAAGCAAGAGTGTTATTTACCTGGTTGCAATGTGTAATTCCTTCCTTAGATATCAATAAATATCACTCAATCTGCTTTTAAAGTGATCAAAATTCACTGCAGCTAAGTCTTGTAAACCGTAGCACGATCTTTGTGGAGTGTTGGAAGGGAAGTTGTTATAGTAGAATATTTTTGTTTCATATAGCAAGGTTAACTTTGATCATGGTAGAATGCTAATGATGGAAGGAGAATCAAGATAGAGAAAACTGGTATGTTTATTCCAAATTACTATTTCCAAGTAGTCTGTCTGTGCCATTGCTGTAAATGACTACGTGGTGTGGTAGTCAGCATGTGGCTGTACGTAAGCACAGGCTTCAGAAAAAAAAAAATGTCCTCATGAATAAAATGGTATAGCTATGCTTCACGTGTACAAATAAAGACAAACACATGGCTCTGGCAGGTGAGATGGAATGCTCAATAATTCTGCTTAGAAACGCTTTTGAAAGAAGCCTGCAATGAAAGCAGTACACTAACGGCTCTAATGGACTTGTGAAGAGTGTGGAGTACAGAGCTTCTCAATATCACAATATCCACTTTCTGCCTCTCACTGTGGACAATATTGGCAGACTACAGATATTGAGTTGGAACTAAAGCTCACAGGTGCTTCTGTCATTAATGGGCTGGACACACACACACACACACACACACACACACACACACACACACACAGTCTTTGTGTGTAAGACAGAGACAACTTGGTGTCTGTTTTAATCTGTGCCGGCCGATCTGTGGTGCATGCCATGCCAGTGATACTAGCGCCTGTTCATTTAAGCTGCAGATGCTTTTTATCAGTTTGAGCGAAAACATTTTATCTTAACCTGCTGAGGGTTCTTTTGAAAGGCCTTTGTTATTGCTCTGAGCCTTCCTGTGTGTGTGTAACATGAGAGAGCACTGCTGCCTGGCCAAGCCCAAACACACTTGTACATATGCACACACACGCAGCAGGTTCTATTTAGTGGAGTGGAGTTGAGCTAAGCTTGTGCGTGAAGTTTAAGTCAGTGTTGTTCTTACATTGTATAAACCGTAAACCACCTTAAATAAATAAGTAAAGTTTTTCGACTATTCGCCCTTACATGTATTTATGGTTGTAAATAAACCCGCAAACCTGCGAGTACACACACATTTCCCTGTGTGTGTGTCTGTCTGTGTGTGTGTGTGTGTGTGTGTGTCCATTTCTTAAGAGAGGAATTCAGGCTGTAATTGAGACATGCAGACAATATGTGTTCCATTGAGGGGATGTTTCATATCATGTGGGTTTGTAACGAGAACCTCTGGTTGCCTACATAGCAATGTTAGGCAGATTTTGTGAGGCTTATGTATTCTTATGTGTTTTAGTGGGATAAACCACTACAATTTTTTTTTTAATTTTTGCCAAAAACTGCACTTGTCTGCGTTTCCACTGAGCTACAACACGACACATGTGCCGACTGGCTGTCTTTCAACCAAACTGAACAACAAACGTCACTTTGATCTGCTGTAAGATTTTTGAAAGTAATTTGATAATAATCTCCTGGTCTGATTAGTAACTTTGTTTTTGTAATGTAATTATGTTATCCAAGTGAGCGGATTACAGTGACCGCCCAACACTGGATTAAAGCAACTAAACAAGCACTGAGGACATTCTCATAGTGTCTGTTTCATCCATCCAGCTCTTCAGACAAAGGCCTGGGCCTACCTGCTAAGCCCTTCTTTTGATTTGATTGGAAAATAGCCTCTGGTGGAAGCTCTGACTGGATAAGCAGCAGTGTGCTGTACTCACGCCAGCTTGGAGCAAGGATGCTGGCACTTACTCCAGTGTGTTTGTATGTGTGTGTATTTCCTATTAATTTGGCTGGCGTGTTGTTGGCACGGTGGGTATGTGCACTGGAAGTAGGGCAGAAACAAAGAAGCAAGAGGTAATAGACAACACATGGACCAAGGATAAAGCACTGAGTAAGAACCATGTAGCAGATTCTTCCTCTTTCTTTCTCTCTTTATCTATGTAGCTGTCTTTCCTTTTGTTGGTTTAACAGTTTTTTCTACACTCATTGGTATCCTTTGCTTAATTTCTTATAAGTACCTTTTTTTTTTTTTGCTGTTTGTGTAGTTTGGGGAAGTTCAAAGGTTTGACTGCAGCACTGCAGTCACCAGCTGCCCATTTACTCTGCCATCACATCACTTATTAGAGGCATTGCAGGCAGCTATAGCCTTTCTTAAGTGACCAGGGGAATTTTATATAAGAGATTAATGATTGATGGAAATATAATGATTTCCACCCTTAAATGGAACCGCAATAGACATCTGTAGTAAGACACACCTGCTGCTTCGACAACGATTTGTTCTCTCATTCCTTCCCAGAGCACATCTTAAAGTGGTTTTCATGCAGGCTTGATTATTTGAAGTAAAGAAGTGTGGCATTCTTAGCAGAGCAGCTTTCTCTTTCTCTGTGTCCATGTGTGAATGTGGGTTGGCAGAGCAAGGCTGATTTAATGGATGAGTGAGTTAATGAAGAAGGACGGGAGTGAAACTGGCTGAGAGAGAAAGGCCAGTGACATGTGGAAACTGAATGTGAGTGTGTGTCATCACACGCTGGTGTCTTTTGTGGATCAGTGCTGAGAATGATTTGGAAATTGAGATGGTTTGTTTTTAATTTACATCTATTATTTTAGTCAATAACATGTTTTCGCATCACACAAGTCAGATCACAGTAGCCAGTGCGACAGATGCACTACGTATTCTTTTGCATATACTGTGTGTAGATAGGATGTGTGGACCTTGTTATGTCTAAGGTGTGTGAATAACAACACTGAAGGAACAGCGATTAAGCATCTCATTATTTTTGCCTGCATAATACAGAAAGCCATATTGCTAAGTAACTGGCAGGAACAGTGAATCTAACACCTTTTCAGCATAAATTACAAATGATGCTGCTCCTAGGGTTGTGTTCTGGTTTTTGCAATGGAAAATATGACATTGTTTTTAGTGCAGGAGTAGCGTTTTAAACATGCCTGCAGAGTTTTAATTGTGGGGATAAAACCCAATTTTATTGTTAAAGTATAACCTTATAGATTAGCATGTATTACTAGGGTAAACTGCTTGTGAAATGTGCAGCGTTGGACTCGATGACCCCTTGCTCTCTTCAGTACTTGCCAGCTTTTGTCATAAAATATGCACATAGGTTCATGCGGTTCAGATTTTAACTATTAGTGAAACAGGATGTTAGAACAATTAGATTGTCAATTAATGTTGCACATGGTGAGCAATGGTCGGCATAAAGTACCTTTACGTTCTCAGATTGTGTCTGAAAGGCGATATGGTATCAGTCTATCAGTTCTGTCCACCTGCTGAATCCATATGCAATAACATGAGCGAGATAGCGATCAGGTGAGTTATGTTATCTACTCACAACAGAATCGACGTGGGAGACGGATTTGGAAAAAAAAAATGAAGGGGATGAGGGGTGTCTTTGCTGTGCTGGAATCAGAACTTCTATGTTGGAAATCCCATGTTAATGAAAACACTATCCTTGGCAGGTGGTTGGTGTTGATATCCATTCAGCGCAGTTCCCAGGATTTCTCACACTTCTGCAGTGTTTGTTCTTCTCTCTCCACTTCCTTCTTTGGCTGTATAGGAAAACCACTTCAAATGGTGCCGACTACACCTTGTACCCTGCCTGGCAGTTTCTTCTCTCTTTTTTTTCATTCCCTCTTTCTTTCCACCTTCTCTCTCTCTCTCTCTCTCTCTCTTTTTTTTTTTTTTTCCTCCTGTCCAGATCTCTGCTGACTCTCATCTCTCTGTATCAACATCAAACGCCTGATCTGGTACAAACGTTCAAAGACTCTAACGGTTTGTTTCCAACCTTCTTGTCATCGTCTCATTCCTCTACTCGCTGTTTACTCTGGGATTTGTGTTAGAAAATACATTTTGGGATGGCTAATCCCACTACGTTTGATTTTTGCGGCCCAGTGATGGCTTCCAGCTGCGCTCTGCGGCATATTTGTGTGAAGAGCGATCTTTGAAAACAAGTTCTGTTGGTGGTATAAATCAGACTGTTAATGCTGTGCTGGCTTGGCACTCGGTCTCTCTGCTTACATGGTGGCCCTCTGTGTGCGTGTTGGTGCGTATGCCTGTGTCTGTGTGTGTTTGGCAAAACTGAGTGATGATGTTTTTTACACCACAATCAAGCCCATTTGCAAACCTTTAAATCAAAAACCCTCAAGTGCCAGCGCAGCATATTGCAAATTTGAATATGCAGCATAATCTTTTGTCGTCTGTTTTTTTTTTTTTTTTTTCACTCGCTTTTGTTCTTTGTATTTTGATAGTATTGATCATATTTCATGTTATTCACAGCACCAGGCAGTGATAGCAGTTGTGTGCCAGCACAGTCCCAGCATGGGGAGATGGAGGGTGTGTTAACATGGCACTTTGTTTGGAATCCAAACAGTTCTCTTCATTATCTGCACACTAGACACTGTTCTCATAAACACTCTGGCCTGCATTCTTCCACCAATTTAGACTCCTTCCCTATTGAGTGGTCCATTTCACAAACGGCAAACAGTGTCCCAAGTGTTTTGATGACAATTTAATGATGCATAATAACGTACTAAAAAAAAAAAGAAGCTTTTGTGCCATTTTCTGTGCCCCAATATGACTGGATATTGATTTAGTTAAAATTTGACTCAGCAAAAAAACACTGTAGAGCTGCATAATATATAATTTGCATTGCAATGTACGTGCACAGTAGTTACATTGCAGGTTCTGTAATGTAGAAAGCAAGTGAACTCATCATGCTCCCATCTAATTTCATCCTAGGTACATGACACACATTACACACTTTGATCCACCAATCACAATTGTTCTTTATCAGTTTGCAGAAGCCGAGCACGCCTCCGCTCATGAAGTGTGTGGCTGGTAAAAACATTGAAAAGTGACCAACAAACAAGACAAATTGACCAAAAAGGAAGACGTGTAGCCAAAAAGAAAAGCAACCTCAGCTATCTGGAATTATTTTGGCGACAAGAAGGATGAAATTGAAACTTGTTCTGTGTCCTTCCACTGGTCGATACGGGAGGAAACAACTAATTTGTTTGACCTTCCACATTGGCACCACACAGCTATTGCATTCTGCTGCATAGATTTTCATATCGCGGGATTTTTACTTTTAAAAAATTGCAATGTCAGGTTTTTTTTTCCAATATCGTGCAGCCTTACACCAGAGTTAATTGTTTTTCTTTACCTTGGATTTTGTTCCTTATCTTCTGCAAATAAGAACAAAAACACTTGTCATAAGTACTTCAATAAACCGTAATATTACTTTGCTTCTCAGTACTTTTTTGATACCCTTGGCTGGAGTGTTTTCTCATTAATAACAAAAGTACAGCCCCTTTTTGCATATTTGTTTGAAAACATGAAATGATGCATTTATTCTTCCGTTAAAAGTAATGATTGTCAGTGTTTGTTGTAAGATCATGAATCTTTGCTCGGACTCATGCAAGAACAGACTAATTTGGGTACCGCTGGTGAATTTACTGAACTACCATTATCAACAACTTCTTTGTTTTTCTGCATTCTTGAACGTTTGCCTAAAATTAAGCTTTTAAGTTGAATCAACTGCGTTTTTCTTGTAAGAGTATTTAAAATTCTACATCTATAGTATCTACCTCTGGTCATTCAGCTTGATCCTTTTTGTGTAGCGGTGGTCTAGCAAATGTCTTTTTTAGAATAGAATGTGCTTTTTTGGATAATGACTTGGGTTTCAAAAGGGCTTGGAACTGGTTTTGTCTCATTGTCTTGTATCTGTGGGAGTTACTTCATTCAATTCATTCAAGTGCATTCAAAGTTTATTAAGTAGCAACTTTGTTTGTCCTCAACCTCCTGTCAATGACAGAAGTGAAATTTATAAATAGCGTCCTTCAAACTCTCTTGATCCCTGAGGTCTAATCTGAAGTGGCTCGCCATGGACCTCTAATTGCTTTCCACCAACAATGACAGTGTTTCCCAGTTTGTTGAAGTGCTTGTTTTTTTAGGGGAGAGTTGAGGTTATTTCTGTGTTTTTTGACATTCATCAGCCAGCACGTGGCTTAGTGTGGTCTTAGTTCTGCAGCGCCGGTGTCGTGTGGTTTTGAGTGCGGAAACATGATAACGCACCTGAATACGTATTTGTTTTGAATTGTGTAACCAGGCTTGAATAAACATCTATGTGTTTTGCCGAGACTTATGTGTTCTCCTTCATGTCTGAAATATGTATTCTCTGCGGTTGTTCACACACGCATTCAGCGTGTCATTTAATATTCAACTTGTTCATGCAGATCTCCTATCTGCATGAACACTGTGACTGAAATTGCTTTTTAGTTTGTGCATGTTCATGTTTGTTCCAGTGAAGAGGAGCATTTGAAGAGGAGCCATCCAGCTTTAGAAGCCAGATGTCAGGGGTCGTTCCACATTAGTGCCGGCGATCAATCGCAGTCCTTGCATAACTCTCCTGCTTCTTTGTCTCTAAAGGAAGTGGATTAGAGGCCGTTTTTTGGAGTCGGGACCTGGGATGATTAGTTAGGCCTGTTTAGAATGCATGCACTCACAGATGCATACAAACATGCACTCAAAACAGACGGGCTGGATGAGAGAATAGAGGGTTTGTTTCTAAGATGCTCGTTATTTTGGTTTTAGTCAAATCACTGGAGTTGAGATGATGCCATCAACATCAGGCAACTTCCTTTCCTGCCTGCAGGTCAGAGGCACTAGGACATTTTCAAAGTAATCAGGCAGCTTCGCTATTTTCTCAGCAAACCACTAAGTGAATAAAACCTCCAGGTGATGTTTGGTGTTCTGCCAAATTTGATGATGAATTTGGCTGATGGTTGGAGCGCGTCAAGTTTGTTTATGTTGTCTAATTTCACTTGCAGAGTAATTAGGAGCATTTTGGGAACAACAGTAAACTCTCCACCTACAGTCAAGTAAAAGACAATTACAGTCAATGTGTAACAGGTGAAGCTGCTTAAATTAAATTTTTTATTTCACTGTATTCTGCCAATGAGAGCGAACTTTGATGATGAACCTTAAATTTAAGGTATATTTACAATATTGTCGCTGTGGTTCATTAGCTTGACACACTGCTTTCAGGTGAAGCTGAAGCCATTACATTGTACACATCATAGCCACTAAAAAAAACCCCATGGACACAACAGTAATTTTCATTCACTTCAGTTTCCATCACAAGCGCAAATGCTATTTTACTACAAGGTAAAGGTGTGATCATTTTCCAAAGATGGTATACATTTAAATGGAAATGGATTTTTGTCAGGTGACTGAAACAATGCAATAGGCTGCTTTGTTTAACCTGTATATCAATCTCCTGTCAGCTTCTCCCATGAAAGATGCAGCCTTTTTTACATGTCAAATAACGTTACCCCCCTTTTATCAAGCTATTGTTTTCCATTCATGCCAGTTAGTAATCTTTATGGACCAGTGTTACCCAGCAGCTATGGAGCAGTACAACCACTCATGCAAATGTACTCTGCCTTTTATAACCTTTCATTCAGTGTGTGTGTGTGTGTGGACAGGTTCTGCTGTTTATTGCTCCACTGCCTTCAACAAAAAAATAAAAAATAAAATCTTGGAAAAACAAACTGATGAATGCTAGCTGCATCCTGGAAATAAATATTACATCAAATTCTATTTTCAGCAAGTGTTTTCTAAAATGTATGATCCACTGAGATAGAAATCTGGAGCCGACACAGATTATAAATACCAAAAGGAGACGTTTTCATTTACTTGTTACAATCCTTCACATCTATCATCATCTGTGCCCTTTGTTGTCAGAGAGGCTTCCTTATTAGTTGACGCACATATCTGGACAAAAGGCAAAGCTAAGATTTATTGGAAAGTCGATCTAACCAAAGATATATCTCTTTACTGTCTGAAACTGAAAGAGAGTGCCAGTTTCCTGCAGCACCCTGGAAGTGCCTCACCCTCGGCTGGAGTCCCGACAGCTCACAATAGATGAAGTAAACGGAGTGCCTGTTGATCAAACGGCATGATTACACCATACATCACAGGCTTCCAGCACAGGCCTTTATACTGCCTGAATTAACCAGTGTACTGAGCAATTACTTAAAGATTCATATCCCCGCAGTCACACTGTACACACTTGTGTTGTTCACACACATTGAATCTGCAAGATTTAAAACGTTTGTTGGACATATTGGAATAAAATACAGACCCCCCCCCCCCCAACAAGATTTGAATGAACAAAATTCACTATTGGTACAATTGTTGTGAGGGGTGGTGAAATTTTCCTAGCATGAATTCTGAAAACAGAGAAAATGCTCTTTGCCAGTGAGAATAATATCAGTACACATAGTTCCTAATTCTTCAAAGTATTTGATGTCAATCTGGTTTTTATTGCAGTATGACTTCTTTATAACAGGACTCTTTTGAACAAACCTCTGTGCGTACCATACAAAAGAAAAACAAAGTAAGATTTATATGGTTACTCTAAACCTCCCTGTATTACTTTTTCACTACTCTGCCTCTTTCTTTGTCTGTTTCCTTATGAAGCCTGGAGAATTTATTAGAGATTAACTTGTCACAAGGCTTTCTCCGTGGCTCACTTTACTATATTCATCATTCATACACATAACAGATAGCATTCCACAATTTATCAGCGTGGGCCCATGTCCTCATCAGCCTCCTCTTTGTGTGTGTGTGCGTGCGCAGCATCACATGTTTGATCATATCGTTGCTTGCACAATTTCATTCCTCCGTATGTTTGTCTATGTTATGATTGGTCTACATCTTTATGGGCGGACTTCCATGTGTCTGGTGAGCTGGAACTGACACAGACGCACAAATGCACACTTTCCACCTATAATCATAATTCATTCTGAGAGACACACATACCTCGCTCTGGAAGCTTTCAGTCACAGATCATATATAGTGAACTGCACACACTTTTTAGGATGTATAGCCAACAAATTGTAACCTAAATGAGACAGAAACACATTAACTTACTGCGCTTAAAAGAAAATATAGTATACACCTGTATGTGAGATGTACATTTTCTGCTGCAAAAGAAAGAAAAGGAAAAAAAAAAACGGTAGACACACTACGTATAAATTAATTGCATAGTGACCTTGGTTGGCTGCAGATTTCTTTAACGCTAGTTGTGTAATCACAAAATAAGAAAAAGGCATTTTTGTTATTCCAGGCTTATCTGAGGAGTTGTAGACTCTAGAAGAGATGTCAACTTCAAAGACGATCTTCATACCAGCTAGCTTGTTGTTTTTCATTCCTGCTTTGAGGTGCAACTTTAAATCAGTAGCGTTGTGTTTCTTTTTATTTGCCCCTTTGTCAGATTTTCATCTTCATCCAGTTTTCATAGTTATTTGTGCCATTTATTACGATGCCTGCGGCTGTCCTAGGCCTAAGTAGGCCAGGCAAACACATGGACATGGACACAGATACACACATGCAAATACACACGCGTGCACAGAGCGAGAGCCAGTGAGAAGTAGGGCAGACAAGCAGGCAGTATTACCACAGCTCTTGGCTCTAAGGAGCAAACTGTCCCAGAAGAGCATCATGTCATAACAGTCCTGATTGCACAGCATTTAGGAATGCCTGCAGAGTTAACCTCTCAATGATGAAGGGCCACTGGTGATGTCATCGCTACCCCCTCGGGTGCCCCCATCCCACCACCACCACCACCATACAATCACACATACACACCCTTACATTCATTCCCCTTCATTGCCATCTCTGTATGGTGTGGGGTAATTGTCCACAAATGCTCTGCGGTGGCAATTAGACATGCAAGATTTACTCTCAAGCCAGCCACTTCCAAAAACACTAGACTGTATCCCACTGAAAACCTGAGAGGCTTTCAACTCTGGACTTGACTTTAAGGCTTTGAATCATCTGTTGGTATGTTTACCATTGAAATCACTGACTTCCTGTACCCATGTCATCTCCTCCAGGTGCAGTACAGTGATGCACCGAGTGGCAAGGACTTTGTGACCTATCTGACCCTCTCCCCTGTGCAAATGACTTTCCACGGCACCGGGAGCACCCTCCAAGCCAGCCACGATCAGGTACGCATATTATGGTCTGTGCAAGTAAGGACAGTGCTGTTTGTCACACCTGTTGACAGTGGCGTGTCACCTACTCTCGTGGTATGATCTTCAACAGCTGATGTTACTGAACTTCATTTTGTATTTAGAACAAACCCAAAATGTGCATATTGTTTTTGGCAAACTGCAGGAAATAAAACAGCTGCTAGGATAAGCGTCAGCTACCAAGACTAGTAATAATTTGCATAAAAAGTTACATTTATTTGATGTATTGTTTTTGTTTTAGCTATATTACCTGTGGATCATTTAATTAATATGTGTGTCAGCAGAGACATATCATACTATAACTCAATGAATACTTGAGATATCACCATTTTATGGGTATATACATATAGCTAATATAATGATCCATTTGAGTAAAGGTCAAAGGTCAAGGTCACAATGAACTAAAAGGTCAAAATCACATTATTGGTTCTAAAATAATATAATATCACGCTATAACTTAATACTGGATATATTATCATAATATTACACACACTGATGCATATATACATAGAATGAAATTATAGAAAAAAATAGGGGCGTGATTTAACCTGACTGTCACCATTCCTGAATGTAAGGCCAGTAGCGATTAATTAGAGAATTTAGATAACCGTACCTTTAATATTCGTAATTTCACTAACGATTTGCTGGATCCTTACCATGTTTATTGATGCTGACATTTTTGATTATGGCAAATACTCACCCATTATGGTCTCACTCAAGCTTCACTGACCCATGTTTAGTATGGGAGATACTTGTTAAAGGGGTTGTAATAATAGTAATAAAAATAATAAGATATGATGAGAATTTAGAATGTCAGGAAAGGGGTGCATTGTGGGTCCTGCAGAGGCTCAGAACTACTGCAGTATGGAGCATGACTGATATCTGATACTCTAATTAACACAGAAGCCATGGCTCAGTGGCTTTAATATTAAGGGCATCAGAACCACAGGTGGCAATAACCACTTCAGTTCTCTTTTAATAACCTCTATTTCATCCACAAACACCTGCTAGATCTCCGTAATTGTCAGTCCATCAAAGTAGACTTAGGATGTACTATCTTCATAACTCGTGGCCTGTTCCTCTCTCTCTCCCTAGCTTTCTCTCTCTCTCTCTCTCTCTCTCTCTCTCTCTCTCTCTCTCTCTCTCTCTCTCTCTCTCTCTCTCTCTCTCTCTCTCTCTCTCTCTCTCTCTCACTTACTCTCCGTATTCAGAAGGCGACTCTTTGTCTTGTGTTGCCCAAGCAGAAAACCAGTTGCTTACATTCTATCATCTAAACATAGGACGCCCCTTTGTTCAGCAGCCTTCAAAGCTTTAATAAAGGGTCGGACCATCCCTGAATGGGACAGCTGACAGGGGGCTAGTGCCGCCACCGCAAACTGAGAGCCAAGCCAATATAGGCCAGGCAGGTCTGCGTCCTTGGGACCTGTTGTTGCCAGGAGCAGTCGGGCATGACCGACTGTTAGAGAAAGCTTTTATTTTACTCTTCTCAGTACAGTGAGGAGTGTGACCACAAAGGGAGCACCTAACAATAAGGGGTCACCCTCAGTAGCCCCCAAACCCCAATACTTGTTGAACAAGTAGGTCTGAAGGCGTCACACATTTGGTCAATTTTAACTATATATGGATACAGCAGAGATCCAAGCTGCTGTAATGATGGGGCAGTTGTTGACACACTAATAACCCCCTCAGTGTTACCTGTAAATCAATACAATCACTCTGTTGTGAACCAGGGAATCTTAGGCACACTGTTTCCAATTATTTGTTCAGTGGTGATCCACGTGTTTGCAATGCCTCATGTTGGCCTTGGTACACAGACACACACTGTACACTTGTATCTGTGCAATTAGAGATTGCAAATCTGATGAGATAGAGCATGAGATCTCCAGGCTAAGAAATGATAAACCTTTCCTGGAGCCTCTGTGCTGGAAAGGCGTCCTTCACAACAATGTGTGGTGATTCCACTGCATTTCATTATGCATTTGCCTGGGAATTTCCTGCTGTGTTATCTGTGCTTATATATTAGATATATATATACAGTATATAGTTTGTCTGGTAGACCAAACTGCTTGATACTTATCAACAGTCAGAGACAATCCTCTACAGACTTTACTGCCCATGACGTATAGGAAAGTAAAAATGTGTTGGATATACAGAAATTTTTTGCAACAGAAATTACAATGAAACACATCAGTATTGGTGAAACCAAACTAACCAATGTTTTAAATGGTGATTCAATTAGTTAATCTTTTGGTTTTTTTTTTCAATTCTAAATTGTTGTATCAAATGCTAGTACAAAAACACAGAAGCTGGTGATGAGTAAGTGAGTCAGAATTTTCAGATTATTCGTGTAAAACTTTCTCTGTCATAGATCAGTGACAGCATATCAAAAACACTGCAGAATTGTTTATACTATATTAACATATAAAGAAAGAACATGCGTAATACATACCTCATCATATGTCTGAAACTTTACTATTATAATATTCCATATTTTTTTGTTCTGTGTGCGTGTCCTGCTGCTTTAGGTCATGTAGGATTTCTTTGGCTCATACTTGACTTGGACAGTAAACATTAATGATCAAAAGCAGAGGTGTTGTAAGTTTAATTTTAACAACACTCTGCTTTTCATCAACACGTGCAAACACACGCATGCACAGAAGTAGCTACATATAAACAGAAACCAGGGTGCCATATTCCTTGTCCTTGTTCAGACATTCCTGGAGGGCCTGAATGTGGGAGAGATATACAGCTGGATGCTCTTTCTGACCTCCTGTGCCATCTACATGGTGCCATCTGCCAAACATATGTGAGCTGCTGCATTTGTAAAATCTAGCTCTGAGCCAAAGATGTTTGTCAATATGTCCGTCAACTTACATATGAATGATTTTCTTGCTGAGTTTAGACCATATATTGTAAACAGGAGTTGAGAAAAGGGTGGAGGAAGCAAGAATAGTTTGTCTTTCTGACCAAGCAGAATCACGATGAAACTGTTTTTCCATGTATCTTTCGTCATGTCAAGCCTGTCTTATGTCAACAGTTGCTAAAGTTAGCCGCAGGTTTATTGTTAGATGACTTTCTGTGATTTATTCCGTTGCCAAACGCTTAGTGTTGCTCTTTGCTAAAGTGAAAATCTTAAGGTGATGTCAGTTATGATGCCAAAATCAAGTTGCATTTATATACATGCAGTGTCATTTTAAAGGCCTACGCTCAACAATGTATTTATGCATTTTTTGACTCACATACATGCTTTTCAGACAGGCAGATTCCTGTGTTTGTTCTGCAGAGCTGAAATAACTCTTTGGCAGTCACTCTATGGCGGCAGTGGGACACCAGGGGGGCTGAGACACACTGAGCTGTGTGTGAGGTGTCGGTGGTCCAACATGAGCGGCCCACAATCGAAGATGACAGGGTGACTGTTGTCTGCCACCAGTCTGTGTGTGTATGTGAGGTTGCATTGCGTGCAGTAATGTCCTCAGCTGAGCCACTCGAGTCCCTGGGGCCCTGTCTGCAGAGTGTCAGCTGTGGCTGCTTGGGTTTCCTGCAGCAAGAGCGCATTTTAGCTGATTTGATATGACATGGTGAACATAGTGCATCAGGATTAAAATCTGTTGTGTACATGCTTTCAGGTAATGAGGTTGGCTTTTGGGGATTTTGTCAGGTTTGTCAAATCACTTATTTCCTAAAAATGGCATTTTCTCCTTCCCTGCAATTTGTTGCCTTAGCTACAACGTACTGTTGGTGGCGTTTCTGTGATCTTACGCCACATTAACACACACAGGGTGATAACTGCTCAGTCATGTTGCTCAAAACTCCCTGCTGTAAATTAATTGGGTATCTGACCTTGTCCCCGGTGTGTGGATTTTTGCTTCCAGTAATGTTAGGATGTGGCAACAAAGGATAAAGAGGCAGGTCTGTAGGGGGTGATAATGAGGGCCAGTGTAGTGAAGCATATTTATTTACATGTAGCACACATTCCGGACTTCAGTCATTTGCCTAGAAATGAGTCCAGAAAGAGAGCGACACCTGGTAGGAGAGTGTGGTGGCAGTCAGAGCGGCGTAGACGGCTGATTCATGGTGTGCTGACTGCTGGGATGGTCTTCAGAGATCCCCTGCAGGGTTCAGGAGAACAGCAGGAGAGGGAACAGTAGAGGTGGTGGGTGTACAGGCCTCTTGTTTGAAGTCTTGCTTCCCGATTGTAGTGCAGACGTTATCCCAAGCTGGGCTCCTCTCGGGGGGTCCCACTGGAGTGTTACCCAACCAGGCAGGCAGCTGTCGGACAGCCTCTGCTCCCTGCTTATCTGTCTTGTCTGTCTACTCTATATGTGTCAGTGTTGTGTAACCAAACACAGCACCTGGACGCATACTAAATCACTGTTTGAAGAGAAAACAGGGACGTGGGACATTATCTGCATTAACTTGGTATCAAAGTTTGGAATAAATGTGTCCTAGGCATACATGTTGAAAACTTAGAACAAGATTTGTAAAGTATGTAGATGTTTGGCCTAATTTCAAATATAGCGCAGCTGAGTGTAAGGAAACAGAACTTTGGCCTACAGGAGCGTCCATCTGTTGTTACTATAAGCTACATCTGCAGCAGACACTCCCAGGTTCTGCAGCAGTAGAAATCCGAGTGTTAATACTGCTCATTTTAGATTAAACACTGGCCCGTCACACACTTTTTTGCTGTTTTTGTAGTATTTTAAAGTTCGCTTACAGTATCTACTGAAGAAAAGAATATTGTTTGCATGGATTATCTGTTTGGGCCTCAATAAAAAAAGACAAGTATCGAGCATAGACCTTTTTATCCATTGGTCTTCTCATGTTCAATTTAGTGAGAGTGCTTTAATAAAATTGTTGGGCTGAACCTTTTTACAAATGAAAACTTTGATGTATAAAATCTTACCGTGTCACGCTTGTGTTCTGGTTTGAACCGAGCATTGAATCTTCATTTGAGTTGAGCTTTACTTGGCTTCTTCTGACTCAATCATCAAAAGTATTGAGATGACATATTTGTTTGCCAGAATGCTGCAAACATTTTAAAGGTAATTGGATCTATGAGAGGCATTAAAACATTTTATTTATCGTCTGATATTAATAATGGGACTGACGAAACTCTTAGATCATGGGAGAGGCAACATTATGATTTGTATGTGTGCAAAACAAAAAGCAACATGTTACTATTGATTTCAATCAGCACGATGATGGCATATTTTAAAATGCCGCTCAGCGATAGCCGAGGTAATAAATGAGAAAAATTGGCATGTGAAAAACGGTACATCACTGGGTATTAGAAAATGGTTATTGGGAACTTTTATATGCAGTAAAGGAACAGTCGAGACTGTGATCCACAGCCGGCAGGTATAGTTATCAGCCTAATGAATGTTGTTTAAATTTTAAATCTCTTGGTTATTCTCTGGACTATTTCTTGGCCAAGCACATTAACTTCTTGGAAATCACAAGAGACAGATTAAATTGTTTATCTGTTGAAATGATTGGTGAATGTTTCAAGTTTACAAAGTCAGTGATTGTTATCACTTGCTGTTTTGGGACTTAGTCCTCAGTTGGGTTATTCCAATGTAATGGATTATACCGTATGAGCAGTCATCATGTGCACATTTTACAGAAGGCACATGTTTCCAAAAACTCGCCTTCTTCGCTTTAATTAACTCACACCAGACAGAACCACATGGTAACAGCGAGATCCTCTATGTTCCGCCTCAACACCACCTTTTAAAGGCCTTGCTTAACTCCGTAACACCACCTTACCTAGCACTCCCACGACCAGACCTCCCAGACCCCCACCGCACCCGTTCGTTACGCCACCCTGTTCCCGCCCTCGAGAGCAGGACAAAGTGAAGCATCCAACGAGCGATCCATCACTCCCTCCTGTCTTCTCATTCAGGAAACACCTTTCAGACCAGGAGATTAGAGTGTGACGGGAGAAGAGAAGAGCTGTGAAAGAATGATGGAGGAGGAGGGAGAGGGGTAAATGTTTCAGAAGAGCAGACCTGGAGATGGGGTATGGCAGAAGAGGAACTGGAGAGAAACTGATTGAGTAGGGATACAGAAGATTGATGGAGACAGGGAATGAGAAAAGAGGAGATAGAAGTAACTGTCTTTTTTTCTTTCTCCTTTGCACGCCAGAGGAAGCACTGACCGGTGGGGAGAGAATAAACATGAACTTGCCCATTAAGGAAACCGTTGATAGCTTCAAGTGGCCCCTTAACGGACATTAGCATGTCTGTTAAGAGTTGACATGGTGTGGAACTGAACTCACAGACACACACTCCTTCAAACACTTCAGTTGATTTAGATTTACCTTAAGGCAAATGGTAACATCATATAAAATGTCTCTTTAACAGGTTAACAACCATGATACCTGATTTAGTTGACATTTGTTGCTTGCTGTTCCCCATATCTTACTCCCCTCATCCACCTTTCAAAGTGACACTTAATCTCTAAATATACAAAAAATAATCTGTTAAAATTACACAAAATGGATAAAGACAATTAATTATCTTCTGTAAAAAAAAAAAAAACCAACAACCCATAAGAAATAGATAAGAAAGGAAATATATGGAATACTTGATATAGCAATAGATGACTGTCTAAAATGGGTAAACTGACCCATTAACACCATGTAAAGCATTTGACCTCATGTTATTTTAGTATGAATTACTGCTGACATTCTGCCTCAACAGCCTCACTGTCAAAATCGAACCACAAGCTTGAGTTTTACTCATGGGTTTCTTATTAAACATTTGAGCAGTATATTTGTATTACACTGGATCTTCTATGGTAAGAAAACAAACATCTATGCCGGATAATTAAACTGCCTTCTCACACAAGAAACAGTATTTATTTACCCACAAGTGCTGGCTAACCAGATGATAACAGATGATACTTTCTGTTCAGGCTTTGTGAAAACAAAACTGAAATGCCTGCATCTGTACTCCAGGCTGTTGACATGTGTTTGTAAAGTATGCATTAGAAAGTAACTTGAAACTTAATAGTTGTCAGAAATTGTCAGTCAAATATATGTTAAGCATGAGTGCAATTTTAATCATAGGTAGTGTTACCGTATCTCCCAGTTGAGATTAAATTCCATAACCTGGAGTCTCTCCGAAAGTTACTGAGATATGATACACTATTTAAAGAGCTGGGAAAAAAAATTGTAGACGGGTCCACAATCACTTGTAAATGTTGACTTATTTTTAATGTAGTGTTTGTATTTATTTTTTATTTTTTTGCAAAAGGCTTTGTTTAATGAAGAAGAGAGTAAAAAACTAAAAAAGCATGATGGTGGTCTTTAAATTACCATCTGTATTTATGTGTATACAAATACCGAGTGCCCCCGCCTCAATGCTTTCAAACCTGTCAGATCTGTGTGATTGCTTTAAAGCAACCAAAGGTGTTAGATTCATTATCACCTCCATGCTAAGAGGAGCAAGATGTTTTGGCAGTGGCCTTGTGGCCTCAAGACTTGTTAGGCCCAGCATGTGATTTCCCACACACACAAATTTGGCTTGGATAAAAGTCTGTAAACCAATCATACCTCTCTTCACTCATCACCCCCATGGGAGGCATGAGCAAGCCAGTTTGCTAATTCGCTACCTACAGCTTTTTGTAGCACCTAAGGCTCATTACCTTAATGTCATTTGATACAGAGTGATAGTCCGCCTTGCTGAAAAGGTCCCCAAGATAAGGGCCAGGTATTTAATCTTTTTCTCTGCCTTGCCAATCTCCCATTGACAACGTGTGAGATTTGTTGCCTGTGGAGAAAACACCTTTTCTAACACCTGCATTGTTATATCTTCAGTCTGCAAAGGTTAACATTTCAGCTAGGTTTCATAATTAGCTTTATGCAAACAGTTTTACCATCACCTATTATATTTTACTGCCCCAATACACAAACTACATGTCAGCAGATGAATGGTAAGGGAGACACTTTGGCATGCACGGCCTACACCTCAATCATATGAAAGTGAGCTGTAATGAATATTCCTGTTTATGAGCCCTTAGGAAATACTCGATTTTACACACACGGTTCATGTGCCAGTGCATGTAAAGCTGTCCAGTCTCACAATCATAGAACATATATATATATATATATATATATATATATATATATATATATATATATATATATATATATATATATATAAATGGACCACAAGTCAACACTAACATGTCAATCTTGTCCTGCTCCGAGTTGCACAATGCATCTGACATCTCTTGTGCAACCACTGCAGCCCACCTCTCCAAGGAAACACAGTGGATTTTAAAAAACCCTTTAACTTGATATGTGACACATGTCTTGCGGTTAAGAATTTCTAAGAATTAATCATCATAGAGTGCTCCAAGATCAAATCGCGTACTGACAGTAATTGCAGGCATACATGTTTACCTCATTGGCATAAATACAACCTCAGAAAAACACACACTATACAATGATCTGTATTGTTGGTTGTAGTTATCTTCTTCTGTTGATTTTCCTGACTTAATGAATCTCACAAGTGGTTACAGTAGAGGTTATTTGTTGTTAATGTTGTTTTTTGATTTCCGCCTTACACAAATGATCAGTGTGAGCCTTGCTGAAGTTACAGGCTTTCACTCGGATTTCGCTAAACAAGACGAGGCTTCTCCCACCTGAAACTGAGCCCTGTTTTTATGTTGTAACTACAACAGTCAAGCAAATGAAGTGAACCTTGGAGTCCACAGTCATGAATCAGGCCCTGAGTGACCTTTACTGTTCAGCAGCAGGTAACGATGCTTCCAGTGGTGGGAGTCAGGTCGTTAACATCCCATGTTAGGACCAGAACTTCATGGCAGCGGTCTGACTTATGGAAATGAGCGTAGCGACTGGGGAATGTTTTTCTGTCTGTCTGAACCCCCTCCCTGTTCCCTCCTCAAACCACCTTCCTCTCATCTTGATGTTAACACATTCTCAGGTCTCTAACAGCAGACATTTTGAAACACTCAAAACAACAGCCACGTCGGGGGTTAACACCAGTTACGACTAAGGTGTCACACACTCCTGCGGTTTAAGTAAACAGTGAGTGTGTGTGTCTGTATGAGAGAGAGAGAGAGAGAGAGAGAGAGAGAGAGAGAGAAACATTTTGCCTTCTGGTCTAATAATATGATCTTCAAAAATATCTCCTCTGTAAATAAAGTCACAAGTCGCACCTTGGGTTCTGTTTTACATACAGTATCAGCCTATCCCTTTGCATTTAAAGGAGATGAGGAAAGATTAAGAAAACCACACTGTCACTACCTAAATCTGAGAGGAAGGCATCACAATGATGGATGAAATAGGAGATGCATAGCATTTTTTTGCAGATTAAGTTCTCCTACATGTCATAACCAGTTCTACTTTCCCTTTTTGCATATTGACTCTTCAGAGATGTAAATAGTTGTAATAATTTTGCAAGAAATGTTGTTTATACTGGTGTGCAGTATTAGTTTAGATATTTTAGCATGAGTCATGACATGTATTTATTTACTTACCCTTTTAACAAAATCATTTCTTTAGTTAACCTCATAGTTGACAGTCTCATTGCTCTACTCTTTGTATTTCTGACATCAAAATGTTTTTTTTTTTCTTTTTATGTGTCAGTGTTTTTGATTAAGTGCTTTCAATGTCATTCAGATGATGTGCAACAACAAAACCTGCAGTCAGGAAAGGAGTCTATATGCACTCCGTCTGGCTTTGGTATAATGCATAGGCTAAAGAAAACCACAGCATACTATTATCTCAACAATCACTCAGCCTTGTACAGGACGCACACAGGGAGGGAAATTATGTTATGATTGCACTTCAAATCAAAATCTACGGCTTACGTCGTAAACTGCTGCGGCGGAAGGCATTCTTTCTGCAGTACACTCACTTATGTCCATGTGAGCACAACTTGGTCTTTCTCCAAAGTGGTATGATTTATTGTACATACTTTCAAGTGAGTGGTCTAATGCAGCATAGTTACTAAATAAACATTAGTTATAGAGGCCCCCTTTTCCTTAGGGATATCTTCTCTATTCCTAATTTCCCTCTAGTTCTTTCTAACTCAAACGCTTTCTCGCACGCTGTTTCACTTCTCGTGATTCTCCCTTCAAACCCGTATTCACACAGACAGACACACACACACACACACACACACACATCTCCCTTGTGCCCAGTGAGTAAACGTGGAACCGTGTGAGCCTTCAGGAGGACTTTGAAATGAGACATGGCTGGGACATCAGAGGACTCTGCCACTCTCAATGAAGCCTGCTTGATTTATAAGAGAGCAGGGAGAGGAGGGGTTTGTTTCCAGAGGCACTCAAGGCCACGAGGTCCTCCATTAGTACCCTGACCCCTGTTTCATGGGACCAACCACTGCATAGACGAGGGAGGAGGAGAATGGAGGGATAGATGGATGGTGGACTTAGGGGGCTTGTGTGTCAAGGGGTCTTTCTTTTTTTGCCATTAAAAAGTCTGCTATTTACATTTTCACCCAGAGAAAGCATCAGAAATCAGAAACCCTAACTCGGTCATTTGTCAGCGACCTGCAGTGTCCTGACTTCTGTGTCTGCTGCTTGTACCTGATCCCTCACTCGGGACTGCCCCTGCGCTCTATTTTACGATGGCCTGCACAGTTTTACTGTCCGCAATCTAATTAGCTGTGTCTTAATCACGTGTTAAAGCACAGCGCCGTCCTGGTGTTTACTGTCTGTTTGCCATGTTGTAAAAATGTGTGAGAGAGCTTGTAAAAACTTATCCACAGAGGATTAAGTACTCACTCTCCTTTTGTGGATAAAAGCACAGCATCACTGACAAATAATGGCTTATTCCTGTAGTACTATGCTACTGTAAATATATTTGAGGATCATTGTAAAACATATGAAATCATTTGAGTAAAACACAATCATTCTGAGAAAGTCAATTCAAATCAATCCTACTTAATTGCATTTTTAGCCTAGTCCATAACATTTAGAGAAAATTCATATTAAACTGAGTTATTACATAATTTAATTCATTTGCTTTTTGATGAAGTTTGTGTCCTGCTGCTTTTACACAGCTTGTGAGGGCCACCACACCTACAAGTACATCAGCCCATGTTTTCTCATCACGTCAGCTACTCTGTGTCTGATCTTGGCTCACGCTGGTGTTTGCAGATAGAATCCATAACATGGCTTTGTTCCCATTGTTTATGAACGCTTTCTGACAGGCCAGCCTGGCTTTAATCTACCACAGTAATGGAATTATGCTAGCATTATAAAGAAAGATGTGTTTTCAGTGTGCAATATGTTAATTTTTTTCATCTTGGGTTAGTTAGTGTGGCCCCTGGACCTATTCATCAGGAAACCAGCCTAGTTTAGGGAACCTTATCCAGTAAGACTCGCCTCTTGATATAAGCATACTGGAATTTATTGTTTTGAGTAAACATGCCTTATACATAATCTGTCGACCCATTACACACTACAAGTTGCCATGGAAACATAGTGAGGTTTTCATAACACTTGAGGGACTCCCCTCGGCATGATGGGTCTCAATCAACTCCTGTCACACAGTTTTCAGTCCCATACAGAATTCCTTGGGATTAAGGTATAAGATGAAACCTTTAACTCTGTCTTACAGGCCCAGCGAGCATGCTGGGTAATGCGAAACAGTCACAGGCCTTGTGAGGATACGCAGCGAATTACAGAACACAGCAGTAGGTTTTACAGGCCTGTCCTTTGTGTGCATGAAATGTATAAAAGTCAGTGTAGAAAGGGGCTGAGGGACCTGCAAGACGGAAGAGACAAGAGGAAGAAGGTGTAAAACGCTGTCTGAGAGCGTGTCTTGTTACCGGATGTTCTTCTCCACCAGACAATCACTCTCACATACGTAGACACTGCCGTCTCTGACACAAATGTATAAAGAGCTTGAGCAGGAGCATTGGGGATTATTGCATACAGCTGGCAGCTGTCAAAGTGAGATACCTAGCCTCTCGCCCCTAACCCTTAGTCTTAACCCTTTTGTAAACTACATTCCTAGGTTTTTTTTATTTGCTCTTTACATATCTACAAATATCTTCTTGTCTATCATTCAGTACATGCCCAAGAAAACTGTGTAGTTTTGTAACGGAGAAACAAAAACAGTTTTTGACAATCTTGCAACTTTTAGGGATAGAAGTCAAGTTGGAACTTCTCATTTTTCTGGATTTGACCTTGTTTTGTTTTTGGTTTTTTTATCCCTTTTAACTGATTTTCTTTTTTCTTTTTCTAAACTTGTTACATTATAAGTTAACTGTCAGATTTGGTACTTGGTGCTATTCTCATTTAATGCCCAAATGTTTTCTGTTTGCTCTTAAAATGAATAAGACAAAGCTAACATCAGTAACAAGAACCTCTTTACATTTTGATGAGGCTGGGAGGATGTACAACTATATGTTTGCTCTTGTTTATATCTACAAATTAAGCAGAGCCATAGTATCACTAGAGGCTGGAAAATTGTTCATCCGTGTTGATCTTCTGAATGACTCCGGCACCAACATGACTCTGTACTGTGCCAGTGATTGTGGTCATTCATATGGAGTATGGAGTCTTGTATCTTAATAAAAGTTTGGATGACACTGATACATTATACTACCTATTAAATGTAAAGATAAGGCACAGGTGGGAAGTACTAGGGCCAAGACAACCAGCAAGTGTAGTGGAACACGAGGGTTCAGGAACTACTCTGTGAAGTGAAGTTTCTACTCTAATGAATCATCAAATCAAAAAAATTAAACAATTTTCGGGCTGTCAACATTTACACATTAATGCTGATTAATCTATTATCATAATTAATCTGATTTAAAAATTTCAAAGTAAGTAACTGATCTGTAGCACAGAATGACTCTGAACGTCTCTGACAGCACATTTCAGTTGACTTTGTTAGTTGATCCGGTAGTGACGGGCAGAAGAACCAACCCATAAAGATGGAAGACCATAAACAGCATGTCGGCTTCTGGATGGAAATATGACAAAAAAAAAAAAACACGTAACTGTTATTTCAAGTTGTTTTGTTTCACACAATAAGTGCATATATTTTACCTTCTTCTTTCTGTTTGCACATGCAAAATGAAACAATTAATATAGATTAAAACTTAATAATATTACATTGTGATTAATTTAAATTAATCCACAGCAACCTGTAATTAAACTGATTAGAAATGTTAATCATTTGACAGGACAAATTTTTTGGCTGGGAGTATTTTGGCTGGGAGTGGTGCAGTGGGTAGCACTCATGCCTCACAACAAGAAGGTCCTGGGTTCAATTATAACACCAGTTAATGGGACCGTTCTGTGTGGAGTTTGCATGTTCTCCCCATGTCTATGTAGGTTTGCTCTGGGTACTCTGGTTTCCTCCCACCATCCAAACACATGCACTGATAAGTTAACTGGTTAATCTAAATTGCCCATAGGTGTGAATGTGAGAGTGATTGTTTGTCTATATATGTTCAGCCCTGAGATGAACTGGAGACTCATACAGGGTGTACCCCGCCATCACCCATGGCAGCTGGATTAGGCCCCCAGTGACCCCTGTGACCCTAGTGAGGGTCAAGCGGGTTTAGATGATGAGATGAGAGGAGACAGTATTTTGGCCGGGGGTGGTGCAGTGAGTAGCACTCGTGCCTCACAGCAAGAAGGTCCTGGGTTCAATTCCAGTGCCAGTCAATGGGACCTTTCTGTGTGGAGTTTACATGTTCTCCTCGTGTCTGTGTAGGTTTTCTCTTGGTACTCCAGATTCCTTCCGTCATCCAAACACATGCACTGATGGGTTAATTGGTTAATCTAAATTGCCCATAGGTGTGAATGTTTGAGTGATTGTTTGTCTATATATGTTCACCCCTGAGATGAACTGAAGACATGTCTGCGGTGTACCCCACCTTCACCTTTTAAGTTGCTCAGATAGACTCCAAATGACCCCCGTGACTTCAGTGAGAATAAAGTGAGTTTAGAAAATGGATGGATGGATTTTAGGTGCTGTCCCCACCCAACAATAAGGAAGTAATTGTATTAAATGTTTTATAGAAGGGCTGATAAGTCAGTCATGCTCTTCTAAACCTGACATTCACACTAGTGATTGCTACACTTCACTACAGTATCTTGACTAAGTATATTATCTATGCAAATGTTGGGAAGTGATTAAGACCTTGGACTCTACATGTAGCGTGGGCTACCCACGCTTAACTGCTATGGATAGAAAGGTCTTTTCCTTTGGGTGTACACGACAGCTGCCAGCCAATGGATGCGTCCATGGCATTTGCATCACACACACTTTTATAAAACTGTGTTATGACTAACCAAAGCATGATTCCAATTGTTTGAATAAAACCCACCAGGAAATGAATTGAGTGTATAATAGATGTTTAACACGAACAGAAAAGTGGAAAGGGAAGGGAATATTAGGAAGAAGAGAAGCAATAGAGAAAAGGGATCCCCCTCAGGACTGATCTGAATCTCTCCACTGATAAGGAAACAAGTGCCTGAAGGCTGGCCTTTCTTCACACAGCTTTTCATACCTCCCCAAGGGCAATTTGAGTCCAGTTGTTCAGGATTCTACAGACTTTTCCCACTGGTATGGAAAGGTGGATCATTGCAGGTGGAGATGAAGTGACATAACTAGTGATTGACCCATATGGATTTTTTTGGGGGGCAGATACCATTTTTTATCAGCCGTAGTCAATAACTGATACAGGCCGATATTCTAAAGCCGATATACCTTTTTTTTTAGTTTTTTAGGGGTTTTTTTGTATGTGCTATAAGAAGATTTAGTTTTTTTTTTTTTTAAAGAAAACATTTATTTAACTGAAAATAATATTAAACTCTTTGTAAAACAAAAAAAGGGAGAAAGGTAAGGTAGAACAGGTAACATTAATAGTTCACATAATAAAACTTACATTCAGATTAGCCTGCGTATCAGCCAACAACAGGCCGATACCACAACATATAAAAACCCATAAATATCAGCCCGATATATTAGCCAGCCGATGGTTCAGTCTATCATTAAACATAACACTGCCATGGAGTCACAAGAAAATGGAAAAAGAAAAAAAAAAAACAGAAGCTACACTCACAACACAGTCAACACGGTATTTTCTAAATCCCCTACCATGAGATTACTACTTACTGGCATAGGAAATGAATATTTAAGATGACAATTGATGATTTCTTCAACTACCTCTGAATAATGAAACATCATAGTTTGACCAAAAATATGATGATTCAGTACAGTCACTCTTAGTCTCTCAATCAACAAAACATCAGTTGACTTATTAAGTGATAGTCCTTAACTTTGTTCCATCACTCGTATTTGTATGTAGACCAAGTATTTCACCAGTAAGTACTCATCCCACATATTTTTAGGTGGAATTTCAGCTTGGTCACCGGCCATGGAAATGAATCATTCTCTGAGAGGATGGTTTGTTCTCTTACCTATTATCTCCTTAAGCAGTAGTCCCATCACTAATACATTCGTCATGACCCTCTCTAATCTCATGCTTAGTATAGTTACTGATTCATAAATTATCTTGGAAAAAGTTAGATGAATCATTATAGACAAAAAGGGGTTTCCTGGTACAGTGTCTTGTGAGTGGGTGGGTTTCTCTCTGTGGAAATGTGTCATTGTCTCCAAAGAAAAGCGAAAGTGCTTTGCTTCATCTGACTGGTCAAAGAATGTATCATTCATTTAGTGTTAATTTATGTCTAACCTACTGATGATTCCTTCATGTTGTGCATGCATTTACTGGCAGCAACAAACAATGCAACTCGGTTCAGTTGAGTTACATTTTAATTCGAGCGCACAAAACCATCAATCAACGTGGTCAACTTTTTTTATATATTTTTTTTTTATTTTTTTTTTGCATTCGAAAAGGAGTGGGAAGAAGTAAAACTTATCCTTTGTATCCACCGCCCCCCCAAACAACACAAGCATCCATAACCATTTATCAACACATTTGACCTCATATAATCAGATTTGCACAATCAGTCCAGTTCAGTTCAGTCCTCTTTGAATAAGCAACAAACAAAACAATCCTACTCTGTCCCTACTAATAAAAACAAGGAAAAAAAATAAATAAATAAAAAAATGTAAGGACGTGTACATGAAAAAACAAACAAAATATATCTTGTGTGTGTGTGTAGTCATAAAGGACTATACAGGACATTTTGTTATATTACACACACCTACATATACATACATATATATATATATATATATATATATATATATATATATATATATATAAATATAAACACATTCAGACACACACTCACAGACATACACACATATACTGTATCCATACACATACATATTTACAAAGATTCATCCATACACTCTTATGTCAAGATATAGAATTAAAGTAATTATTATTTATATAGCTGATAATAGCGGTCTTATGCTAGTGAGCCAGTCATCCACAGATACGGTGGGTGTGAAATTGTTTGTAAATGCAGTACTTCTCCACTGAAACTATAGCAGCTAAATCCCCCACAGCACACACAACAGATTGCTAACCTTATCTCCATGCCTGCTGGGGTTGGGTAGATATACAGTTCAGTGTACGCTGGGTGTGTAATAAAGTCAAGTAAAATAGTATTCAGGAAAAAATCTTGCCATGAGCCATAATTTTCTCTGGGTTCATTACTGCAAGTGATACCTTTTCAAATAATACACAAGAATTGTATACATGTTTCATATAGGCTACATTCAGACTGTAGGCAAATGTAGCCCAAATTAATTTTTTCCTTTTTTTTGCTCATATATGACCTGTATCTGATCTGTTAAAGAGCACAGATCAGCTTTTGTTCAAATCTGACCCAGGCATGTGGTCCTAAATTGTATATCTATGTGAAATTAGAATAGATTAGACCAGGCATGGGCAAACTATTCCACAAAGGGCCGGTGTGGCTGCAGGTTTTTGTTCCAACCAACCAAGAGTACACAGTTTGACCAATCAACTCTCTGAAGACTGAGATCAGTTGATTAATTGAATCAAGTCTGGTGTGCTGCTGCTTGGTTGGAACAAAAACCTGCAGCCACACCGGCCCTTTAGGAATGGTTTGCCCATCCCTGGATTAGACTCAATTGTCATTGACCATGTACAAATACAGAAATGCGACAAACATCACAATTTTTTGTCCCATGAGGAGGAATGGTGCTTAAAACACATTTACTTCTGTGAAGACAGTATATGCCTGCGTGGCCACGTATTACATCAGGACCTTTAGTGCATGCAGGCCACTTTGGGGTCTATTTCAGTTCATACTTAATTTGTAATACCCTCCTGAAACCTAGGAAAGTAAAATATATATTTTTTTTACATTAAACAATTGTCCTGATTGGGGGGGGGGGCATAATGTGACAGTTTTTTCAGATGCATTTGGAAAATTATTTGTTTATTATTCAATGGAATTCCCTTTGCATTGGACAGTCTTTTTTTTTTTTTTAAGTAAAACTGTGAAACGTTTGCCCCCTAAATAGGACAGAAAATGTATAGCTGTGTCTCAGGAGGATATGAACAAGCACAGAAAAAATAGTATTTCACCAAAAAATGCGAATTGTGCATTAAGATGTGCTGTCTGAATGTAGCCTGAGAGATCATATTGCTATGATGAGTTGTCATTCTGTTGTACATATCCAAGTTAAATGATAGGTGACTTTTCCTGACAGTTTGATTTTATAATATTATTACTACAGAACAGTGTTATTATAGAGGCCGTCTTGGCTGTATCTGCTTTTCCTCTGAGATGCTTTGCTGACAAGGCAGGAGTTTGGTATGCTGAGGTGCTTCTGCCCCTCGCCCTACGCCCATATGTTTTGTATTACGCCCTAGGAGGTGCCATGCTCAGCAGCTCAATGATGGGAGGGGATAAAGCAGGCCTCTCTGGCCCAAATGACGCATGACATGGTGTTGCGCCCCGGGCCCTTATTTATGGCTTCCCATGTCAGTGAAGGCTTGCTCCCCTGAGGAGCCCCATGGCCGTTACCTGTTAGTTTAACAGAGTCTGGCCTAAATACTCATCTCAGGCTCTGAAATACACACACAAAAACACATGCACAATGCACAGTAGGAATTCTGATGCAGCAGGACTTAAGTGAATGCCAAAATCAAATAAATGTTCTCATACAGAAGTTTATTTAATCTAACTCTCACACTCAAACTTGCTAAAGCATTGCACAAGAAGTGAAGCGGCACACATGAAGCACTACTTCAGAGGGATTAACGTCATATCAGGCTACAGCTAGACCAAGGCCAGGCACACACTGGTTCTTTTATCAATGCGTCTGTGGAAGAGGATGTGAAATCTGTAGCGAGAGTGAGGAAGAGATTTGGTGAGAGGATCTGAATACATTTTCTCTGTAGTTACTCAAGAATCCTTGTACATATCACACTGCATTAACAAATAGAAGCATACACTGCCAGCACTCATGCATACACAGGTGTTCTCCACGAGCTTTCCCGGAATGTTCCAGTGATCCTTTTCCAGGGTTTTGATGTGGTTCGAAGGAACAGAAAAGAATTTAGAGGAAATGAAGGCCAAGTCAGGAGAAGCAGCTCGAGAGTAGATGACAGAAGGGGAAAAAAATCAGAAAAAGATAGTGTTAAGAAGAATTTGATGAACATCAGTGAAAGATGTGACGTGATGGCGCGGTGGTGCCAACAGGGCCAACACAGAACAGAAAGAAGGCTGGGAGTTTCTCCTCCCTGGTAATCTCATATTTCTTTGCACTTTGGGGAGTGAGCGCAAAAGAGGGAGCACTGTCAAGGTTTTATGTGGCCTTTTGAAAACAGAACAAGCCCTTTTGCAGCACAATATATCAAGCTTCAAAACTACTCTGATAACAGGGCACTCATTTCTCCCTCCCTGCCGTCTGTAAAACACCCTGTTTGAAATCCACTCGGGTCATTGTTTAGTCTAGCAGACGTCCCTTAGATCATCTTCATCAGTAGCTGTTCACCGTCCCCTTCATGTTCAAAGTCTTTCCTCCACGCAGAAGCTCCATGTCATCATAACCATCCACCGGATGTTAATTGGATTCCTTTTAGTGTTTTTAAGATGTGACTATGGGTGTTTTATTGCAGAACAAGAGCATGAATGGTGATTGTACAATTGAGCAAACAAAAGTACACAGTTTGGGTTACGGTTCATCCACCCCAGCGTCGTCTCAGGTTCTAAGAAAAACCATTTAACAAGTGGTTGCGGAACAATGCGGTGGTCTATGTATATCAGTGTTGGGGTGGTACTAGTGAAGTGTTTCTCATCTATTAATTTCTCTATAAATGCTACTGCACTCATTGTCGTGTCAATATATATTTAAAAAAAAAAAATTTACAAAGTGATACATCTCTGCACCACTAGTAACTCAGCACAGATGCATATTTGCACAGAGGTTGCTTCAATTGTTTCTTGCCAAAGACTACAAGAGGAATCTGTTTGAGGAGGAAACCAAGAATTCTCTGCCTCCTGCCTCCAGCTCCCACAGAAGATGTGGATGTCTAAACACATGACAAAGACAGTGATACAAGATCAAAGCATAGATGGGAGCCTGCCACTGATGCTTTTGGCCTGAACATAAGATTAGGGAATGGTTTGATTTGTCCAGCTGGGCTTAACGGAGCCATAGAAAACCCTGGGAATCTGGATCTGCTTGGCAAAGACAGAAATATGTCGCTATACACCAAGACGAGGGCATTGGGTTAAACGTTAAGCTGGCGTCTGTCCTTTCATCTGGCCTCCAGCAGAGCAGTGGCTGGATCTGATCTGATAAAGAGGAGAAAACAGACAAACTAGGGTCTTTCTCTGCTACCAAGGAGGATTCAGAGTCAAGTATGTGAGACTGAATGATGTGCTGGTGGTCTTCACCTCATTAGGACCTCCCTGGTGTCTTATATGGCTGCGAAGGGCAATGGAACCAAGTGATGGAGATGGGAAGGTTTGAAGGCTACTACTATATTTTCTCTCCAAACTAGTATTTTCTCTATTCCCTCCTCTTTATTGCCTTTGGCTTCTCTTGTCCCGTTCTCCTTCCTCTTTTCTTCTACAGACTTTTTTCATCTGCCAGCTTGTCAGGATCAAATGTCTTTATTGTTTCTGCGGATCCCAGCGGTTAAACCGAGAGAGCTGACACAGGAGTCTGATTTGTCAGGGTCAGTGTGATTCAACAATCCATCAGGTCCATCAGGCCGATGCCGGTGACTCCTTAGGGATTGGGCCTTTGTTTTGCTAAGCCGCTGATGGAAGCGAAGCCTCTGTCAGGGAAGCCATTAAGAGCACAGCAGGCCCAGAAAAATGAGCCACCCTTGTCACTCCACATCAGGAGCTCGGCGTTGCTTACAGATCTTCCTCTGACTCTATCATATTGAACCTCTGTGTCCAAACCTTTGAACTAGAGACAGCTGGACAGATAGATAAATGAGCCGATGTGTGAAGCTGAGGCTCAGGATGATGGGGCAAGCAAGAGCGCTTTCCAGTTTTGGATTGATGACAAGCGGTGGTTTGTTATCTCTTTTTAGGTGAAGAAAGAAGGAAGGTGCAGAGAGAGAGATGAAGATAATGTCTGTAATGACTTAGAAAGTAGCTGCAGTGATGTATTTTTTTTTTCTTTTAAGATTTAACAAACGTACACCTCTGGGCCACGTATAGATTTTTGCAAGTGATTTTTTTTTTTTTTTTTTTTTTTGAAAATGGCAATTTTCCTACAAAATGTTCATGGCTAGTGAAAATAAATATAAAACTAGCAGTTCAATTTACATGGTGCCGCCTTGCTGTATCACATTAATATACAAAATATTATCCAGCAGCTGAATACTTTCTGAATTCTACGAACACACCCTCATCTTTTAAACCCTTGTCCTGATAAGATGGGCATGCAATACATGTTCAAAAGAGTGTTTATGTAAATCTTTCATACTAGTAAGAGTAGCTGTGGCTTTGCTTCTCTGAAGAAACTTGGCCTTTTTTATTTCGGTACACACTTCCACTCCAGACTTGTGAGCTGCCAACTTTCAGGTAAATATGAAAAAGGCAGAAATCATATTCTGAATACAAATATGCATATCCAAAGAACACTCAATTAATGTAGCTAAGCCCCATGTCTTACATACATTATTCAACTTACGGGGTAATTTGGAGTATCCAAGCACAATATGTTCCCATGACCTGTGCTACATTGTCAATATATAATATAATATATATATCATATTCAGAGCGTGTGTGTGTGTCTCCAAATACGTCTGTGTAATTATAACTATCTTCCACATACATTTTAATGAAATACTGATATTTTGTGGCCTGTGCAGTGATATTTATCCTGGTCAATGTCTTAAGCCCTTTTCAGACATGCACATAACGCCTGTGTTCAATACTAATCAACTTCCTGACTTCCATTCTTTTCTTGTGTGCGCTGCATCCTTTCGACACTGTTTTCTCACCCATACTTATTCCACTTCTACCACTTATTCTATGACAGAGATGGAGCACCTCCAACTTGCATGTCATGGCCTCAGACTAAACATACTCTTCTAGTGTTGATGCATCAGCCCCTAACTATGGCCAACTTATCTCATTAGAAAAATAATGGTTAAACTGGCTGCCATTCTCACAGATAGGCCCAGTATTTGTGTTAGGCTCTGTGTCCTTTGCAGAGCTGCAGGACTCAGGGATTGGCTGCTTTGGTCTGTGTGCCTGCCTGTCGTATATCACCATCGCTGCCACCGTCAAACCCCTGATTTATGGCTGTTTATCTCACCCCCTTCTTTTAACAGATGGGCCCTGACTATTTACTCAGGGAGCGAAAAGTCCCAAACCGATTAAATAAATACAACAAACAAGAGGTGATTATGCTTAAGTTGGTTGTGATTACAATTTATTGGTCACCAGAAAAAACGAGGCATCCCTTTTGGTTATCAGGTGTGACACGGATCCAACGCTCTAGATTAATCTGACTTCTTTCCATAGGTTTCCTGCTTATCTTAATTACTTTTTTCCGCTTCATGATGTGCAGATAGCCGTCGTCATCCTCAAATGGAATCTTATTACCATATACCTTTAAAAGCGTCGGGTACTTTAAGCGTCCCCCTTAAATGATTTACGTTTATTAACAGTGTAATTGTGAAAACATTTCTTATCTGTCATGTTCTACAGGGTTGTCACCTTAAATCTCTGCAAGTATATTCAAGCTCTAAATCTCGCCGGCTGTCACATGTTCTCAGCGGAGGGAAAAAAACAAAACAAATTGCATCATAAATTGTATGTTACAGACTTACATGGACTTCAGTTGATTTCCGAGTCTCTGGAGGAAAGTTCTAAGTATTAACCCAACAGACACAATTTTTCAAAAGTCTCATTATATTGTTGCAAAATTTTCACTACCTGCAAGCATCATGTTTTTGGTTCTCAGTTTGATGGATACTAAGCAGATTTTGACCCTTGCACCTGCCAGTCATAAATTATGATTCCTGGTTTATGTTTCTCATAATCTGTAGTTAAACGCTCTGAAAACGATTCTAGACACAAGCTCACAGTAGTTTGTAACATCCTCCTCTGCATATGCATTCCATAGAGACACTGATATAGCACGCAGACAAAAACTATTTCTTAAGATTAAAGCATGATGAATGTGTCCGTTGCATGTTTTGGGACTTAAATATAAATCATCATTCACATGGAGACGTCTCTTAATATAAATCATTATACATGTTGAGACTTCTCTGTGTGAATTTGTCAAAATAATATGAATATGACTAAAGCACATACAACGTTGGTGGGCTCCCTGATGAGATAAACTCCGCCAGATGTCACACTCACTCTTCTACTGATCAGTGTCGCTTATGCTTTATCTTCACTCTGATTAACCAGTGATGGAGTGTAAAGGATGCAGACTCGATTTGACCGCAGACCCCAGAACCAGATGTGTGGAAAAATCAACTGCAACTGCGACGAATGTTGGAACACATTTTTACAAAATAATGTGTCTGTTCTCGTTATTTGTCACATAAAGGAAATGTAGATTATAGTCAATGTAAACTGTAGCATTTATCTGCAACGGACAGACGACAATTGGGTTGCATTTATAACATCAAAAGTGGGATAAAAACTGTTACTACTCAGCAGGAGCCATTCATGTGTTGGAGCCATTTCCAGGCCAAAAAGTAGTTCCTTTTTTCCCCCCCGATTTTTACGTCATTTTGTTTTTCCTCCAAATCTAAAAGCTGGATTCGAATGAAGGAATCTGATGTTCTGTCGTTCAGAAACAAACCACAAAGTGGGCCACCAGCTGGGCCCGACAGACCTGTTGTATTTAAAGTCAAAACTTTTTATACGACATATTAAATCTGTTCGCTTTAAATTGGCCACGAGTCAAATAGTCAAACATTGGCAGTGCCTTAAAGCTTTCTTAAACTTTGTAGCACAGCATGTAAACACCATAGCATATTAAACTATTGACATGGGTATTGAATGATGAATGTATGGAAGTGAAAGGGATTTTTTTTTTTTTAATATTTTTACCCTGAGGCTGACGTGTTTTCTTGAGATGGTAACATCTACAGTATTGGAATAGCGGCTCATGTGCGTGCAGCTGTGATTGGTATGGAAGGATGAGGGGCAGAAGTAGAATTATTAAATGTGTTCCAGTACGCACAACCAGACCCACAGTTGTCAGGTCTGGTAGGAGATATATATTCCCCGGTGACCCCCCTCTGTTCCATCTCAGCCCACACTGAGAGGCAGAAAGGGAGCGAGGACGAGCACATCTGGAGCCAATCTTTACAATGGAGGCAGGATCTGTGTCAGGACGGGACTGGCAACCTGGTTAAGATCACATCAACCAGTTCATCTCGGCACACTTGAACCCCCTGTTTTGCAGAAGTGGTCCACAAGTGGTTTGTGTTTGTGGCATTAATTGTGTGTGGGTAATGGTGGTTTCGATCAGTGGTTACTTAACAAGCAGCACTATGTCAATATAATGTGGTTAAAACCACTTATTCCTTCTTCTTCTTCTTTTTTTTTTTTTGCCTCCAATCCCACTTCACATGCGGCGTGTCAGTCTACACTTCACCCCCACACATGGAGCTTATATTATTTTATAGACTGTTTGGACCCCCCTCGCATAACCATCAACCCCCTTAAGCTGGCACAGACACGCAGGAGATGAGCAGGAAGGAAATGACATCATGGCATTTTTGTTTCAAGCTTGGCACAAGGAAAGAGTGACTTATTGAAGCATTGCAGCGTGACAACATGAACATGCAGATCGGATATAGTTTTAATGACTGCTGCATTGCTGAAGAAGAACGGAGGAAATAAAATGTGACAGTTAAAACTTACAATTCCCTTGAGAGAACACCATCCTCTCAGTGTCTTCTGCAGATTTAATTAAACATACACTGATGACACAGATTACTATGCTCCAAAAATGTTGCCGCAGTCCAGCTTTTAGGCAACTGTGTTCACATAAAGACACAGCGCTACTTTTGTGGCAGTTACCAATTTTTTTCCTCCTCTTTTTAACCTTTCTTAAATGATTTGTCGTCATTTATTAGAATATTCTCTTCTGTATTTTGAAATTCTGTCTTCAAAAATTCATATAGATGTTCATAAAAATTCAGATTAACCCATAAAGACCCAAATGTCCACTGTCAACCAAAAGCATCAACTGATCTATACTATTAATCCATTAATCTGTGTAAATAATTGGTGTAAAATGTTGTTTGTCATCTTTTCATGGTCATCAGATATGGCCCATTTGGATGTTCAGAGGCTCCATAGTGAACATAGAAACCACATCATCTTCTATAATTAACCAGTAAAACCCATGAATTTGGATCAGTAACAGTGGATGGAAACATTTGGTTTATGTTCAGTTGATGATATATTTTACTGAAAAAGTCACTTTTCCCTCAGTGTTTGTGTTTTTAATATGAAACCCCTCAACTTCAATCTTAGCTTTTATAAACATCTGCATTATTAGTGAATTTAAATGCAGGAAAATATCTCATTTTCACTTAATATGTAAGATGCAGAGGGTGATACTTGGAAAATAATTTTGATTTAAGATAAAAAAAAAAAATAGAGAAAAAATGAATGTAGGAAGTGACAGGGAAGTAGCCCTGGGTAAACGTTGAGGGATATTATATCAGAAACTGGGAAAACTGAAGAAAAAAAGACTTTTTCAGTAAAATCTATCAATAAATGAACATAAATAAAGTGTCTTCAAACTCCATTAGTTTTAGAAGATTTCCTCATTGAATACCGAGTCTCTGAACATCTAAATGGGTCATATCTCATGACCATAAAAACACCACAAACTGCATTTTACACCAATTATTTACATGTATTGATAAGATTAAGGGACCTTAATGGATATTAAACCATTGAAATCAGTAGACGCTTGTGGTCGCTGGTGGATGTTTGGGTCTTTATGGGTTAAAACTATCCTCATGGTGTTTGTAAATATTTTGTATTTACATGTGTTTAAGCCTGATGCTGTTTGTTTAGCTGTGGGCATTGAGAATACAGTTGTCACTCGATGTAGGAAAATGCAGAGTAGCCAAAACATAAAGTGGAAATGTTAACCCAATAACGCTAGATAAACAGTCAGAGGAGAGGAGCCAAAGACAACACTGAGCTGAAGGGAAAGTGTCCTGCTGGCATCAGGTTTCCCAGAGTAAGTGTTATTTGAAAAGCAGCTGAAGGGTGACACTCACTATCCTCCCACTCAATCTCCCCGTCTCCCTCCCTCTTCCTTGCTCACTCGACCATCTGTTGTCCTCTCTCTTCTCAGGCTGCTCTAAGTGCCTTGAAACAGCTGTCGGAACAGGGACTGGACCCGGTGGATGGCCCCATTAAGGTACAGTACGATCACGCTGGAACCGTATGCTTACCCGGTACATGATGTTTTAGCTCCTACAGCCAATCAGAGCGCTAGGATGCAGAGATACATGCGAGTGTGTGTGTGTCACTCTGGCTTTTTGCAAATCGTCTGTGCTGCAGGCTAGCCCCTCATCAGCTCCGTCCCCACCCACACACTCGTCCAACATTTCCTCTCGACATTTTTCTTCCATAGGAAATCGACAGTAGGCGTATAAATTTACATGCACTACCATCTTGTCAGCACCTGATACTTTGCATGATGGCTATCACCATCAAGGCTCAGTCAGGGAAAAAAAAGGGCTTTCTCCACTGCTCCCACATAGCCACTGGAACCTCCCTTCCCTTCCCCTCATTTCCTATCTCGACCGTGATGAGACGGGGAGGGAGGGGAGGAAGGAGGAAGGTCGACAGCGAAGAATGAAGTAGGAAAGTCGCCATGGGGTTTCTCTGGAACCAGGGAGGAAACGTCTATCAATATTCTGGAGTATTTACTTAGTAGGTGTGTGCTGGGAAAAGTTTAGCCACAGTTGTGTTCTTGTGTCTTCTTCAGAGACATGTGCAAGAAATCTGTCCCATTATTACAGCCAAGAATCACTCACTCCAAAAATCCAAGTTTTACCAAGTGTATTTTTCTTATTTGGAGTCAAAATATGTCATCACACTTCAAATAAAATACAATTGTTTGTTTGTTTTTATTGTTTGTTTGTTTTTATATCTTTATTTTGAACATGTACAAAATGAAATAAATACAAATCAAGCAACAAAACATCAATAATGATACATAAAAGATTGATAAGTAAACAAAAGGGAAAAGTGTACCTAAAGAGTAACTTTTCAGTGAGATATAAGGAACTTATTTCTGGACAGGAGAGCTTGCAAATCTTATTTAAATAAATCTTGCCAAAATAGTTTGTATTAGTTCCCTTGGCAGATTTTTGTTTTGTTTCAATTAAGCTAAATAAATATAAAAACATTTAAAGAATCTTGAATTAAGCCAAAAAATTTTAAATTAAAAAAAATAAAAATGGAACAAGCAATGGAACAAGTGAAAATCTTATTTCAAGAAATAAGATTTTCACGATCTATTGTCTAAGAATATGTTCTTATATCTCACTGAAAAGTTACTCTGTAGGTGATTATGTCTTATATTAAAGATGTTCAGATATTTGGACGAGAAATGAGGAAAAATACACTTTCAAATTTCGATTTTTGCAGTACAATAGCAGATTAGAGTCAATGTTGGTAGAAAATAGATCTGATCATGAGGCTGTGACAGAGGGAAGGTTGAGTTTAGAGAGTCACAAAGTTATCAGAAAAAACAGATATCTGGCAAATTTACAGTAAACACCTTAAAACATTTTAAACAGATATTAAATTTGATATGCTAGTTTTTAATGTTATGCAACTATAAATATGTTACTTCTCTTATTGTGTTTAAATGTGTCCAAAACGAAAATAAAGTTAATCAACACGACACTTTATAATAAAACTATGAACCAGTTATCAGTAACTTTCAGCCCCTGGTAAGAAATGAATTGGAATTGTGGTAACCAAGCTGTTAGACTAAACTAATAAGATATGTGCATTAAATAGTCTTTAAATGTCTTATTCATTTAAACCTAACCCTAAACCTTTAACTATAAAGTCACATCACATCAGCTGCAAGTCTGTAACTATGTTTGTGTTCCTTTTCAACTCCTGTCACTAGTTGGGCTTTTCAATACGACAGCACATTACAATAAAAACACTGTTCTATATAAAAATGTAAATTGAAGAGATAAGAAAATCGACTTTTATTATGTTCGGGGAAATGACTCGTAATCAGATGCTGCTACTGCTCTACAAATTCAAGAAAGAAATTCAACAGTTCATACATAAACTCATGTGGGTTAACCATTATTTGTGTAATAATCCATAATTTAATGTTCATAGCATGTTGTTACAGTACAGGCTGTGTTGTCATTTGGTTTTGTTACGGGTATTATAACCTTTTCTTTTCATCTCTACTGAGAAAACAGAAGATCTTGTTTTTGCACACTGAATATTGAATACATTTACAAGTAAGAATTCAACTTGTTATCGTCAGTGTTCGTAATGCTGAATATTACAGCAAATGAATAATGTATGAATGCAGGCGAGTGAATCTGAGTTTATTGTTAATTTCTCTACATTGAAGTTCAGATTAAGAAAAGCAGAATTAACGCACAGAATGCAAAGAAAAAAATTGTAGAGAAGATGGAATATATTAATATAGATTTTCATAAATTATACTTCACAATGCATCTGCTTTTTTATGGTTTCTGTAGGTCATTAATTACCTTTATATAGATTTTCTGAAAATAAAAGCCTTAAATGGCAGGAAAAAGCATTCAATTTGATTTAAAAATACACTTAATGGGGAAAAAACATTAACAATTTATTTTGATTCTATAAACATTTAATAATTTTGATTGTAAGTATAGTGTGATGATTGACAGGTGGAACTCTTTCATTACCTCCACCAATAAGTTTGCATCTGGGTTCATTTGCTTGTCTGCCTGTTGGCAAGATAACTCAAAAAGTTATGGATGGACTTGATATCATTTTCAGGAAATGTTGATACTGACACAAGGAAGCAATGGCTATATTTACTGGTGATGGGGGGAGGGGGGGGGGGGGGGCAGGCTGGGCTCTGTTTTTCTAGTTAGCTATTATTTACAGCCAAAACATGATGTCAAAACACTGGATGTTTGGAATGCAATGTGCTCATGCCATGGTGAAAGAGGGGAGGGAATATTAACAGGTGTCGTAAAAATGGGAAAATGCAAGTTTCAGCAGAAGTGGTTAAAGGAGGAGCTATTTATAAGATGGATGGATGGATGGATGGATGGATGGAAATAAGACATAGTCCAAACCCAAAAAAGTCACGCAAAATTTTGTACCAGTCCTTATTGATCCCAAAGGAAATTAAAGCATATATACAGTACAATAACAAACATACACTGAACATACAAAGCTAAGTTAAAAGGTGCATTAAAGGGGCATTAAATTTGTTTAAAGTGGCATTAAAAAGGGCATTAAATTAGATTGGCTGATACCTATACAAATCCTGTTTTGGAAAATGTATCACTTATCGTGCTTATGACTCATTTTATTCTCATATATAGTGTACATGTATGTGCGTATTCTCAGAAACTCTGTGTTCTCTCAAAATACCCCTAGCTGTTGGTGTTTTTTTTTAACTCCAGCATAGAGACAAGGGGTAAACATGGTAGCAGTTAGACTTTCACCTGAGCGCTTAATCATTCATGCGTTTGGAGCCACGGCCGAGTTAGCACAGATGAGTTTGTGTTAAAACAGATCAAGGTCAGGGACTTGGTAAATGTCTGTGATCGTAATCGGAGCGCGCTCTGTTTCACTGAAAGTCTTCATTTACAAGAATCGCTTATCGTGGTTTTTTTTGTTTTTTTTGTTTTTATAGAAGGATCGGGAAGGGATGTAAAAGGTTGCTCGTGGCCTTGTACAGTATCTGTTTTAACACAGTGTTTTTGTTTTGGCTTTACAGAGCAGCGAAGCCTGTGGGAGGGAGGACGGACATTAAACAGACTAACTCAGGCACCACCACTCAGGTCTGCAAGGATTCAAAGGCTGTCGTCTAGGAGCTGACAACCCTGAACCCCTACTCGGCAAACACAAACCTGACAAAACCCACCACTCCAATCCTCAATAACCCACGACCTCATAGTGTCCCCACTACCCACAGTCTCCCTCAACCCAACCCCACCCCACGATTGCCACTGTATCCTGCAAAACCTGTCAACATGCAATAGGGTGGATGTGCACCGAGAAATGACCGACTAAAACACCATTACCTGAGTCTATGTGAAGACAACGCTATTTTAACACATTTATTGATGATTTCAGTCTCAAATTTATTGGACAACAACAAAAAAAAAAAAGAAAAAGAAATACAAGCTAATGAGATAAATGCATGGTACTGTATGAAATTAAGGGAAATCCAAAGTGATACACTGCATAGATAATTTCCCTTTGGATAAACGTCTGTTGGTATGGTTAAAACAAATATGTACATCATGCCATTGAAATACAAAAGAAACATTTAAGGGGAGAAACCAACTTGCGTACAGTAGCTTATTTTCGGGGGTATTATGTTTCTGTTTTTTTTTTTTTTCTTTTGTTATTTTATTAATCTAACAATGCTTGAGTACTGTATTTAAAATTAACCAATGCCAGTGCTGTGAAAGTTGTAGTTGTTGTCTTCATATATAGTCACCCAGCTTACCTTGTATGCTGACATAAAAAAAAAAAGAGTTCATCTATCTATATGGATGTGTATGACTTGCAAGAGTATCATATTCTGAAAAATAACACAAAAGTTTTTTTCATGTGGACAAAAAGGACAAAACTGGTGTTAGCAGTAATCAGTAGAAGTGTGACCACCCAGGGGTGAAGGTTGAGCAAACCTTTACTTCCTCAAGGGTCGACTTGTCCCATTTTAACATGACCCCACACTGGCATAGCATCACTGGAGCATCTTTTGACCGACAGTGGAGGTGAAGGCGCCGCCACACTTGTACTTTTTAATCCAGAAAATACGGCCAGTTGCATTTGACGGTGGTAATTTTTATTGCGTAGATTCTGTAATGCCAGTAAACGTAGGGAGTCCACCCTCCAGAGAGCTTTGTATAGGACGTCATGCCAAACGCACGTCCTCCAGTGAATGAAAAAGTCCTCTCCATTCCAGTGATTTTGTGTCAGTGGATCGTCCCCCCTCTCCCCCCACAGTTTTGTCGATCACATCTACACCCATTGTGTGTGTTGTATTGACCCGCCAAGGCATCAACTGGGTGCTTTTAATGCCTGCATTCTGGAGTGTATCTTTTAAGTGGAGGGGGTCTGCGCGAGGGTTGCAGACTCCCCCCACTAAAGGCCACTTTGAGTTACTTGTTCACTGACATTGAGGATGTGTCGTCTTCTCTGTGAGTGCAAAGTGTAATAAGGCTGTTTCTGTTACTGAAATGCAGTAAAAACACCTCAGTTCATGTGGAAAAGAAATGTGTGTCTGTGTCTTTTTTCAAAAACTAAGTATAAAATTGAGCTACAAACAACAATTACGGGATCCAAGATGAAGTAGCCAAATAGGTAGGTTTCAGTCACGTGAGTATGATGACTTGGGGTTTCAGCTGGAGGGTAGCAACTAATGCCAACAAACATGGAACGCATCTTGATGTGTCTATATAAACCATATTACAATAGTGTAAATGAACATTTAACCTCAACCTAATGATATATAGCACATCTACAAAAAATTAGCTTTGGAGCATACCTCTGAAGAAGTGGTCACTGCACACACGGGCATTAGCATTAGCATACTCTGCTCCTCCAGACCACAAATGCAGATTTGAAATGTACTTTTTACAGCGTTTTTGTGAGCTTTTCCCATTATTTCCTTTGTGAATGTCAATATTTGGTACTCTAAAAAATAGTTTTTCCTTCTCAAAACAATTGGCGCAGCCATAAACTATGCAAAACAGACATCTTCCCGACGGAAAACTCACTCTTTTTCATTTCCGACCCTCTATCTGAAAACCGCGCGCTGACTATATAGTGACATCACGTGACAGGGGCGTGGCCACCGGAATGACCAGGGGTGGCATTTTCTACCCCTGAAATTTGATTTTTTTTTTTTCATAAGTGCCCCCCTCCCCACCAAAATAAGGGAGAAAGAAAAGGAGGGTTTAATAAATTGCAAAATATATTTTTCCATGCATATGTATAAAAGTACATTTTAAAATTGTTCTGATGTTGCTCATCATTTTTAATTATTTTGTATGCAACAGTATGACTGCTTTTGTGAATAGGTTATTGGCAGCACAGGAAGAACGACATAGCTTGGCAAGTCTGACTATATGATATGATACATTTCAGGCAAAATATTTTTGTCACTCGAGGCAGGCCAGTTTACTGGGCTAAGAACAACCGTTAATTTCATTCAAATTCATCCAATCACAACACAAGACGTTGGACCTCTTCTATGTTCATGAAGATGGAATGGTTCCTGAGAACACCAGGACATAAAGGTAAGTGAAAATGGAAATTTAAAAAAGTATGTAATGTGTGGGAATTCACAGGTGATTAGGTAACTTGTGTGTAGCTGAAGATAAGGAGCTAACGTTAGCAACATTTAGCTGTGCGGCAATTTACGGGCATATGTGCCCCAAAAAAGACGGTTTGAGCATGAAAATAGAAAGGTTACACATGTGCCAGTACCGAATTCAGCCCTTTCATTCACAGTTTTCTCCAGGAATAAATTCAAAGTCGAGTAACTTTTCGCGCATCTTTTCAACGTTCCTTTGTTACACCTGCAACAGCCTGATAGATTTGACTTGAATCAGGTCGGTGTCCTGAACTTAGGCTACGTCCCTCCGAGGGGAAAAACACTCAGCTCCACTTGCAGATAGTAGCCTCAGTAAAAATATCACCCCATGGCGATGAGGCAGAATGTCTTCATCTAAATTGTATGCTTCGTGTAGTTTGTCATCTTATGTCGTATCTCCATCTTAGCATCCTCTGCTTTGTGTTGGGTAGATGCTAGATTGGAACGGACGGGGGTGATGCTCAGTACTGTACGTTCTCATCTGGTCGTTCGACGCGATTTCATAAATTGTAAATTGTTAAATTTCGATCTCGCAAAATATATACAGACCACCGAGGACAACTCTAGGTTGTCAAATCAGGTTAAGACAAATGTAATAAATTTAAAAAATATATATTTCTTCCTCGTGGTGCTTAGAAAACACTAAGACTAAAACACTCCACATGAAATAAATAAATAAATACATAAAAGCCTGCCATGAAGAAATATGTCCAATAAAATGGACCCCGGTTCATCTTTTTGACTGCACTCATATTTCAGGCCATAGCAACGCCATCTGCAGCTGCGCAGAACGTCTGGACCTTAGCCCCGCCCCCCGTCCGTCCAATCCAATCGAGCATCTATCCCTGTGTTGCTGGGCAAAGGTGTGCTCCCATCTGCTAAACTGTAGGCTACTGCAGCGCCATCAACCCAAGTAAAAAGTTAATAAATTGGCAAAGTTATGGGGACATAAAACTAAGTGGTGAACTTAAAATAATGCCATCCTATGACAATTTGTGGTTTTTTTTATGTTGAAATCAATCACTGATCAGTGTCTTTGTTGTGAAAATATTTTCCCTAACTCAGTATCCTTTCATGTCCTACTTTGTGCTTATTGTCAGTTTGGGTGAAGTCGGTTTTATATTGGACATTAATTTAAGCAACTATTCAAAGTAAAAACCTACATCTGAAAAAATGTGCCACATGAGGACATTTGTTTGTGTTTCAAAATTGGATTGACATACGACAAGTTGATTTTTTATTTTTTTTTGACAGATCTCACTTGTATGTCAAATGTTAAATGAATGTCCAATACAAAACTGTCTTATGTTGAATATATAGACCTATGGGGATGGTCCCAAGGCATTTGGGGAGATGATAGTTATTATCTATATATTTGCATTATTAGCAGGATGATCATGTACAGTGGCAGAGAAGGCAAATAAAAAAGCCACAACACAGAAAGCCCAAAGGAAATTACCATATTTTCTGACGGACCACCGTAAGCAGGATTACCATAGTCATTGTTAAGCATTACAGAGTCAGCGGCAAACCTGACATTTACAGATGGAACAATAACATTAAAAGCATAAATACTTTTACTTACTTTTCCAACATTTTCACTTCTATGTTCCTTTTATATTTTACAAGAAAGGACTGCTTAATGGCGACTATAGTGATTCTTCTTCCGGTGGTCCATTGGAAAATATGATCACTTCCGTTGTGGCTTTTTAATGTGTTGTGGTTTTTGTTTTTGTGTTGTAGTTTTTGTTTTTGTTGTGAGCCTTTCTTGCTACCGTACTAATGGCCTATCAAACATGATAAATGCCTAACTGAGCATTATGGCTTTCCATGTTTTCTCTTTTCTCTCGTCTCTTTCTCTTCAGACTAGGTAGTAATAGTGGGAACGATGAAAAGATCTCAAAACATTGAGACTGTCTTTATTGTAAACAAGAAAAGATCAGCTGCAGTAGACAGTGAGGCTGAGACATCATCTTCAGTACAGCATTCAGCAGGTAAATAAATCATAAAATTAATATATAGTGCTATTTGTGTACTTAACCATAACACAACAACATGAAATATGCCTTATTTTTACCCATTAATGGAATATTTCTTTGTGTGGTCAGAGATTACGCCCAGTGAGGGAGACAACCACTCAGATGAGGATCCACAGGAAGTTGCAGTGACACAGGCGAGGCTCCACAATCTTCGCTTCCTACACTGCCCCAATCGTCAGGTATTTAACCCTTTAAAGGTGTCATTCCGCTCAAAACCACTTTTCCACGCTCCTTTTGGAATCTGATGGGTCACCCCGAGTGACCAACACATGCTGCCTTTGAAAGTCAGTTGTCACCTCCACTGGCTGCATACCGCATTCACCGAAAACAACGAGAGGGACGAGGGACCCATCTGACGTCAGATGGACTTTAGCGTCATCCACGTGCGGTTACACCCCTCCCCCATTGCAGCGAATCTGAAGTAGCATTAGCATTAGCATCTACGGGAGAATATCGCGCCACAGTAGCTGCTGCACAAACTTGAAAAAAATGGTGGATCAAACTGGTTCATGTGCTCTCTGTGGAAATAAAGCCTCGTTGTTTTTTTCCCTGCACGCTTTCAGAACAAACAACAGTTTGAGTTCTTATTTGCAGTAAGCACTCAAACTGTCCAAAAATATATATATTTTTTACAGAACTAAATATTATATAATGCAAAACCTTCTATCTGAAACATTTACTTTGAAAAAATAATAATAATAATAAAGTTTTCTTGCAGTTTGGCATTTGTCAAGGGTATCCAAAAGAATAATACACTGTTTTTGGACTATGTTATATTTTTGAATAGGAGCATCCTTCCCTGTTCTCATCATCCAATAGTGAAATACACCAATCAGAAAATCTTGCAGACTGGAGGTTTGTATTTTAGCCATCGATAATACTTCACTTTTGATTCTGTTGGATGCTTTGTCTCATTCCTGGTGCAAAGATACAAGCAGCTTGACTTCGCTTGATGACTTGTAAGGGTGAAATTTCTGTTAATTTGTATTCAACAGCTGTATTTTTATTCCCCTGCAGTATTTCCCGGATGGTCTGTTGGCTCAAAAAACGCTTTCACAGTTGAATATGTAATATGTACAACCCAAAAATTAGCTCATCCTCTGTTCCTATCCTTTGAGTTATTGGCAGATTAAATAACTAACTAAGGAATTTCTGATGTCATGACTTTCACGTTCGTTCATACCGCATGAAACATTGACTGGACTACTCGTTACAGAGGAAAAACAAATTTCCCAAAAGGCAATTTTTAACCTAGCATGTAGCGCAAACATACTTGTCAGAGCTGTACCTTTGTTGCATCAGTCCGTCACCTTTACTTGTTTTCTCAATCTCCTTGTGCTGTCCATCACCTTACACACACACACACACACACACACACATCTCCACATCACCAAACGCTCTCTGCACGCTCCCATTAGTGAGATGAATGAGCGAATGGGACAGCAGCGCTCTTAATTCAACCTCACTGACTAATGGACTCAGCTGGCAGCTACATCTGCTAGCCATTGGGAAGCGCTAAGGCTGTTCACACACATTAGCAGCAGATCTCTATTCCAGAAGCTTGTTCAGGTAGTGGCAGACCAGCTTGAGGCCGTGTTACACCAAAGATGAATTGCTCTGCTCTGACCAGCCAATATGGGAAGTGAACCTTACTGCCCAAAATAGAACAAAATCAATGTGACTGTGGAGCTTGTCCCTACTATGCAAAAGCAAATGCCAGAGTCATTGATTTTTCCATCTGAATTATATCCCATCGACCCCCTTGAAGTCCTCTAAATTAGTGGTGTATTAACAAGAGGATAAAAAAGAGAGAGAGAGAGGAGGGGGGGGGGTCCTATAGATGTTGATAAATGTCCATAACACGATGATTCAAGCCAAAATTCTAATAGTGGATGAGTCGACTGTATACAAGATGGCACAGCAACGTCTTCATCTGCTCAGGAAGCACAAGCTCATGTTCTTTCAGGGGCCACATTCAGCCCAATTTGACCTCAAGTGGGCCGGACCAGTAAAATAATAACATAATAACCTATAAATTATGACAATTCCAATTGTTTGTCTTTATTTTACTCCAAAAGAAAAAAATACACACAAATAGACTAAGAAAAAAAACTATACAAAACATCCAAAAAAACCCATTAAAATTCACAACAAAAATAAACTAAAAACAAAAGAGCAAGGACAAATGACACATTCTGATTAAAATGTAATCGTTTTAATCAGATTAATCACAGGTTTACTTTGGATTAATTTCAATTAATCATGATCAAAACACTTTATGTTGGTCCACTGTCCTGCTTTGGGTTTCTTTTTTTGCACTCAAAGTTCCCACAAAATACCTAAAAATACACTAAGAAATTAAAAAAATGCAGAGAAAATAATAATAAAAAAAAAAATATGCCCAAGATGGGCAGCAATACAATAGTTACAGACATTCATCCATAAAACAAAACAAACCATCATTATAACAAAGTGCACAGCGTCAAGCCAAACCTTTGCTAAAAAAAAACAATAAAAAACCAAACAAAACAAAAAAAAGTACATGTGCAAGTACATTAAACACAAAGTGTTAAACACTTTGTGTTTAATGTACCTGCACATCAAATAAAACATGTGCAACCAGATGTCTCTGACTCTAAGTCAGATACCATCCTCTTAAATGTGTCCAGTGAAAGCAGCTGTCTAAGTTTGAATGTTTTTACAGTTCATTCCAGGTGAATGGAGCAGTGAAGGAAGACCTTTTTCTTTTGTTCAGTTTAACTTTAGGGACAGACAGAAAGATATGATCTTGAGGACGAAAATTATAAGTGACGATGGTTCTCTGATGTAAGTCAGAAGGTAGGATGAGAGCAGACCTAGAATAGACTTATGAACTAAACTAAGCCTGTGAGCTGACAAAGAAGACCAAGCAACACGAGCATAGAGAACAATGATGAGTCAGGGATTTAAAACCAGTAATCATGATCAAAACACTTTATGTTGGTCCACTGTCCTATCTTGGGAGCCTGCCCCAATAGTTTACAGTCAGTCACTGTATTAGACTGAAACAGATGATGGAATTATCGTATTTCCTGCACTATAAGGCGCACTGACAATGAATGGCTTTTATGAAGGTTTTTCATATATAAGGCGCATTAAGTGAAGCCAAAATTATGAGATAAAAAGTAAAATTATGAGATAAAAAGTCAAAATTATGAGATTAAAAAACCAAGATTATGAGATAAAAAGCTAAAATGATGAGATAAAAAGTCAAAATTATGTATATATATATATATAAGGCGCACTGTGGTTTTTGTAGAACTAGTTAATATGCAGTAACAATAACTGCCTCATGTCCAATAATCTACCTACAACTACTGGGGCTGAACAACAACAGAACTTTAAGGTCATTTCCCTCTGTTTAGTGTCTGTACAGTTACTGCCTTTCTTCTTTGTAGGACAGAGTAGCTGCCCTTAATAACATGAACTTGACACAGATAGCACCGTGGTTTTAGTATTTTTAGTCTTAGCTGTTTCACTTGCTTGTACCCATTGTACTGTGCTGTTGAGTGTGCTGGGTGCGTGTGCTTTTAAAATTTTGTCTTACAGCCGTGACAAAAGAGGAATTTCTGTTCTTTTTTTTTTTTTTTTAAAAAACTTGGAACAGACAATAAAGCTATCTATTTATCTCCAGACGATAAGGAGCTGTTTGGGTCCACAGAGCCTTTGGTGAGCTCATTTCAGGTCTTAACAGTAGCTCCAAGTGGCTGCGGTGGTGCACAGTGTTCCTGCACACAGAGGAATCTAAACTGTCAGTGCAACTCTCCCTCATATTAGAACTAATCTGCCACTGAGCAACTTTATCCAGGCCCGATTAGTCACGGCAGAGGAGCACACCGAGGCTGAAGCTTTGACGTCTGTGCGTTTCTCTGTTATGCACCGAGGAGGGTCGATGAGAACGGTGCAATGTAGTGAGCAATCGCACAGCGTGGATAAGTGGTGCTTTCTCTGGCTCTAAGTAAGAAATCAATTTGTTTTGTGTAGAGACGAGTGATTGTTAACAAATAGATGAGTGGAAGACTGCTTCAACTGCCAGACTAGTCTGTTCTCCAGTTTATAAATCAGCAGCTTGAGAGTCGTTGGATGTAAAGTGACGTCAAAGCTCAGTTCTTTGATGTTTTTTGTTGTTGCACATGTTCTTAAACAGATATGAGGTTAAGGAACCATTAAAACTAGAGCTGGAAAGTAACTGAGTAAAAGTACTTTGTTACTGTATTTAAGTAGATTTTTTTTAGGTATGTGTACTTTACTTGAGTATTTATTTTTCTGCCATTTTTTTTTTTTTTTTTACTTTTACTCCCTACATTTTTGCATAAATATCTGTACTTTATTCTCTTTACATTCTCAGAATAGACGCGTTACTTTTTCAAACTAAACAGATGAGAAAAATCAGTGGAGGAGAGGAACTGTGACTTTATATATTATAATTATATGACTATTATTTTGCAATTTTGACTTTTTATTTCACAATTTTAACATTTTATCTCACAATTTTTTTTTCTTAAGATTATGCATTTTTAAAATCTCATTTGTAATGTCATGATGACTTCTTATCTCAATTGTGACTTTTTTTTTTTTGCCTTTTTCCTGAATTTCCTGTCCATATCTATAAAACTGAGTACACATTATCTACACAGTAACTCACTTTTAAATGCTTTATTTGAGATACTTTTGAAACTTGTCTGATTTTTCCTGGTTAAATAAGTATTATTGTGTTCAACAGAAAATACAGTTTTACTTTTTACTTTTGTACTATATTACAATTATGAAATTGTACTCTTTTACTTTTACTTCAGTAAAGGAGTTGAATCAGTACTTTTACCAGAGTATTTTCTCACACCAGTAGATGTACTTCTACTTAAGTACAGAATGCGAGTACTTTAAACACCACTGATTAAAACCCAGCGGATGCTCCTGAACGATTTTTCTTCCTCTATATTTAATTACCCTTAAGTGATTTTAACACTATTTGTTTCAATATTATTTAATGTAATTAGTATTTTTTCAGTGAATATCAGATATTTTTTCTATATTTAACCCTTTGATCCACACTGGTCACTACAGTGGACAGTTATTCTACAGTTGTTCTGTTGTATATTCATAGGTTTAGTTGTTTTAATTCCATGTCAGTCAGTTCATATCATTACTGTAACTGGTCTGGTCTTAATACCTGATCTGCACTAACATGTTTATGTGTAAGTCAATTGCTTGTTGTTATTAGACTGTAATTAAACAAAAACTGCACGAAGAATGTTTTATTTCATAATGGTTTGAAAGTGCATTTTAAATACACGTTTCTTTGGTTCAAAGCTTAAACACATGGATATTTTTTGTAACTCCATAATAGCTACGTTCATTAAAAATATTTCAATCACATTGTTTTTTCAGCCTAAAGAGGAATAAAAACATATATTTTTTTACTACGGTTCTCATAATTAATGCATCAAAGGATTCATTTACTAATCATTAGGGCTGTCACGATTAATCAAGTTAATTGCTATTAACTATTTTTTAAATCACTATTAAAAAAATAATTGTAATGAATCACTATTAGAGTTCCAAAGCATTTTGTCATTTTACAAATGCATATTATATTACACCACATTATCGCTTTATGTTAAAGAAGGAAAAACTACTTTTGGATCAGCCTATTTTCAGGGGCTGCTTTTGAGCCTTTATTATTATTATTATTATTATTATTATTATTATTAGTAGTAGTAGTAGTAGTAGTAGTAGTAGTATCATTATTATTATTATTATTATTATTATTATTTATTTATTTTATTATTATTATTATTATTATTATTATTATTATTATTATTATTATTATTATTATTATTATTATTATTATTATTATTATGTTTTCCCCCTGTTGTCTTATCTTATTATGGCAGATGTTAGTGTCTGTAACACTACTGGTTTGTTTTTCATTAAAAACAAACAAACATTTGTACAAACCAATCCTATTAGTTTTTCTACATTAATAAGAGTATTACAATGAATTTTAATGACACAAAAATGTGCGATTAAACTGCGAATAATCATGAGTTAACTATTGCATTTATGCAATTAATTGTGATTAAATATTTTAATTGATTGACAACACTACTAATCATGTAGATGTTCATAAAAGCTCAGAGTAAAGTTGAGGCTTACTTTGTCAAAATAGTATGTGTTGCTTCAACTGTCAGACTAGTCTGTTCTCCAGTTTCTAAATCAGCAGCTTGAGAGTCTTTGAAAGTAAAATGACGTCAAAGCTCAGTTCTTTGATTTCTTTGTTGTTTCTGTTGTTCTTAAACAACAGATATGAGGTTAAGGAACCCAGTGGTAGCTCCCAAATTATTTTTGTCCACTGTATTTAATAACCCTTCAGTGATTTTAACACCATTTGTTGCAATATTGTTCTGTAATTAGTGGGTTTTTTTCAGTGAATATCAGATATTTTTCTACATTTAATTCACTAATCATGTAAATGTTCATAAAAGCTCAGAGTAAAGATGAGGATTATGATCAAAAATAGAGAAAACAGTAAAAAAAAAAAAAAAAAAAAAAAGAGAGAGAGAGAGAGAGAAAATATATCATTAACTATATCATCAACTTCAGTGTCATTGATCCAACTTCATAGGTTTAACTTCAATTTCAATGTTGTGGAAGATGATAGTGTTTCCATGGTAACTATGGAGCCTGATGACCATGAAATAATGACAAAGTGTATTTTATATCAGTTGTTTATATGGATTAGTGGATTAACAGGGATTAAACAGTTTATATCAGTAAATGATTTTGGTAGATGACAAATATTTGATACTTTGTGGATTAAATGATTTATAGAATATAATTTTTGCTGTCATCGCAAAATATCCTTCGTACAATGCAACAAACTTTGGTTTTACATTCGGCAACATGCTCAAGTAAGATACACACACAACTTGTATATTCAGGAATAAAATATAAAAATATACAACAATTAAGTACGGTAATAAAAACAATGCAAGTGTACCCCCCCCAAAAAAACACAAACAAACAAACAAAAAAAATTACCATGCCATTTTTTTACATCACCATTTATTATGTTATTATCCTTTGTAATTTGTTTATCAATATCATTTACTGATCATGTAACCTTACATGGCATCAGTGCTTGATGTCATGAATCAAGGTATTTGTAAGAGTAACTCAGAACTCATCTGATGGTGACTCACTGCAGATTAAAAGTAATGATGATAGAAGATCAGTCCTATTGTTATCCTATTTTAAACATCATTGTTTTGACTATACATATATATATATATTTGCTTATGTAATATCTATAAATAATCTTCAAATACTGGTTGTAAAAAAAATGTTCGACTCAATATTGTTTTATCTATAAAGGAAACCTACTGCCCCAATATTTCATATCGAAAGTCCATTTTCACCACACGTCAAACCTTCCCTATGAGCCTCCATACTATAATAAATGCTGATCAACCTTCACTTCTGCTCTACATCATGAAATGTTTCTGAAAAATACAAAGTTCATGATCTCAGTGGCCTCAAAGTCAACTGTTTTCCTTCACAGAGGACAAAACAACTGACCATGTGAGTCCAATTGTGGCTCATGATATCTTAATGTGATTCCTTGCTCATACCAATCAGGAAGCCAAGTTTTTTCATGCCCTACTTTGAATGGTGAAATTGTCATTTTTATAACTGACCCTGACCTTTTACTTCCCTCAGAGTGTTGAAGATAGATAGATAGATAGATAGATAGATAGATAGATAGATAGATAGATAGATAGATAGATAGATAGATAGATAGATAGATAGATAGATAGATAGATAGATCGATCATCTTTTTTTAAATACACATTTCTTTGGTTCAAAGCTTAAACACATGGATATTTTTGTAACTCCGTAATAAATACGTTCATTAAAAATATTGCAATCACATTGTTTTTTCAGCCTGAAGAGGAATAAAAACACTTGGTATATTTTTTTTTTACTAACGTTCTCATAATTCATGCATCAAAAGATTCATTTACTAATCTTAAGGGCTGTCACAGTAGGTAGGTAGGTAGGTTTTATTCATCCCCCTCAGGGAAATTAGGTCTTTTTCCTAATATTGTGTCATTATGAAATGCTGATTACCTTCAGCCTTGCATGAGTGAAAAGTGCTGCTCACCGTGACTCACTTCCCACAATTCTGTCATTTAAAATATGACATATTTCTAAATCCTCTTTCACTTTTACTGTATTACAGTGTGACGTGCCTTGACTTCTTGTGACATTTATTTTGTCAGACTGTGGGTACGAGTCCGTTTCCTTTCAAAACTCAGACGTCTGCTTCTGTTGTACCTACAGTGTGATATTCACTTACAAAGTTCGTATCCCCTTTAGCCAACACCCATATTGAAAGGCTGCCTGACTCACAGTGTGGCACTGTGTGGGAGGACGGTGATACTGATACTACTCCTAAAGTAGAGAAAAGCCTGGGTGGGTGTCATCCTGACAATGGAAACGTAGTCTACAAAGTTCGTCAGCATTTCAAAGATCCTCTTTACTGTCACTCACTGCGGTGATTCCCTGAAAAAACACATGTAGACAGACGTTCATGATAATGGTGTTGGACAAAGAAGTGTTTTCTCCTGAGCACCAGCATGCTTTCAGTTTTGATATTAGCCTCCGATTCTGGTTTCATGTTGTTCACGAGCTGACTGGTAGGTAATGACAACACACCCTTTAATAATCTAAATCACTTTATTAATTTAAGTTAGGTAGAGACACTAAACATTGGAACCACATTTGCTCCGCTTTGGAGCAGTCTTCAGAAATTACAAAAAAAAAGAAAAAAAAAAGGCTTATGTCATACTGTCAAAAAAAAAAGGCAAAAATTAAGAGGTAGAGAATTTAGGCTCATCTCTGTGACTGAAGGAATGACGCCTATTGGAATGTCGTTGAAAGTCAAAAACTTGTCGTCCCAAAGGTATATAAAATATCCATACATCTGATGGTGAAGACATACATCATTTTGGGGTATTCACAACAGTTACATTGAAACATTTACATTTCACTTGGACTGGACAAGGTGGACAATGGACAGGAGAGTTAACGTGTTACTTGGAAAAAAAAAAGTACGGAAAGCTAGTGCCTTAATACATTTCCCTCAACACATTAGTGCTGCGACAGCGGTTTTGTCTGTAGTTACAACCTATGCAGGGTTATTTTATTTTAACAAATAATAATAATGGTAACAGATACATTTACAATATAAACACCACAGATCTTGAAAATAAAGACAAGTGAGAGAAATAAAAAATTTATTTCCCCTTGATTTCTCCCAAAGCAGTACATTCTGAATGTGTCACACATGCTGGTTCAACCCAGGACACTGACTCCCTTGTTCACTTTTAATTTGAGAACTTAATCAATTCAGACCTGAAATAACAGGACCATTAAGGGACGCAGAGTCCCATTACTCTGGAAGCTCCTTTGACGATTAGAGCTAGCCACAATGCAGCCATCAAATGTCCCATTTGGAATGCGTAGACTTCATTATCAACATGCTACATGTCTGTAACTTTTTTTTTTCCTATTTCAAACAATAACAATATGATTAACTTAAATGGAAGATATTACTTTATTTGAAACAGCATATATCTGTAGTATGCAGACTGACTTCCTGCCTGACAGAGAGCCTCTGTGTGGGGAGACGGGTAGTTAAATACTGTGTTGAACCATTCCTACACAGAGAATGCTGGCAGTGTAGAGAAAAATCAGAAATTACAGTGCATGTCTACAAAAAAAAAAAAAAAAAAAGTGAAAAAGATTTTTACTGTTTGTACAGTAACATACTGTATATTTCACAATGACACTAGATAAAGGCTGGTGACTACATTACGTAAATAGTTAATTATTGGATACCTTTTTTGTATGATTTCAAAAAACTAGTGACACAGAATATAGACAGTTTCTTTAAACAAAACAAAGAAAAAAAAAGACAAAATAAAGTCAAATAAATCCTTTGTGTAGTACACAGCTTTCTTTGTTCCAGAGGAACAATATGGTAAACCTTTGCATTTGCTCAATGCAAGTGCACCAGTCTAGATTCAGTCTTTTCTTCTTTCACCTCTTCCCCATTTTCATCCTCAGTGGTTGTTTCCTCATGCTTGCAGGTTTTATGTGCCCCTGTGTGGGTTTGCCAACAGCTCTCACTAGATCCCATTCTTAGCTTCATTGTTGTTCATGGCCTCCTTTCTTTGAGCTAAGAAGGGGTACATGCATTTGTCGGCGCCAAGGAATCGGTACATGCACACAATGGCCTCAAAGGGTAGAATGCTGTCAAATAGAAAGACCGGACAGAGGTAAGGTATATGACAAAATACTCCTGTGGAGTTTAATTAAGTTAAAACAAATTTTGAAATAAAGACTGCTCACCTTTTCATGAAGTTAACCATATAGACGATGCGGGGTGTGCAGATCATGGGCTGGTCAGTGAGGATGGCCCTCATGGCTTGTTTCACACAGAACTCTGGCTTCAGAGGAGGCAGAAAAGGCTCGATCTCTTTCCTGAAAAAAAAAAAAAAAAAGTCAAATTATAACATTTACAAAACACCAAATAATTATGATTGACTCATTTACAATCAAATAACTACTTTGGAAGAAGGTTTTTGTTTTTTTTTTAAAGAACTTGTGTATCGGGTTCCGTATTTGGGCAGAGACATTTCTCCCAAGTGTCAGGACTGTAAAACCGAAAGAACATGCCACCTGCTGACTGTAACTATCAAACAAAGTGAGGACTATTAGAATGGCAGAGAGGGGGTGGGGGGGGGTGGCCCAGGTGCACCTGTTGGTGAAGCTTCCCTGGGAAAGTTACCCTCTTTGTTTAAGCAAAGTGCTGACCAATGGCATAAAAATGACTTTATATCATGAACACGCCACAAAACATTAGCAGCTGCTTTGAAGTACAAAACAGGATTTGTGTGGCAACTTTATATGGTTAAAATCCGAGGATAAAACTCAACACATGGGAATGTGAGCTTTAAAAACAACAACAAAAAAACAAACAAAACAAGCTTACTGACACCAACCTTATTCTGCAGCCTTTGAACATTCCCGTGTCGACCAGGTAAGGGCACACCAGAGTCATGTTGATGCCGTCCTTCTCCGAGGCCTTTAGCTCATGGCTCAGTGATTCGTGGAACCCAATGGCACCAAACTTGCTGGCACAGTAATCCTGAGGGAATAAAGAGAGAACAGGTTAGCCCTGTAAAACTCAGCTCCTGCTTGCACCCAGAGACCACAGAGAACATTATCAAACATGCCCCTAGGGCAAACAGGGCTCTAATGATACAGCCACAAAACCCGAGCAAGCCTGTCCGCTGTTCTACAGTTTCATTAGCATTCTTCTTCAGTGCATCAGGAGACTGCTCAGCTTGGCAGGAAGGGTTTGATGTGGTTCACTGTGAAGTAAACTTAAAAAAAAAAAAAAAAAAAAAAAAAAAGGCTTGGGCAAACACAGATGCATGTCGATAAAAATGGAGGATAAAGAGATTTGACTGTGCCCACAAAATAGACAAGGCTTTGGTTTCCTGGAATTTAAATGAATGTTTGAAATGACATTGGAGGCACTTCCCAAAAGCATAATAGGTATAAAAACTGACTACACTTGAGTCCCTTTGAAGGAGCACTTAGCCATTATGAACGCATGTACAGTAAGAGCAAATGCGCAGCTATAAAACAAAAGGAAAATTGACTAGTAGATGATCTGAAAATGACACTAATCTCTACCATACACAGATGAAAGGGAACACTTCTCTAAAAATAGCAAAACAAAAAACCTCATGATACTGATTTAGTCTTTGCTAGGAAAGAGATGAAATAACCTAATTTATTCATTAAAACAAGAATCTGTACTGCAAAAAAAAAAAAAAAAAAAAAAAAACAGCTATAGGAGGAAAACCAAAACCCCGTCCATTGAAAGCTGCTGTGAGCTGAATACTGAGTGAGTACAAAGTTGTTCACAAAGCAGTGATGAAGATGTCTCTGTCCCTTGGGGAGCTGTCAGCTCATTCTGGCCCCAGGGCCAGAGCCCGATAGGGGCCCCACACCCCCACTGCTGTACATAGAGGAATCTGTAAGAGGCTCCCCAATGCTCATCTGTGTCCCTTAATTTAACAGGTGGAGGGACAACTAGAGAAAGGGGGCCTAACCTCCCCCATCTCAGTGTGCTAGCTGGCACATGGAGGGCTGTAGAGAAAAGCACTGGTTCTGGATGGTGGGAACGATGAATGTGTGAGTTGTTGTATATGATACTAACCTCCACTCCAGCTGTGCTGAATAAACCCAGGGAGCTGGCAACTGTCACAATGTGACCATGATTCAGCTCCAGCATCTTGGGGAGAAACGCCTTGGTGGTCTGGAGGAAGGACAGAAGAGACAGAAGGGCAAGAGACAAAAAAGGAAGGTTAGTTCACTTGTGCAGTTTGTCTGTGCCAAAGCCCTTTGATCTTCTCTGCCTCCCTTTCATTCCCCTTCTCTATCTGTTTCTCCTTCTTCTCCATGGTGATGCAGAGAGAGGCGTCTGAATGAGAATTCATAACAGCCACAAAAAAAAAAAAGGAAGAAAAAAAAAAAAAGAATCAGCCTGAGTACTGGAAGGGCAGCATTAAAAATACAAAATCTCTCAAGTGGTAGGTGCAAATTAGACATTGAAAGGAAAGCGCTAGAAGGGATTTCCCCTTTTCAGGTATGTATTCATTGAGCGGTCAGGTATGAGGTGTGCAAGTGTGTGCTACTCTACAAGTCTATCCTTTTCCCACACAGATCTGATACCCAGCATTGCCTGGCTCTAAAGAGTTGGTGACAACACCAATCATGGGCTTCCGTTCACTCAACACTTCTAACAATGCAATTCAGCCTCTCAGTCTTCCCACACAGGCTCGCGGCCTGCCCGAGCAGCAGTCAGCAGAACAATCGCTTGTGAGATGAAAGACTTTCACCCTGGTGCCACGTGAGAGCCTGAGTGGGTCCACTGGCTGATCCAATGGAGGTTAGTGAGGTGGTGAGAAGAGCAACACTGGGAAGGAGATTAAGGGGGGGGGGCAACAGTTACAGTTGATTAACCTATGGATCCACTCCCCAGTCTGGTTGTCTGAAGACTGTGGCGCTTTCCTGCACACAGCATGAGCCAATCAGCAGGTGTGACATGTGACAGCAATGATAGGAACTGACCAATCACTCTCCCAATAGGAGGTCCACAAACAACCAGCAGGCCTTTTGTTATTAAGGAGCGCTGGAGCCATTCACGTCAGATGTGCGCTGCCATAGTGAAGAACAATGTGGAGCCCGCCCCCTTAATGTCACCAAGGTTACACTGAAAAGACAGACGTTAATCATTTTCCTCGCTTTGATAAATTTATCACCAAGCCAATTTTACCATTTGCTGCTTCCAATAATAATGTAATGCGGCCTCTAAAAATTAATACCTCTGGTTGTGGAGGAATTCTCAGCAGAACTTAGCAGCTTATCATGACTAAAAAATGCTTATTACTTTTCACATTTTCAACTCAAGTTTCCAATCATTTTGTGGTCATATAATTTAAAAGGTAACAGTTGCTTGCTGCTTGGTACAGTCCGAGAGCCTGGCCAATGAAGTGATTGAACCTCCTTTGTGGATATTTGCTGGAGGGAAGCAAAGAGCATGGTACCAGGTAGTACAGCCATGAAACCACTGGCAGGGGGAGGAAAGGCCTCATTAAAGCTGCACCCAGAGATTAACTGCATTAGACCTACTGACTTCTAGTGTAATATCTGTTTTGGGCTCCACATCTGTCTCTGACAAGAAGCAGCTCAAAGACATCTTTCTTCTCATTATTCCGGCAAATAAAAGTGGAAGTAATAAGTCATATGTAAGCTGAGGAAGGCTGGTGTAAAGATGACTTCACCGTTTGGGAGTCGACTCAATACCTTGGTATAACTGATCTGACTCTGCTCCAAACATCTGCACTTTTCCAGGACATATATTTTAAACTTGCTGCAATAATCAGCTCATCATATGATGAGGCCCAAAGAAAGGGTGGGGGTAGAGAGGGAACGTGAAGCCTGGGCAAAAGCTGAGAAAGGCCTCTGTGAGCCAGAATGGCAGTGGATGAGGGAGGGAGTTGCGTGCAAATGAAGCATTAACTTAAGATATGCCCATACCTGACTTGAGCCAAAGTTTCCCACTCCCACAGCAACTTTCAGAGAGTAGGGAATGACTTGATTTGGCACAATACCCCGTAGCCAAAGCCAACATTCAGATACAACTGGACAATTTTGCTGAGTGGTCTTAAAATTACTGGAACTGATGGAGAACGGGCCGATTCCCTCAGCTGGAGGACGGGGCAAAACGTGACCAAGTGTCCTGTCCCTCTCCCGCCCTCCCATGATGTCCTGCTTCTCATGGCAGCTCTGGCATGTGGGTATGACCCCCGCTGACCTCTCAGACACAAAATGTGTGAAGGCGACCAGGGACTCGTGTCTTACATCAGAGCAGCCGTAATTGGGTCTCAACGCTCCCTTGTTCCGCTAAATTACCCACTGACACAGCCGGGCCTCCTTGGCCTATGTGGGGGTGCCCTGCTGCTGCACCCCCTAATTGGTGTGTGCCCCCAGGAGCATTTACGCCACACAAAGCTTCTTGCAGCTGGGGTGTCAGGCTGCATTAGTGCTAACGCCTGACCAACAGGAATATGAACAAAATATTGGCCTTTGCGTCGGACCAGATGGCCATTTAATTGGGCTGACTTCTCCCTCAACGAAAGAATGAAGGGAAGGGAGAGAAACGCCTGTGTGGAACTTGTCTGATTCTGATGCTACAACAGATCGTGGAATTTGAGTGGGCTGAGTTTTGTGGTCAGTGAGGATGCAGTCTGGTCAGGTTGTGGCGTCTATGCTCAGTCAATTGCTCCCCGCTATTGTTGACTGAACCCCCCCCCACACACACACACACACACACACAGTCCAATTTACCTGAAAAGAAAACATCAATAAGCCAGGAAGGAAGCACTATAACCACACTACAAAAAAGTGTGAAGACCTCAGGGTATTAAGCGGTCGATCTAAAGCGCCTTCTCAAACAAGTGATTTATTTTTCCCCTCAGAAGTGTCTGCTGGCTCTGGGAAAAGACAGACTCTTCATTTTCAATTAGGGTTAAGCTGATTTCTTTTTTTTTTTTTTTTTTTTTAAGTTTTGTTGCAAATAGAGTAACTCCAATATGTTCCCCACAATGATGGCATCACGACACAGATTCTGAGATACTCGATACACTGCAGGACAATGATCTGCGATACAGCCATGACTGTTAACTGGAAAAGAAACCAAAAAAAAAAAAAAAAAACCTCCCTCTAATGTATAAGCAGGAACCATGTATTCACTCATTGTATTCCGTATCAGTTTCCCAGATTGACAACCAAGATGAAATGTACATACAAGTACAGAGTCTCAGCTTTAGTGTCTTATACAGTGACTGAGACATCAAATCTGCATGTGCTGATGAGTTTAAATGCCCTCAGTATTTGACACCTGTGTTTTAATATCTGTTGTCTCACCCTGCTGCTGTTTTAATAAGGACTCATTTTAGGTTTCATTTACCTCCCTGTCCTTCTGAACAGGTACATGCACACCCGAGAGCCCTGACACGGATTAGTCATGGTGAGCCGAGGGGTACAGGTGCACCAGGCCTGAGGGGGGCCCATATAAAACCAGTCAAGTAGGACCCTTCTGCCTGGCTGCCTCCTTTCTCTGGCTACAGCAGGAATGCGGCCTGCGGAACTTGGCTCCTGTCGCCTGGCATCTTGTCAAGCTGATCCACAGACAAGAAACCAATTGTCAGATAAAGTGGGTCAGCAGCAGCTTACCATTACCCTCTCGCCTCGCCTGTGGATGGGACGACACTGCCTTCCTTCCTCTTTTCTTTCCCCTGCTCTTTTCCCGCCATGTCACTCCTGAGCGCTCTGTGCTTTCATGTCATCGAATAAGAGAGGTAGGATTTCTATGACAGGGGGAATGCCTGCTTATTGTTCATAAACCACCTGTTGGATAACCGGTTCAAGATGCTGAGGATGACTTCCTTTCATGTCATTCCACCACTTGCACACAATCAAAAAAAAACTGGTAATACTGGGTGAAATTACACATTCCCCATCCTGGCATGACTAAAAAGTAAGGATGGAACATCACAAAAATCGCCAGCTGGACTTATCACAGCATCAGACGACAAATTAAATGTGATGCCCCCCTGCCTCATAAAAACATGAAGAGAAAGAGGGACTGAGTCATCACTGTTAGTCCGTTGTGTGGCCTCCATGACTCCTATGCAGCTGCACCCACTGCCTCCAGATCAGGTTGGGAGGAGTCTGGGAGGGGGGGGGGCTGTGGAAGGAGGTTGGATAAAGTCTGAGGTATCACACACACACACACACCTGTCTGAAGTCTGTCTCACTACCAAAAGATGAGAATGCACATGTTAAATTAAACTAATTAACTTCCCTTTTCTCATTGTCTGCATGTGCTGGAGAGCTTGGAAGAATGTTCAATCATTTCTGTCATTAGGATGATTAAGACCATATTAACATAGCTGCATTAAAAAAAAAAAAAAAAAAAAAAAAAAACCCACACACCTTTAATCAGTAATGTCTCCTGTTAGCGTCATAAGAACAAGAAAATAACAAAGAATAGGGAGGCAAAGCAAACATCTGTGCAAATTAAAATAACTACAGCTAAATGGCTCACTAATCTAATTTGTTACTCATTAAAAAAATACTGCTCTGCAATATCCTTTATGTGAAAACATTCTATTAAAAAACAGGCTCGTTCAGCATCCACTTTCTATGATTAAGTCCTAAAATGAGGGCATTTGCTCAAGTCATAAACTACAATTAAGCCATTTTAAAAACTGGAAAGAAAAACAATATTTGTTTATTGTACCACCTGTATGCATTAACCAACTGTACAGTGTTAGTGTTAGAGAGGAAAGCAGTTAGTCTAATCTCCATTCATGTAGCTTGTGTCTTTAATGAACCACATCCTCCATTCTGGCTGTCGCTATTCATTAAGTCCTTCTTTCATCTGCCCCCACCCCCCACCCTAAAGAAACCACCCTCTCTGCAGAATATGGGAAAATACAAATATAAACCCCCCCATTAGGAACACCAAATCTGCCACCCAACCACTGGATCTTGACTCTAAATCCTGGATCTAAAACTGTGTGGAGATGGCCAGCGGAGAGGTGCATGAATAGTTGAATGGATCATCCATAAAAGAGGAAAAACGCAACCTGCCTGACTGACAACAAGAGATTTTCATGCTCAATTAGGGAGCTTCAAATCACTTTGGTTTCACGGCATCACTGAATTCAGTTCCGCGGAAAAAGAAGAGCCTGTGGCCAACGTCTCATATACGAGTATCCATCTTCATTTGACACATTTCTTTGTACATCACGGCAAATACAATCAGAAGATTACATGGTAAATTCAGAGCTGTATCAGACACATTCCCAATTATCACAATTTATGCCACAGCAGGCCTATAAACTAATTTGTGCAACATAAGTAAAGTTGTCCAACAAAGAAAACTGTAACTAAGCAATACAGTCTGTTCTCATTAGTGGTTAATTTGTGAGTGCAAGAAGGGAGGGGGCTTGAAGCTAAAACAACTCAATCTTATGGAATTTTTCCTCCAATAAAAATCTAATTCCTGTGATACAGCTTTACAAATATGCAAAAAAAAAAAAATCAATGCTAACACCTGGCCCTTCCAATGCTTGCAATTCATCTGTAGTGCCACATATTTCCTCCATCACCCACCTAACCTTTCAGATAAGTATTTGTGCTGAGAGGTCCAAGGAACAGAGCCAGGGTAAAATCTAATACACAACAAAAACAATGCCTGCCAACAAAATGTGGTGAGCCCATTTGAGACAGACTCAACCTATGTGCAGAGCACCCCGCTTCCATCACCAGAGTCAGACTTGTGCAAAAAAAAAAAAAAACATCACTGCAAGATGGACTGAAATACCAAAGGATTCATCCACAGATTAAGGCTGCCAGAAAGTGCAAAAGATAGGATGTGGAAGACCAAAATAGTGCCAGAATGAAAGCAGAAATATGAAGATTCAACTATTTATGGTCATACTTTCCTCGTTTGTGATCCACAGATACAGGCAGGCACACACACACTTATCTTATTACGTTTGACACATGAAAGGATAAGATTATGGATAGGCATGCAAGTCAGAGTGGAAACATTCCTACAAACCTGGCATTACTGTAAACACATTTGTTAGCAGTGTGGTCATGGAAACTGAGACATAGGCCTATTTCATAAGGACATCATCATAATCATCATCATCATATTGGAAGTCCTTACAAAATCAAAACATCATTCAAATTACCCTTTCCAGCCAAATTGGCAGTCTGAGGAGGTTGTGATTCAACTCACCCAGAAGTGTGCATGGCAGTTGACCACCATGGTGCGTTCGATCAGTTCATCGGGACACTCCAGTAGATGATGGCCAGAGACGACACCGGCGTTGTTGATCAGTATGTCCACTTCTCCCACTTCACGGCGCACCTTCTCAGCTGTGGAGTACACACTCTCTCGTTTCCCCACATCACACACATAAGTGTAGACCTGCGGCTGGAAAGGAGGCACTTCCTCGACCCCACCAACAGGACCTGTGGAGGTGGAGACACATAAGAATATGTCCCAGATGTAAGCTGCAATCAAAGTTTTAACAAATAAATAATATAACAAATGTGTGCAATATATAACGTCGGCTATATGAAGAAGATTCAACCAATGGGTAAATACTAAAAGATCACCTGATCCAAGTCTGAAAAGTCAGAAATAACACAATTTAAAGGTTTTGAGCAAAGATGCGCCCATGTCAGGGTATGCGTTCTTACATATTTCTGTTGTAATACACTGGCATTGATCTATGAAATACAAGTTATACCTGCAGAAACGACAGACATTTCCGCTGATCATGCGTAAAATATGGACAGAACTGCTAAGAAGAAACTAAACTCACCGTCTTTAGTTACGGGAGCGTCCAGTTCATGGTAAATCTGACGCACCATCTCCGCCGTTTCTTCGTTGCTTTGGCTGTTTATGTCCCATAACACTAAGATCGCCCTTCTTCGAGCGAACTCCTTGGCGAACAAACGACCGAGGCCGCTTCCAGCCCCGGTGATCACACACACCTGTCCCGCCACGCTCTTCTCCTTTGGCCGCACAACCCACTTAGCCCCGGCTGTTACAAAAGCCCACAGCACTTTCAGAATAACCATGAAGAACTCCGCAATGATTATCATCATCTTCATCAAAAAAAATTGAATCAACTCTTTTAGAAGGAGAAAAAAAAGAAGAAGAAGAAGCGCAAGGGAAGGTTTTCTTTTGCAACCTGTTTGCACAGATAGGCAAGGCTACACCGAAAAACTTGGATCACAATTACAAGAAAAGAGGAGGAAAAAAAAAAGACAGGAAATGCCAACAACGCACAAAACGCAAGATGTGACCACAGCTTATGAGTGGATGGAAGTGGAGAGAAATCAAGATGCAACTCAGTTAGAGTCCAGGTGCCACTGCAACACAGACCTGCTATGAATTATGAGCAGCTGCTACTACTACAGACTGTGCCTCCTACTTCCTCTGCTGCTCCTCCACACAACTCATCCTCACCGCATCTCACTCGCTATTTATTCAGTCCACCCATTAATGCTGGACCCAATAGGACCGAAGCTGGAGCGCCTGTCACAATGAAGCGCCGACTCCACACATTACATTAAAAGGTGATGTAACCTGAAACATTTCACTCAACATTAATCTCCTGCGATTTTCTTTTTTCTAATTTAACATCCCCGGGGAAGATTTAGATCATAGATTGTATCATCATACCCTCAAAAAGCCACCGGTTTTTCAGTTTGACTTTTTTTTTCCCATTTTCTTGAACAAAGTTATTCATAATAATAATAATAAGAAGAAGAAGAGATTGTAGTTTTAACAGACAGTAACGGTCACATATTAATCTATTTATAACAAGTGATGAGGACTAATAAATATTCAGGCCCACAAGCACCCAGTCCATCCATGCATTTATTGAGTTTTCAGTACATGGTTTTGATTTTGATAAGACAATGATTTGGACTCAATATTAATACAATTATAAAGATGTGGCAAAACTGTAACGTATGCGCTAAAAGAACTTCAGATTATTACATATCGATCGTTCTTATGTAAATCCAAGATTCATTATACAGACACAGCGCCCATAGGTGTTTCATAGGAGATACCCAGATACTGGGGTGCGTTTTCCTGTTACATCACGTTGTGTTTTGTAACGTTTTGCAGTAGAATGTGTTGCAGCATCGAATGGGCGTGTCAGGGAATCAAAGCTCTTACTTACTGGTCAGATCGTTATTGTGGATATGAAGAGAAAATATTTCAGAGTCAAAAAGGACTCAGGCGTGTCATTGATGTGCCCACTGTTGACACCTAGCAGATAGCAATTGAACTTCCAAGTTAAAATAAATGAATACACGAAGGAAAGAAATAAGACTTGAAATACACATTTGAAGTAAATGTGTATTTCAAGTACTGCAATACTACAGAGTGACTATTATTATTATTATTATTGTTGTTGTTGTTGTTACCACCACCACAACCGCTGAACCCTTGCCTTGTATCACACCACAAAGCTGTATTCTACCCACCAGAAGAGGAAGTGCCCCCATTCAAGCTGAGCTCAAGATTCTATCAAGGGTCACTAAACCTGGTGCTTGACAGCCACTATCCTGTATGTTTTAGATGTTTCCCTCTTTTAGCACACCTGTTATCAAGTTTCTATAGAGCTTGATGATAGGTTTATCATTTGCATCAGATATGCTGGAAGAATGATGCATCAAATGCATATAGGATAGTAGTCTCGAGGACCAGGGTTGGTGACCCCCCTAGTGTCTGATGAACATGAGAAACATTTACCCCCCCTGCAAAATATAGTGTTGCCTCCCTCTACTGGTCTAACGAGCGCATGACAATCACTCAACTACAAAGCTTCTAAAACAAACAAACAAACCAAAAGGAACACAATTTGTTATTCTTATTTCGTCAATACGACAAGAGACTATATCAGCCACCTATTAAAAATAGAAGAATTATTAAAATTAATAGAAAAATCTAATGAAATCAAAATTTAGCAAAAAATAACAGCTGGGGCACATGAGCATTACTATGCGCTACGATAGCTCACTATAGCCACAATAACCAAAAGTAAAGTAGTATTATATTGATATTAAGACACAGCCATGTTTTAATCTCATATTAGAGAAACTTTTAAATCAGGCAGTTTGAAAGACAACCCATGGGGCCCTAGTTCCTTTAACGCGCACATGCGCAAAGGAAAATTTCTCTTTCTCGGTGGGCGCAATGGCGGACGCAGAGTGAGTGTCTACTCCCGTATTATAATCTAGTCACATCTAGTGTTAAAACAACAATATTTGTTATTTTTTCATTTTAGATGTGTTCTGTGATTAACCTATACCACAATGGTAGTTATATTGCCGCTAGATAGCCTTCCTGTAGTAATTTGTGATATGTTTATGGACACTGCCGGTAGTTCAGCTACAAGTAAAACATGGCTGTCTCTGAGGTTCTCACACATTTTTATAAGAGCTAACTATTTCAAGTAATTGGCGATTAGCTCATGTATGGTTACAGTACAGAGATGTTCTCGGTGCTTATTCCTCATGTATTTTCCCAGGGACATGCAGGAAAGTTGTTAAAGTAAGAATGGCTGCCTCTGGATGCCGGCGAGCGTTAGCATAGCAGCTTCAGGCTTTCTGTTCTAGTCTTTAAGTTTAAAGTCATGCAGGAGTACACATTAGTAACGCGATGAAGTTAATAAGGTGTAATGTCTTGCATACAGAAAAAAAGTACCGGCGGTCCCTGAGAGCCTTTTGAAAAGGCGAAAGGCCTATGCCACCATGAAGGCCATGCGCGTGAAGAAGCTGCTGGTTGACAAAAAGGTAAGGAACTGATGACTTGAATGGATGCAAGCATCACCCTCCTTAATACTTTTTACAGTGGTTGGCATTGTTGAGTGCAATTGTCATAGGTACTACATCCCTAAGGTAATCTCTGCCTGATGTTTTGATAGGCCCGTAAAGTTACAAGGAAACTGATCTACAAGAGGGCCGAGAAGTACCACAAGGAGTACAGGCAGATGTACAGGCGTGAGATTCGTCTGGGCCGTACTGCTCGCAAGGTGGGAAACTACTACGTGCCATCTGAGCCTAAACTGGCTTTTGTCATCAGAATCAGAGGGTGAGTACAGTCATATAGTGGTGTTGACATCTGCATAAATTTTTAAGACACTGCATTTGATTTTCAACATGGATTGTTAGAAATACATAGCCACTGTAATAAACTTCCTTGTCAGCAGGTCGAGGGAATCCCTCTGGAAAATGCAAAGGCAGCTACAAAATGTTAGAGCTCAAGAGTGAATAAGTTGGGAGACCTACTTATGAATTCATATTGCTCTCTAAGTGCTTGATTTGTACGCTCTTATTTTGTCTGTTTTAAACATCCATATTGAGATGTCTTTGCCTTAGTCAGTATGCCATTTATGCTGTGAAAGTAGTGGCTGGAAGTAGTGGTTATTAAACCTGTGTGAAATTAACTACTCAATATATCTATGTTGATAAATCATTGCCTCTGTAAATACAGTTGTGGTTGATGATGCACATTCTTTCCCCGACTTATCGACTATGGTGAAACAAATGTGTAAAATAAGCCAAACATTTCTGAAACCACAATCGGCACTGCATTTGGAAGTTTGTAACCCTATGGACAGCTCTGATGCTAATCGCAATCCTCATTTACTTTCCCAGTATCAATGGTGTCAGCCCAAAGGTCCGCAAAGTTCTGCAGCTGCTCCGTCTCCGTCAGATCTTCAATGGTGTGTTCGTTAAGCTGAATAAGGCTTCAATCAACATGCTTAGGATCGCTGAGCCTTACATCGCCTGGGGGTGAGTCTTTTGACTGTAGCTGTTAGTAAACTATTATATTGAGAATAAGTGTGATCAAATTGCATCCCAACAGTATGGTAAGTTCTCATATATAGGACTGTTCGTTGTGTTAAGTAGGGTTTGTACTGGACTGTGGTTAATGATGCCAATTTTTTTCCCCGTCATATCGACCATGGTGAATAAAAATGAAACTAAGCCAGTTTTGTCTGAAACCACATTCCGTTACAAGTTAATATACATTAGCAATTGGATACTGACAGTGAAAGCTAGGTAACTGGCTGTCAACATTTTACATTACTGAAATATTAAATATGTTCAGTTTTCTTTTAGTTAGTGTCAGAATGTCTTTACAGGACAGTTAATAGAACATGTTCATCTATGCTTCCTTGGAGCACATTGATGAACCATAGAAATACTGTTTGACTTGCTGTATATTAATATGTAAAGAAGATAAAACTAGATGATGGCTAATCTGTACTCAGCTGATCTGTACTCAGCCATATTTGAATTCATAAAAACATGAAATTAACGACATCCCAACTCAACCCCCCCAGGTACCCCAACCTGAAGTCTGTGCGTGAGCTCATCTACAAACGTGGCCACGGCAGGATGAGGAAACAGCGCATTGCTCTCACAGACAACGCACTGGTGGAGAAGGCTCTTGGTATGTCCAGTATTGTATAGCATATCTTATAGGTGGATATAAAGAAAATCACATTTAGACCAGTTGAGCAGTAGATTAGTAGTATTTAGATTATGGGATATAATTATGTGCAGCTACAGTTGCTATATAAAAGGAACTTAAAGGAAGCACCGGCATGATGTGGTTAATGATGCCAATTTTTTTCCCCGTCTTATCGATAGTGGTGAAAAAAGAACATAAACTAAGCCAGTTTGGTCTGAAACCACATGTCGGACAAATGTTGACTTATATTTTGGATCTTAACACTATTCTTGAACTGTTGCAGTATTTGTGTTCAAACTTATTTTTATTTTTGTACGCCAAAATCTGGGTTAAAAGTTAATACAGATGTTCATATTGTTGCTTTTTGTTAATTCTTCCAGTGTGTGAACTGTTTTCAGTTATCTTGTTAACACATTGCTTTTAATTGTCCAGGCAAATATGGTATCATCTGTGTTGAGGACCTCATCCATGAGATTTACACAGTTGGAAAGAACTTCAAGCCTGCCAACAACTTCCTGTGGCCCTTCAAGCTGTCTTCACCCCGTGGTGGTATGAACAAGAAGACCACACACTTTGTGGAGGGAGGAGACGCTGGTAACAGGGAGGATCAGATCAACAGAATGATCAGGAGGATGAACTGAAGTTATGGTGAGTTTCAGTCGGTGTCTTTAAGAGTAGACGTAACCTGCTGGGTGTGGTTAATGATGCATAATCTTTTTTCCCCGTCATATCGACCATGGTGAGAACAAACTCAAACTAAGCCAGTTGTGTCTGAAACCACATCTAGAGCCTATTTACCTTTTGAAGTCCATGTTAAAATTAGTCTGCATATAGCAGAACTGTTAGCCAAGTTGTAATGGTTGTACTGGTTAAACACAAGGATAATGATTTTTTTTTTTTTTTCTATTTTCAGGTTTTCAAAGGACTCAAGTTGTACAATAAAACATGGAGAAAAATTTTTTTATTGTCCTGTGTTTTTAATGTCATTAAATGTTTGTTGGTTTTTTTTTAATGCTCTCTCGATCACACCTGACACTGACCTCTAAGGAAATGCTTAAATTCCACTGAAAGCATTGGTTTATAGAAGCTGATTTAAAAAATGATTTCAGTGTCCTATCCTGGTCCTCAAGGATGAGTGCCCTGCATGTTTTGGATCAGTTCCTCTTGCAGCACACCTGTTAATTTATTAGTCAGCTTATCCTCATGGTCTGCAGAAGCCTAATAACGATGTGATGGAAGAGGGGAATATCCAAAACCTGGGCTGTGTCCAAAATCACTTCCTAACCATTATATACTGACCATGCTATTTTGTAGGGATGTCTTAATCTTTAGTGAAATAAACTTAAAATGTTTTGTTTTTTTTTTTAAATCTCTTAAAATTCAGACACCTCTGCAAAATGGTGCGGTTACTATATAGTGGTTGGGGAGTGATTTTTGGACAGCCATGGAGAAGATCCTTGAGCAGATTTGAAGGTTGTTCTGTGCAGGAGCCTCTGCACAAACATGACATTTATGAAAGTAAATGACAAAACCTTTTATGTAGGTCACAGAACCATGCACGTACCATATACTTGAATTAGATGGCCATCATCCTCACCAAGGGAAATGCTAAGTACCTTCAGATCTGCTGCCCTTTTCAGATTTCCAATACTTGTAGCCTGTGTGAAGGATTCTATGAACGGAAATGCGATAGAAAAATACAAGAAGTTATACATGTTTTAAATGTACTTTCCCTGGTACTCTTAGGCTATACTGTTTTCTAATTTTGTCGGGTCAGTTCCTATCGGCCCAAATGGAAAGATGTTCTAGTATTCCAAATGATTTGTCCAGTTTGGATTTGTTTTAAAAATAGAATAAAATGCATAATTACAAAATAAATATGAGACCATGGTAAGTCTGCAGCATTAAGTATCTCCACAATTGATCCTTTAGTGTAATATGTGTAAAATATTCCTTTATAAATCCATGGATTAAAGTTTTCCTACGCCGGAAAAGTCTGGATAGTTTATGTCCACTTATTTTCCATTAACTGAACTTAAATGGGAGGTCAGTGCTGATGGTGTGAAGGGTGTTTAGCAGTGGTGTCATCTACCCACCTAAAATGACCATATCCACTTCATCTTCATTGTTGAATAGAGTAGCGCAGCCAAGTAGGTCTACATTGGAAAGCGACTCCTCATGGAAGCTTCGGAATTTAACAGCATGAACAAGGACAGATAATTAGACTCATTAAAGGCAGCTCTCACACTTTAAATATTTACCAAATTATTTCTATTTCACTACCTGTAAAAGTACTTTTTTACTCTACTTTTTAAAAAAATATATTATTTAATGTGTCATTTTAATCTTTTATACTTGCATTTACATTGCACTGCTGACTCTTATACTGTTCTTAAATCAGGATAAAGTCTTGAATTGAAATATAGACATCTTTTTCATTAGTCTACTCTGCCCAGAATAAAAACTACTGTACCTAAAACCTGTTGTTCCTCATGGATCAAAATATTTGTCTATCAGAATAAATAAACATCAGAAAAAATGTGTCAATTATCTTTGTGGGATAAACAAAGATTTATACAAATGTTAATCCACATGCCCATAATTATCTAATATATTTTTAGATCCTGTGTAGATCAATGTTCTTATTTCATATATTGGCCAATATGGGCTTTGCTTACTATTTAAACATCGCTGACGGGTTTTTGGAAAAGGCTCGAAACACTTCTGGATATATGCAGAGGGGCATAAATAATCACTTAGACCACTTTTAACCAGATTTTTAACGTGGTCCAAAATTTCTCTTTTTGGAGCACAATAACACCCTTTCCAGGGGGGCGCCGATGAGTTTGGGGGCAAAGGGCTTAAAACACTTTGAAACACCTTCGAAACCATGTAGGGGGGTATAAACAATGACCTAGATCACTTTGTAACCAGATTTTAACATGGTCCAAAATTTCTCTTTTTGGAGCAACAGTCACTGACAGGAGACGGACAATGAAACTTTCCTTAAGGAATAAGAAAGAATGATTGACTGAATGATTTAATGAAGATGAGGAAAGAACATGACAAAAATAAATCACTGGCAGGAGACAGACAATAAAAGTTCCCTTCCTTCTTTAAGGAGGATGAAGAAAGAAAGAACACAGTAAGATTAGATAGATTATTCGATAGATAATAAACAGGGACAGTCACTGATTAGGAGACCTGGACAATGAAACTTTTTCCTTCCTTTCCAAAACAAGTAATGAAAGAGGATTGGGTTTGTTAATCTCACCCAACATTGATTGGGAGAGATTATTGTAATCAGTGTGTATGTATGTGTGTGTCTGCAGAGACATATCACACTATTACTCAATTAATACTTGCGATATCACCATGAAATTACATGGACATATACATGTAGCTAATGTACATCAGATGAAATGATCCATATGAGTAAAGGTCAGAGAACAGGTTGTCATAGAAACTTGTGATTGGCATAAAGTAGTGGCGAGATTAGGCATTTTCTGAATACTTGTTGTGTATGACATCGCTTGCTTTGTATATTTTTGTTTTATGATGATATGGTTGGGTAAAGTATAATGCACTTATAAGCTAATTTTACTGAAATAGTAAAAAAAAAAAAAAAAGCTCAGACCCCTAAGGTGAAATACTTCCTCTTCAAACCAACATGGCATCTTTAAAAATAAAAATCCATCAAGGAAAGTGTAACATGCTTAAGAGTGTTGATACAATTTAGAGCACATCTAAGTGCGTGCAGGGTTTGATCACCCAAAAGCCATGATGTAGTTACATGAGTAAGTGCTCCAATGGTCCAAGACCTGTTTCCATGGTAACACAGCGAGTCAGTAGCATTTTACCACCGTGAGCCGCAGCCTAGCATTAGGAGGTTGAACTAATGAACTTCTATGATGCTCAGGTGTTCCGTTTGATCTGAAGTCCGCTTAGAAATAACCTAGCTCATATGGCAACACAAACATGATGACTTTTAAGGTTAAAGCGTCGATTCCTGCAGCTAGGACACTGCTATCAGAGGGAAGCTCAAATTACAACCACCGCGGCCCGGATGTGGCTGAATATCCGACCTACAGGGACTTCGGGATGGGTGCAAGTAGAAGACAAGCAGCTATTAGACATAACATTCACCTGAGAAGGAAATATCCAGTGATTCAACCCCTGAGCAGTGAGTAAGCTCAGCGACAACCGTTTATTGAGTCATTTAGCTGAGTTAATGTTACCCACATGCAGCTAGCTAACGGTATGTGTAATAACGGAGAGGTGTTCTCTTCCGTAGAGTCACGGGATGAGAAATCCATATTGAGCGGTGTCATAGTCGGAGGGTAAGAAATCTTTAACATTTGAGTCTGAAAATGCATAAAAATGTGTGTGTTCTACATGATTTCTGCCTGTTTCATCTCTCATACATGCAGTGGGATAGGCTGTCATGGTAACAGCAGCCCTGTTTGTGTCTATGTTAGCATAAAACTAATATAATAATATCCAACATTCAATAGCTTTTTTTTTTGTTCTGTTTTGTTTTTATTTTCATCGTGCCATCATTTAGAATCTTCTGTGTTGATCAGGAAGTATTTTTTTAATAAATATACTGCATTTATACATGTTTAAATGATAATGGCATGTAGTTTTTTTTTGTTTTTTTTTACTTTTGTTATTAATTTCAAATCTGCACTTTATTTTAAGCTTAAAGTTTGTGTCTGTTTATCTGCTTTATCTGTTTTATCTTTTTGGGTTTTTTTTCTTTTGTCATGCCCATACTTTTCATTGCTTCCCTGTTGTAATACCTTTAATGTTTTATTGGTTGACTGATTGGTGTATTTATTTCAAATCTGAATGTCAAAACAGAAGAAAATACATAAAACAGTTAAACACAAGACATGAGACATATAATACATATTCGATAAGGAGTGAGAAGAAGCATAACTTATAAGCTCCCATTCCTTAAATAATTAATAAGAATATAATATAATATATATAATAAAATTATTCCTAGTCTAAGCATATCTATACACTATACTATAATTGCCTGTTACTTATCCTTAAATAATTAGGCTCTGGCTTTATATTATTATGAACAAATATAATATGTGTTATTTACATAAACACAAAATACAATGACACACCTGCACATCCATACAGTATTTATACACAGATACATATGTACATATACACATTCATGTGCATATACACACATACATACACAGATATATGTATACATATGCACATGCATATCTAAAGCACTTTGAATTGTCTTGTACATGAATGTGCTATATAAATAAACTTGCCTTGCCATTAGAAAAATCATAACAACACTCCCAGGTTCATACAAAAATGACCAGCACCACTATCATGCATATTACAGCTTTCTCATCATGCAAATATGTTGCACTTTCAAGAATGCCAAGTTAAATCTTTCCTCTGGGAGGCATATGTTAGTTTTGTCATGTTATGCTCTTCAAATAACTTCAAAACCATTTGGAAAACACATTTATTGTGCTCTCACATATTTGTGAAAAGACCATTTTTACACAGTGGTATTTGGCATTCCACCCACCATTTGTAAAATAAATTGTAAGTAAACACTGTAGCATTTGTATCTCTAATTGCCTGGACACGTATCCTCTTCAACTGTAAATCAAACAAAGTACCATTTTTCCGACGGTGGGTGAAGGAGGTACTTTCCGTGCTGCCTCTAAAAAAGCTTAGAGATAAAAACAGTAGGGATTTCAGTTTAACTTCTAAGCCTTTTCTAAATTTCATTTAAGACATTTTCCAGTAGACTTCTTTATGCCTTCTCTTTTTTATTTGTCTTCATTTTTGCAGTCACCCTTGGTATCATGTAATTGTTTACAAAGAACAAACTATTACAGCCATTATACATCAGACTATAATCTTTATTTCCTTTTATTTCATGATAAAAACAGTCTGTCTGCCTCCTTTTCTCTTTATTTTACTTTACATGTTTGTTTTTCTTATCTCTGATTCTTTGGATGGGTGGGTGGGGTTTGATGTTTGTGTGTTGTTCTGCCTTAGACTAGTTAATTTGTCCTATTCTAATGTAGATACTTATTTGAAAATTGAAAAAATAAAGTTTTTAATAAAGAATAACTTCCAAACCATCATCTAACTCTTGGTACAACTCCAAGCACAAGCAGTACAGTCTTGTAGCTTCATTTAACATGTAAGTTAGAATACAAGCTACAGTACTGTGCAGTAGTCTCAAGCCAAACTTAGCTAAAGGAAAAAGACACAAATTGAGGTACTCACTTGTTTGGGGAAAAAAATAGAAATTGTAAAAAGCCTTTATTTGATGAGGGCCTTTAGATTCATTCATTGGGACTGGACTTAAAAATACAGGGTATTGTTCAACAGGGTAAAAAGGTGCATGTGTTTTTAACTCTAGCACCAATTAATTAAACTACAGGCCCTCATGCAATAAAGGATTTTTACTATTTCTATTTTTCCAACCAAGTGAGTACCTCAATTTTTGTCTTTTTCTTATTATTCATGTCCTCTCTATGAGCACCTCTTGTTTGTTCAACACTAGCAGCTCCCTGTGAAATATTTTTTCCCCCACTTTAGCTATGTTGTTTTTATACAGCTGTAATATCTATTTCTCAGTTACTTTATTAAAATACAAAAAAGAGAGAAAAAACAGGGTAATATTGAGTACAGTGTTAAGAACTCACAAAAAATACATGGGTTTGACAGGAAACAGTATTTAGAGTGACCTCTGGTCCAGTATTAATTAATAATAATTAAAAAAAAAATAGACGATGGTGTTGAATGGAATCTGGTGTAAAACACTGGAGGATTAGTTTATCAGAAATGATAACGTCTGAACAGAAGAGTTCAAGACATTAAGTACAAAGGGAGGTCACACGAAATACTAGATCTGTTTTTTGTTTTCTTTATTTGCTCGTTGTGTTCAGTGGTGAATATCTTTATAGAAACCTGTAGTGAAGATACATTAATCATATTTCTGTTTCTCCACTTTATGGTGGCTTTAGGTCTCCACATTTAGCCAAAGATGACAAACTAGAGCCAGAGAACAGTGATCCAGAGAAGGACATCTGTGGGAGGCACTTTCTTTTTGATAAAAAATGTAAGAAATCCGAATTGACATGGGTTTTTCCTCACATCACAAGCAGAGTAATAAACAATAAATAGTAATAAGTAATAAACAATGTTTGAAAATGCTTCATAATACCTACCTATAACACATTCACTATGGATTGAATGGAGATTACATGTAACGTTTGAAGTAAATCCACTATTTTTTGTACACTGTTCTTGAAGCTCTGACTGCAGTTGTAATATTTTCTAACAACCAGTAGATGTTGCTGTATCCTGTAAAATGAACACAGCATCAGTGCCTGCTGCAACATAAAAAAAAAGTATTGCACAAATCACAAATATAACTGACTGGATAAATATCATTTGTTCAGGTGAGAGATTAGAGAGGACTAGAACTGTGATTCCTCCGCTGCCAAGAGACTATAATGTGCACAGACCTGGCAACCTGCATCCTTTCAGCCTCTCCAAGGACCTTTCCCACAGCCATGCAGTGCGGCCCTTCACCCTAGGGTAAGCTCTGGATTAATGTCACTACATCTAATACTTGTATCTCTACCGTTCGCATTACTGAAGAGACAGCTGCACATATTATAGCAATTACATTGTCATTTTCCCATACAGAGCAAATTAAAATGTTCAAAATGCAAAAACAGCGGGAAGACGCAATTAATATTTTGACACGCACAATTTATCTGTCACAAACAGATGATTTCAGACTGATTGCTTTTACGTTTGAAGACAAATATATATCAAATGCAGTGACAGAAACCGCAAAGCTTCTGTCACAAGGGAGGAAAATGCAGATTCATTGTGTGGCATCTGTTGGTAGAAGAACATGGTTTGCAGCTGTACATGCTATTGTGGAACAGAGGTTGATCTGAGGACACACAACATTACAAGAGGTCACGCAATGTTTTACATATGTTGCTGAAGGAGTGGAAATGATCCACACAACCTGTGAGCTTCTTAAAATTAATATTTTTATACATATATATATTTATAAATTATCACCACATATAATATATATTGTCCTTCATTCATTGTTTTTTTCAGATCCTGCACACCTTTTAGAACTAGACCTTTTTTTTTTTATTACATTTGTTGCTGAATCTACACTTGTACATTCTTTCTAAGCTACGGTGGTGTATACTTTTGCAGTCCAATTATTATATTTTTTATTAAAACATTCCATTTTGTTTTCCAGCTACCCTGAGAGATATGAGCTGACTACAAGTCCAGCCATCCTCTTACCCTCTACTTTAGTCCTTAACGGCAGAAACACCTTCTCAGTTGAGAACTGCAAGATCAGCAGGTATTTTTTTGGCCTTACAAAGTAAAACTGACCAAGGTTATCAATAGTTCTGTCAGTTATTTCTCAGACGTCTGTTTCTTCTACTGCCCCTCTGTCCTACAGGCCTAAGGTGACTTACCCAACCTACAGCCTCCAGATTGTTAAAGACAATCACAAGAGTGAGTCATTTTTATGCTTTTGACTTCTGTGAACCAAAAGACCTCTAAATATATGGTTTGTCCAAACTCAGGTATTTGCTTTTAGGGTCCAAACACGTCCGGTCAGGACTGTCTTTGTGACGGGTGAAAAACAGAATCCAACCTTCAACCTGTACAGGTGTTTACGGCATTGATTTATAGCCAGAAAACATGTCATTTTTATGGAGTTTCCCTGTTCAAACAAAACGCATGGATTCTGTGGCTTATTATTGTCTGCTCCTGGGAAATGTGTTGTAAGTGGCTCATAACCAAGTGGGACAAGGGGCTTGAAGGAGAAAGTAAGTGTCTTCTGACCACTATGGCTGTTATATGTAAAGTTTTGGCTTCTTAATACCTTTCAATACAGGACTAGTATTACCTGTGACCCACATCTGACTTGTAATAACTATACAGCAGTAATCTGTGATCTTAATCCTATGTGAATTTGCCATGTTTATAGTTTGTAAAGTAAAAATTAAACCACAATTGCTTAAACTATTTCAGCAAACACAGAGGTGTTGTAGCATTTATTTTGTTTCCTCTGTGGATTTCTCCAGCCTATTTACAGGTCAAGGACAATGAAATCTGCACCGGTGATGATAAATGAACATTTTAAAGGGGTTTTCACGGTCATTTAAGAGGCTCATGTCATGATATGGCATGGATATTACTGAAAGTGTATGATCATTATACACTCATTATACTATAATGAGCTGGATGACAACCATGATAGCTACAGCAAGAACAATTTTTTCTGTCTTTATCTTTAGATTTGTCTTGTTTGAACACATCAAATGAAACATACATGGGGGTTAATTTCCAAATCACCAGAGGTCCATGGGTTAGATTAGGGGTTTAGATCACCTGGACATTAGATCATTCACTTCATTTATAATCTATATCACAATATTGGAAGGGTTCAGGGCATCCATCCATGTGTGTGTATCCGCATGGTTCTAAGAAATTGGGATGTTTTTCTCTGGCCATTTTAGTAGTTACAGTTGAAGAATAGTTCCATCTCTACATTAAATATCTCTGTAAGTTGGTAGGATGAATATTTTGGCTGGCATTAGTCATTTTGGAATACAATAGCCTCATAATCACATTGCTTGTTCGGTTAACTGGAAACATGGCGCCACAATGCATGATGGGAAATAAAGTTATAACAGGAATTATACATTTACTAACTTCCGTCCTGACTAGATACCGATATTAATATTTCTCGTGGTTTCCCATGGGTCAACGTTTTGGCCTAAATATACCATCAATAGTAGGCGGTAAACTTTGGAATAGCCCCTCCCAATATGAGAGTGTCCAACATATATGACTTTTAAAACTCACTTAAATCAGGGGCTTCTCGAAAACTAGAGATGCACACATTTTTAATTGACATACATTTCATTGACCACACACTTATTCCTGAAAAGCTGTATTTGGTGAATGATTCATAGCGAACGAGTGATGTAATAACGTTGGCTGTTTTATATTTTGTTTCTATCGCCTGCTGAGGGACTGCAGATGAAAAGTAGTTGCTTTTACTAACTGGCATATTTACCTCAGGGTTTTTTTTATGGAGCAATGTTCATAAATGTGTATAGTCCCTTTTAACCCTGTGTTGGTCAGCTCAACCGTTTGGTAGAGGTAACTTTGAACCCTGATATCTAATCTAAATTTACGTCTTTTGACACCAAACTTCTTGGACAGTCAATAATTGGACAGTCAAGGTCATACTAGTATACCGCCACGGAAGAGGATCATAACTATGACAACACCTCTGCTATGATCTTTTCTTTTGGACACAAAATTACAGCGAAGTTTGATTATTTCATTTTATTAACGTTTAGAGTCTACTGTACATAAATAATCCTCATCATGTTTCAGAAATACTTTGGTATTCATGTAATATTTTTTTGAAAACATGCTCAACTAAATGGTAGAGATGATAGTAAAGGTTCATGAAATGCTAATGCTAATTATCAATGATACAAACACAAAGAGTTAATACATCTAATTTGAACCAAGTCACAATTTATGTTGGTAAGATTGGTGAAGCAGTAATGTTTGAGTTTTAATACTTCAGTTAAATTTAGAGTCAGGGTCAGTATAAAACAAGTCTATATTTAATGCTATAATAGTCCAAGTGAGGTGGAAAAAGCCAAAAAAAATGAAATAAAATGATTGTGATTTTTGTAGTGTGATCAACAAAGGGTTAAATAAACTAATAAGATGATAACTAGATTTTAAAAATGCGCTAGCGATACATATTTCTCTTAATGCCAGTCTCATTTTCCTCCATTCATTTTCGTCTTCTTTTTCCTCTGTGTTTTGTCTCCTACAGCTCAGTCTTATCCAGACCCAATGGTCGGAGCCTCCCGTTCATTTATCCACAGGATATCTGAGCTGTCGTCTTTGGAGGGGGAGACAGTCAGACAAGAAAAGCTGAAGAAAATGAGGAAACCTAGAAAACCTCCCTCCTGACAATCACCGCATTCCCCATCACAGCACTCCAGGGTCAAAACTTTTAGCTCTGTGCCAACGCTGTCTGAACGAAGTCAAACACTATGGGTACCATGTTCATTCCAGTGGCTCGTTTTAACTGCTTGTTTGTCAACAGTGATATTAGTTTGCTGTTTAACATGGCTGATCTTCACATTTTCTTGAGCTGTAATTCTCCTGTGGTGGTGGTTTGACATTACATACAGGACTCCTGTGTTAAATTATGACGTTTGCCAGAACAGTGTATGCAGATGATGAGTAATTTGTAGTTCCTAGACTCCCAGTTAACATCTGCATGGAAATATTTTTTTTTTGTTTTCCTAATAACTTGAATTGGCTTGTATGTAATACTGCCATATTTCTTGACGTATCACCAATATGTTACAGATGCTGTTAGTTATTGCAGCCCTCGTGTAGCTCTTATTACAACAACATTTTAAACATTGCTGTTATCTCACAATTAAAATTTACTGAAACCTTCTGCTGCATAAATTTAAATATCAGTACCAAATACCAGTCTGGCATATAGGGTATATATATTAATTTGTTTAGCATAGCCATTATTGTGCCTTGTTAAAGGTCTTCCTGAGAGTAAATAAATTTATTTTTTATTAGCCTGAGTGCTTTTTCTTATCATTGAGGAGTGTGTTTTTTTTGTCAGAATGCTAAGTGTTAAACAGAACATCATGGTCTTGCTGTGCATAGTATGAACTCATGCTGTAATTCAAATATTTGAAAGGTTGCAATGAAACATAATCTGCATTCCATATCTACCAAACAGACACAAAACTGTGCCCCCAGATGCCAGAATGTGGTACTTTCCCACATAATACATTGTTTTGTTGCTGTATGGGGGACAACTCATGTCTGTGAATAGTGTTGTTCATTGACATTTGACAAAGAAAGTAGTCATTGTAAGTGGTTTGTGTGCAATAAGCAATAGTCATCATTATCTGAAGATGTAGCAACCAAGAGTAATCTGTGCCCTTTTATCATTTACGCTTATTAATATGATTTATATCAATTTATCTTGTTACTCTAAATCTTCTAAGTTGTTTTCTTTTGGGAGCCAACCACATTTTCTCTGCCAAAAAGATCCAAAATACATTTAATTCTGAAATGTAAAAAAAAAAATCTAGCAATGATTTAAAACCATTTAAAGCTGTCATTCCATGGTTATTTTATTAATATTACTGTGTTCTCCATTATTATTGAATACATTGTGTGTTGGTTCTACTTAAAAAAAAAAAAACGTCCTGGTTGCTTTGTTTCAAGTTGTTTTTTCACGGTAGACAAATGACTTGAGGTCAAACAACAGAGTTTACCGGTACTTCCTCATTCATGTCCATGACGCCGTCACGAGGCGTTTCTGATTGGCTCAGAATGCGTGAAGGAACACTCTCCCCTCCCCTCTCGTTGTGTATGTATTTAGCTTTACCCATAGTAGTAGTGTTGCGCGGGCTACCCACTGGCCAGCGGATATCCACGGGTGACCCGCGAGTCGGGCGGGCTATTAATACATATACATACATACGGAATGCGGAATGGGGCGGGTTAGGGACGATCAATACCCGCTGAGGTGTGTGTGTGTGTGTGTGTGTGTGTTCGGCTCGCGCATGTGCAAGCCCGTCAGTTCCTGTTTTCAATGCTTTTTTATCCCAACTTTTTGTTATTTGTTATTAGCACCAAATCTCCCTGAACACTCAGAGATAAGAGTGAAAATAGCGGACTTGATCAGGGAGAAGATTAAAACAGGCGATGCGAAGGTTGTACGGAAACGTTGTATGTGTTCGCTTTATAGAGTGATGATCAGGGTGGAGTCTATTTTATGTGCTGGAGTGCATATTGAGACGTTAGAAAGGAGGCAAAAATTATGCTTCATGACTTTTAACATTAGAAGCGCAAGGTAAAGATGCCGCGAATGTACTATGTGAGTTTAGAGGCAAATTTAAGCTCGCGGGTTGATAGCGGGTGGGTTGGGTTTATCGATACGTGACATCATGCGGATTGGGCGGGGCGCGCCTAGCCACATCTTGGGTTTGGGCGGGGCGGATTTCTGTAAAACACCCTAACCGCGCATCACTACATAGTAGCATCCGGCTAGGTTTTCGTGCCGTTGCTTGTTCTGAAAATGTGCAGGGAAAAAACAAGGCTTTATTTCCACAGAGAGCACATGAACCAGTTTGATCCACCATTTTTTTCCAGTTTGTGCAGCAGCTACTGTGGCACTGTCTTCTCTTGTAGATGCTAATGCTAATGCTACTTCAGATTCGCTGCCGGGGACAGGCTTAACCCCACGTGGGTGATGCTAAAGTCTGCCTGACAACAGACAGACCGGCTTTTTCTGAGTCCCTCGTTCCTCTTGTTGTTTTCTGTGAATGGTAAATTGGGGTGACCCATCAGATTCCTAAAGGAAAAGTGGTTTTCAGTGGAATGACACCTTTAAACTTCCAAGGGTCCACATATAGGTTGGAAGTAGTCACTCAAAAATGTTAAACAAACTACCCAAACGTCACATGACTTAATGTAGTTTGACAACGAAGATTCTCACACATTGGAAGATATAAACCACTTACTGATAAAAATATCCACAGCAGGTACAATCACTCATTTGTTCAAAATACAAATGGCAAACAGCTGATCTGAACCTTTATGTCTCATAATTATCCACAGAGGAACCATATTCCAACAAACACACTCATAGTCCAACAAAAACATCCAAAACAAACAAACAAACATGTCGTCCAAAACACATCAAAACATCAATAAATATCCACAAATGTTTTAACTATTGCATCATTTAACAGGACCTGCCTCCAATATCCCAGTTTTCATCTTAATATTTTCATTTATAATATAAGCAAACACCAACTGCATGTTATTAAAATGGTTCAAGAACAGTATTCAGTTTACTTTATTAAGACATTTAGGTGAAATTGAGTGGAAGTTTAAAGGGTTAACAGCCAATACACATCTATGTAGGTGATAAAAACAAAGCCTCCTGTGTTTTACAGATAATAAATAGAGCAAAGATGCCACAGCTGCAGCCACAGACATGACCCGTTGTTTTAAAACCACCAAACAGAATAAAAATAGAGAGCTTGCATATTGACTGCTGTTTTTATCACCCGCACAAAATGTATGTGTGAACTGGTGAATCATGAAATTATATTAAACACAGAGAGGGCAGAAAAATAAGGCCAACTGCTATTTTAGGGTCTAAGAGTAACAAATAACAAATCAGTACTTCATGTTTTTCTTTTATCTCATTCCAACAAATATCAGCCATTTTTTTTTATTAAGTATTCATATTAGACAAAGTAAAGACGCACTAAAGAAAAAATATATAATTACTGTATTTTCTGCACTATAAGATTTGCTGTTAATGAAGGGTTTTTATGAAGGTTTTTTTTTATATATAAGGCGCATTAAGTGAAGTCAAAATCATGAGATAAAAAGTCAAAATCATGTGATAAAAAGACAAAATTAGGAGATAAAAAGTCAAAATCATGAGATAAAAAGCCAAAATTATGTGCCAAAAAGCCAAAATTATGAGATAAAAAGTGAAAATTATGAGACAAAATGTCAAAATCCTGAGATAAAAAGCCAGAATTGTTAGATAAAATGTCAAAATCATGAGACAAGTCAAAATCATGAGATAGTCAAAATTATTAGATAAAATGTCAAAATTATGAGATGAAAAGACAAAATTATGTGCTAAAAAGCCAAAATTATGACATAAAAAGTGAAAATTATGAGACAAAATGTCAAAATCATGAGATAAAAAGTCAAAATTATGATATGAAATGTCAAAATCCTGAGATAAAAAGCCAGAATTTTTAGATAAAATGTCAAAATCATGAGATAAAAAGTCTAAAATTGTGAGATAAAAAGTTAAAATCATGAGATAAAAAGTCAAAATTGTGAGATAAAAAGTCAAAATCCTGAGATAAAATGTCAAAATTATGAGATGAAAAGACAAAATTATGTGCTAAAAAGCCAAAATTGTGAGATAAAAAGTCTAAAATTGTGAGATAAAAAGTTAAAATCATGAGATAAAAAGTCAAAATTGTGAGATAAAAAGTCAAAATCCTGAGATAAAATGTCAAAATTATGAGATGAAAAGACAAAATTATGTGCTAAAAAGCCAAAATTGTGAGATAAAAAGTTAAAATCATGAGATAAAAAGTCAAAATTATGAGATAAAAAGTCAAAAATATGAGATAAAAAGTAAAAATTCCCAGTCACTAAGCACTACCAGAATTAATCCATATATAAGGCACACTAGTTAATATACAGTAACAATAAGTGTCTCATGTCCAATAATCTACCTACAACTACTGAGACTGAACAACAACAGAACTTTAAGAACATTTTTCTCAGTTTAGTGTCTGTACAGTTACTGTCTTTTTTACTTTGTAGGGCAGCACTGCTTTCAAACCACACAACCAACTCAAGTTGACATAAAAAAAGTCATAAAGTCATGATTTCTGAGTAATTATAACATAATAATATGAATTATATCTGACAACAATGACATTTCTTCCTTTTTTCTTTTTTTTTTTTTTTGAGTATACAAAAGTCTACAGAGTGAAGAAGAGGATAACAAGCTGAAATTAAACAGTCAGCAGATGAAGGCAAGATGAAGGGTTTTAACTGTTTTCTTTCGCTTCCTGTTCAACACAAATGTAATGTTGTCAAACGCTGTGCTCTGTTTGTGTCCCTCCCTCCTTTTGGATAGTGAGGTGTGCATTTCAGGGACACACAGTGACCTAGAAACACAGAGCCATCCCCTTATTCATCCTACGTGAAGGGGCTGTATTCACTCTCAAACAGGGCCGGGTCTCCCTCTTCTTGCAGGGTTTTTACTGTCCCTTTCAAGTGTAGTGAAACAAAATGACCTGGAACAAACAGTCGACAATCAGGTCTTTAATAAGAGCTGCACTGAGACCTGCCCACAAGTGGTTTATCATTTCACTGTAGCTCAGCTGAACTCTTTAACCGCAGGACAACATCAGACTAAGACAGAGGTGTCAAACATGCGGCCTGGGGGCCAAAATCGGCCCGCCAATGGGTCCACAATTTGGCCCCTAGGATGAATTTAGTGGTGATCCAGAACAGAAGAGATCCTGGATTTTGGATCACTTTGAAATTTCACATTGCAGTAAATGAAGAATACATTTCAAAGTGATCCAGAATCCAGGACCTCTTCCGGATCACCACTAAAATGTAATCATCTGTTCCTTGTGACACTCCCGACACATCCTGAATATTTCATCAAAACCCGTCCATAAGTTTTTGAGTTGTCTTGACACCCCCCGCCCCCCGGATCACCACCAAAATGTAATCATTTCCAGATCTCCCCTTTACCAACCTAAAATCCATCCTTAACTTTTTGAGTTATCTTGCTAACTAACAGACAGACAGACAGACAAATAAATAACATAACATTCAGATAATATGACACTTGTAATTGACGTGTTATCTGTACACATTATAAACTTTCAGAATATATATTTAAGCTAAATAGAATAACACACCATTAGCACAGTTAATGGTTAGCGGTTAGCAGTTAGCGGTTAGTGATAGTACTGTTAGCAGCTAGTGCACTGACACATATGACATTAGTGACATGTAAATGGATAAAAATGTATATGTATGACATGCCAAATGAAATAAACTTATGGTGAAACTAAATAGAGAGGGGAAAAAACATTTGCGAACTGACACAAAAGTCACACAGACCAGAGTCCTGCACGGGTTCGGGTACCCGTGGGTGACCCATGAGTGAACCGCAGATTTTTACGAAACGGGTGATACGGGTTCGGTTCGGGTCGGACGTGGGTGATCGCGGGTCTAATTTGTGGTTCATAGGCTAAAAACTGTTCTTTAGTTTGGACTTGTATAGCTGCCTCCTGTCGGCTTCCTTCTTGATGTGTTTTTCAAGCATGTGTGTGTGTGTGTGTGTATGTGTGTGTGCGTGTGTGCGTGAGCTCACGGATAAAATTTTTTTTTGAGTTTATTATGTCTGCTACTGTTTAACAACATTTTTATTTGGCTCTGCCTTGGCTATGTCACTGTTCAGTATATTCCTGGCAATAAATATTTGTATTTAAGTTTGGCTATCTGACATTTTCTTACGGGTTCAGGTCAGATATCGGGTTCATTTATAGCGGGTCGGTTCGGGTGCGGATTTTTAATTTTTTTTTTCGTCGGAAAACGGGTCGGATACGAGTTTGAACATGACGGGTACGAGCGGTTGCGGTATGTCAAAATCAGAACCGTGCAGGACTCTGACACAGACTAATGAATGAGCAGGACCTTTGGGTGCAGGTTCCTAGTGAGACCAATAGGCTCAGAAAAACCAATGTGTTTTACTGTTTCATCTAAGTTCATGATGTGCCAGTTCACTGTATCAACAGGGATCAGAGGCTGTAGCTATACTCTCCCAAATTATAGCCTCTAATAAAAAATGCCTTAAAATGTTTGGGTCAGTATGAGAGAAAAAGAGCCAGGCGGAGTCTGTGGGGGGTACAGGTCAGAATTTTATTACAGCTTCATTTAATGTACTATTTAATACTGATAGATGTAGAATTTATCAAGTGGGTTGCAGCCTCCTCACAGATTTTATCCTCCATTTCCTAAGAAATAAATTACCATAAAACACCTCCAGCCAACCAATAAATAGAGTTTCTTTCTAGAGGTTATACAGCTCTTACTGTACCGATATATTTTACTCCCTTTGTTGTGTAACCAGGTTAGACTGAGGGAAAAAAAAAAAAAGCTTGTTAAAAGATCTTAAAGATAGTTAGTTACACAGTGATCAAAAACACAGTGAAGAAGCAAAAAAAACCAAAAAAAACCCATAGCATGTGTCAACAGGAACTCCTGGTGTATTACTAATCTATGTGTGTATGTGTATTCAAGAAGGGTACAAAGAGGTCGAATCTTTGTCTTTACCTTTTTATAAACACACCGAAAAGGCCAAAATATGTCAAATCTAAAACTATGGAGCTTACTATACCGCAAATATTCACTGACCTCTCTGCTTGTACCATAAAGATAATATGACAGCCAGATAAATTGTTATCAGGGAATGTTTGCTTACAAGTTTTTACAGCTGCCAGGTGAGGTTTCACTCCATAACCTCAAAGCTATTTGTTACTGCAAGGCATGGTTCAGACCTGACTTTTCCCAACAATGTGTGAGTCTCAAAACCCAAGTGAGTAAACAGACAATGAAGAGGAAAGAAAAAAAAAAAAGAAGGGAAAAAAAAGGCAAGGAAAAGTGTTTTTTTTTAGGATTCTGGAAGAAACAAAGTAAATCTTATGAGTGAAATCCCCTTTAGAGTCACTGATATTCCTACTGGGAGCTATGTATACTTAACCTCCTGTTATGTTAGAGGTGGTTAAATGTGGAAAATTGTTTAGTTTTTTTCAGTATGAAACTTCTTCTGCTAGATGTAATGAGTGTAATCAACATTTAATATGAAAATAATTAATGCTTTGATCCATACTGGTGACTACAGTGGACAGTTATTCTACACTTGTTCTCTTGTATTTTCATGAGTTTTATTGTTTTAGTTCCATATCAGTCAGTTCATATCATTACTGTAACATGGTTGTTCTTAATACCTGATCTGCACTAACATGTTTATGTGTAAATCAATTGCTTGTTGTTGCCTCCGCTAAGGAGTTTATGTTTTTGCCAGAGCTTGTCTGTCTGTCTGTCTGTCTGTCTGTCTGTCAGTTAGTTAGCAAGACAACTCAAAAACTTATGGACAGGTTTTGATGAAATATTCAGGATGTGTTGGGAGTGTCAGAAGGAAGAGATGATTACATTTTAGTGGTGATCCAGAAGAGATCCTGGATTCTGGATCACTTTGAAATGTATTCTCCATTTTAAAAATGTAAAATTTTAAAGTGATCCAGAATCCAGGATCTCTTCTGGATCACCACTCAAATGTAATCATTTCCAGATCTCCCCATTACTAACCTACTTCACATGTTATTAATGTCATATGTGTCAGTGCACTAGCTGCTAATAGTACTATCACTAACCGCTAACCGCTAACTGTGCTAATGGTGCATTATTCTATGTAGCTTAAATATACATGCTGACAGTTTATAATATGTACAGTTAACATGTCAATTAGATTTATTATTTATTATTTAGTTATTACCTCTGCCAATGATGTTATGTTTTTGCCAGAGTTTGTTTGTCTGTCTGTTATTTAGCAAGATAACTTGATTAAATTATACAATTTTGGTGGTGATCCAGGGGGCAGGGGGTGTCAAGATAGCTTAAAAATATATTCATAGGTTTTGATTAAATGTTCAGGATGTGTTGGGAGTGTCACAAGGAACAGGTGATTACATTTTAGTGGTGATCCAGAAGAGATCCTAGATTCTGGATCACTTTGAAATGTATTCTCCATTTACCGCAATGTAAAATTTCAAAGTGATCCAGAATCCAGGATCTCTTCTGGATCACCACTCAAATGTAATCATTTCCAGATCTCCCCATTACCAACCTACTCTGCAAATTTCATTAAGATCCATCCATAACTTTATGAGTTATTTTGCTAACTAACAGACAAACAGAAAAACTCTGTCAATGGTGGACCTCTATTCGTTCAAGGGGGGGGGGGGTCTGCCTTAGCGGAGGTTTATTTATGCATTTGGAAGACGCTTTTATCCAAAGTGATTTACAGTACAGGGGAAAGTGAGTAATTCATGATGTCACATTGTTCTATATTATTTATTGTGCTGTCAAACTGTTCAAATTGTAATTAGATTTTGATTAATCATGATTCAATAAAGATCTGGAAATGATTACATTTTGGTGGTGATCTGGGGGGGGGGGGGGGGTGGGGGGCAAGATAATTCAAAAAAATTTATGGACGGATTTTGTTGAAATTTTCAGGATGTGTTGGGAGTGTCACAAGGAACAAATGATTAAAATTAAATATTGGACTGGGGGGGGGGGGTGCGGTCTCAGAGTGCTTTTCTAGTTATTAGACTATAATCAACAATCTTCTTAAAACTGAATTAAAACTGTTTTATTTCGTAGTGTTCTGTGTTAAATACACATGTCCAGTTGACTTCAGATGACGACTTTCATTGATCACTAAGAAAACGATAAATGTCAACTGGAAGGATCCAAAACTACCGAACAGAACTCAGTGGGTCCACGTTATGGAGTGAATGATCTAAATCTACAACAGACGGACACTTTTGAACCAAGATGGAGCTGTATTACTCAGTCTTTGGATGAGTGGTGAAGGAATACGGGCTATTATAAGATTGTTATGTTTCTCTGTGACTCATATTGTACTGCAGTAATTTTCTGTGGTACAAACAAATATTTTTCTGTTGATGGTATTTCTACTGTTTTCTATTTACTTGTGATTTAATTCACATGGTCCTTTGTCAGAGAATGTTCTGTTTTGTGGAAAAATGTAAATATCTAAATAAAAAGGGGCCCCAAAGCAGTGGTTCACAACTTTTTTTGACTCGGGACATTTCTGACAAAACACCTTCAAAGCTGAGACATTATTTAGCAAAATCATGTAATAGTTTGCTTTAATATGTTACAAATAAGTGTTAATTTTAGACAATATTTAGGCTATGTAATGTATATAATAATGGACAGAGGCAGAAAAGACAGATGTAGATTATTTCTGCACAAAGAGATAATTTTATTTTTCTTGCAGTCCAGTTTTTTTTTTTTTACAATGCTGACAATTAATACTTAACAAGCAATAATTCAAACTATGAATTATGATCACAATGAACATTTGACAGATAAACAGTACCACAGTGTTTCAGTTTCAATTTCACAGTTTGTCATGTATTATATATATTATAATTTTCTCTCTTTCTTTTTTTAAAAAATAGATTAAGAACATTTTCAGTCCATTTGAATTCTAGGTACCCAGAGGTGTCAAGTATTTAAATTCTGTACTTATGTAGAAGTGTGAAAAAAATACTCGAGTAAAAGTACAATTACTGATTCAACTCCTTTGCTAAATTAAAGTACAAAGTAAAATAGCTTTTTTTTTCTCTCTCTTTTGCTATGGATGAAATAATTCTTATATAACCAGAAAAATCTAAAAAGTTTCAAAAGCATAAAAAAATAAAGCATTTAAAAGTGAGTTACTATGTAGATAATCAGTTTGATCGGGTCATGGTACTCAGTTTTATGGATATAGACAGGAAATGTATTTATGATCCAGACCCCCTCATTGGCTCAACTTAAATTGATCCTAAATCAAGACCAGGATCAGGAGCTTTCATCAGATCCAGTTCTTAACACAAATTTTAAAAACCCTCTAAACTATGGAGTAAATGACTGTGAGTCTACAACTAACTCTGGACACTTAAAAACAAAACTTAAGTGACTGATGAAGGAATGAAGGCTCTTATAAGACTGTAATGTGTCTGTATCATTCATATTGTGCTGCTTTAATTATCCTTGGTACAAACAAATGCTTATTTTCCATGTGATTTGTCTTTATGGTTTTTCTATTGCTTTTATTAATAAGGTCATATTTCAGAGAATGTTCTGTTTTGTGGAAAAATGAAAATATCTCAAATAAGTTTTGACTAAAAAAATAAAATAAAAAAAGTGCTAGCTCTACAGATTTAGTATTATGGGATAGTATAGGTATTTTGCCCTTGCAGAGCAGCTCAGCCAGTTTACACACAGGTTTATGGGCCTAACCTTTCCATTGCTCTCTGACATTTCACAGTATGATTTATGAAATCCACAGTGATAGATGCAGCTTCTCTCTAAGTCATTATCATTACCTGAAGTTTCATCCCTCTCACAGACAGAGGTCAGCCCCACTTCCCGCCCACACATCTTGCCTCAGCTGCCTAGTGTTACTTCTAATGCCCGCATTGATTTACATACATATGGAACTATATGCCAACATAGGTGACTGATGAGGGGACAATTATCAACGATGATGTCAGGTTTGAGCAGAGGGGAAAAAACCTTTATCAATATCACTGTCTATGCGGTCATTTCATTGGCACTCCTTCAAGGCCATCATCCTGCAGTTACTGTGTTACCAGTCCATGTTGTTCCTTTATCTCTTAACTATTAAACTATAATAACCTCTAATGAATGGAGCATCATTACTGGGATGGACTAGATGGCATATCATATATATCCAGTCGTGGAAAAAATTATTAGACCATCATAGGTAATCAAAAATAATAGTTATGTAATAAAATATGTGTGTCATGTAGAGCTGCACAATATATTGTTTGAGAATTGACATCGAAAAATATGTCTGCGTAATAGTCACATCGTAAGTCCTGCAATTATTTTTATTTAATTTTTTATTTGCCCGGCATATATATATATATATATATATATATATATATATATATATATATATATATATATATATATATATATATATATATATATATATATATATATATATATATATAAAGTTAGTTGTTCATTCATTCATTCATTCATTTAGTTAGTTAGTTTAAATTGTTATTCATTTATGTTTTAGACATTTTTATTTTATCAATTAATTTTTTATTATTTGTTCATTATTTAATTTTTGATTTTTAATTATTAATTTTATTTCATTATTTCGGCTATTAATTAATTAATTAAGTTAGTTATTCATTCATTTAGTTATTTTAAATTGTTATTCATTAATTTTTTTTTATAAATTTTTATTTTTATCAATTAATATTTTATTATTTATTTTTGATTATTAATTTTACTTCATTATTTCGGCTACAAGAAGGGTAACACTGAAACGTATGTTTTGTGTCGACTGATAATCTCTTTGACCATTTGTGATGCCACACAGCTGTAAAATGCTCATGAGTATTTTTTCATATCGCGTTATATATTCCAAATGATGCGGAATGAAGATTTATACAATTCTCATACTTGGTGTTATCACCTACATCCAATAGTTTCTGAGATCTCTGGAGGTCAAAGGTGAAATGTGGCAAAATGAACTTGTGTAACACTGTGAGTGTGTCAAACATAGACATGTCACACTATAACTTAATTAATACTGGATATATTATCATAATATTACACGCACTGTCGCATATATACATATAACGAAATTATCAATATTGCAAAAGGTCAAAGGTCAAGGTCACACTTAGCAGAAAGGTCAAAATTGCATTATTGGCTGTAATTCAAGAACCGGTTGTCATAGAAAGTTGAGATTGGCACAAAATAGGGGCGAGATTAGGCATTCTCTGAATACTTGTCTGTTTCAGTCACATGGTACATATAGGAGTTTGTCCTTGATTGTATAACTATTGTTTTTGTTGACTTTTGATGGTCGAATAATGTTTTCACAACTGTAAACTGTATATTACAACCTAATTCCACACATTCTTGGGCAAATCTCTGTAAATTTTTTTTGGATCTAAGCTCAGCCTCTGTTTGAAATCTGTGTTTCTGATGACACAAGCCAAGTCAAACATCCACCATCTTGACTCTTTAAACAATGACTCATAGACCTTGTCATAGCTGGGTACATCATTCATAAAAAATGAGATAAAAACATGCTTAAATGTCAGTACATAGAAGTACACACCTACAGAGAATGTCAACACAGGGTACTGAAACTCAGACGTGAACTGGTACAGATACAATAAACACACTTACAGCAGTTAATATTTGCTCAATCTCTTTCTTAAACACACACACACACACACACACATACACACACAACATACAGATGTACAGACTGAGAGAGGAAATAGGAGTCAGCTGAACAGTAAATTAAGATGATAGTCGACAAAAGCTTCCATTCAGAGACTAACTTCTTCATCAGGAATACACAAACCTGTCCTTATTAATCTAACGAACCCTTTAATTACATGTTTTTATTAAAGGTGGTCAAAGTACTCACATTCAGTACTTAAGTAGAAGTACAGCTACTTGTGTGAAAAAATACTCTGGTAAAACTAGAAGTAAAAGTAAAAAATAAACTTCTTTACTGTAATAAAGGAAAAAGTAAAAGTGCATTTTTTTTTTGCCATGGATGAAATAATACTTATTTAAGAAGGAAAAAAAATAGAACATTTTCAAAAATATCCAAGAAGTATTTAAAAGTGAGTTACTGGGTAGATAATGTGTTTTATTGTGTCATGGTACTCAGTTTTGTGGGTATGAGCAGGACATTTAGGACAAAAAAAAAAAAATCTAAATCATAAATAGGAGATTAAAAAAAAGCATAATTATGAGATTTAAAAAAAATTTATTGTGTGAGATAAAAAGTCAAAGTTATGAGAAAAAACTCAGAATTACTAGATAAATTATGACAAAAAAATCATAATTATGAGATAAGAAATGGATAATTATGAGATAAAAAGTCAAAATTATGATATATTAAGTCACAATTTCTGAATTACGACTTATTTTTACTGTCGTACAGTACTGTCATACTGTCACATTTGTCTAGTTTGAAAAAGTAATGAGTCTATTCTGAGCATATAAAGAGTATAAAGTACAGATATTTATAAAAAAAAATAATTAGAGAGTAAAAGTAAAAAGTTCCCAGAAAAAGAAATAATCAAGCAGAGTACAGATACCTCAGAAATGTACTTAAGTACAGTAAAGGAAGTACTTCTACTTAATTACTTCCACCTCTGGGTTGTATATGTATATATAACAGACATATGTGTGTGTGTGTGATGCTCATGTCTTACTTCTGTAAATGACAGAGACGTGCTTGTAAAGCTGACAGGGTGGTATCTGAACAGAGGTGACATCACAACGATACCTTCACAACAAGCGGTAGAATGAAAAGGTGAATTCAAGCTTTGGTCAACAAAACATCTGACACCAAACCCAGTTCAGTGGTTACCATGGGGACAACCACAGTTTGCATTCCCCATATAGGCGAGATGGAGCTAGGATTCACACTGCCGTCTCCATGACACCCAGTGCAAGGGGTGGTGGCATACAGACAGTGATTACTAAATATTCTGTATTTTTCACTATATCTGCCTTGTATTAGTCAGCATCGTTTTGTTATGTCACAATAACTGGGTTGAATTTAGCATGTGAAATTTCAGTGTTGCAGTAAATGATAAATTAATCATTTCTGCCCATTAACACAGATTTAATCTCCCTTCATTTAATTTAATTTACATTTCATTTGTTTATTTCGGCATACTAAAGCATACAATCACAGAAGTCATAAAAGAGTCCCACAGTACATCTTTGCCAGGAAGAGGCAAGAAACCCTCAACGGGCTTATACAAGGCCTCCACCTACAACACATTCTGATGATTTAAATTTCCATTATCACATTACCATACCATTTTTACATACTCTATTATACAATGATATAAGTGTTTAATGTTTAATCCCCACCCAAGTGTCTCAGTATTACAGATTAAATAGATTGTTGTGCATAACTTGAAACATTGGATTGCATTATTTTACATAAATACCTTCATTCAAAGTGAGAGAGAAAAGAAAATGTAACACTTTTTATAGTACCAATGTAAAAAAAATAAATAAATAAAAATAATAATAATTTACTTTGCGGTTCTGTCCTTGGCAAAACATTAAGTTATTGTTTAGTAACCAATTTACACCACCTTGTGTACTGTTATCCCAAAATTGTATATATAAATACATACATACACACATATACAGACGTAGATACACCTCTTTTTATTTATTTATTCATTTTTTCTCTCCATCCATCCATGCAATTGTGTAATTTGTGTTTAACTGCATTAAAAAGCAGAAGCTGGCAAAGTTGCCAAAACTGACGACCAGTTCTGACTCCATCCAACTTATAATGAACGTATTTCCAAAGTGTGTATGTCAATTTAACTGAGTGTCCTGGTCTGTGTATTTAAAAACAACAGTTCACAAGGGTACAGAATATAATTTCTTTAGGCTGCTGTAAGGCTGCTACTCTTCCTTCAAGTACACTAGGAATATTACAGAAGTGTATGATGAGCTGGGGTGGCTGATCGTCTTTGACAAGTGTGCAGTAAAGGCCAAGGGTTCAGGGTGGGTAGCCACTCAGATGTAAAACACACATGCTTTGATGTGAACTTTCAACTTGCTGAAAACACATCAAACTGATGCAGCTGTTGAGTCCTGCATCATTAGACAGATCAAATCAGTGCGGAGATCAAATTTCAGCTGTTCACAAAGAATTACCATGTGATAACATAAAAATATCCCATGTTTACGGCGCTTTACAGTGTGAATGACATACACTGAAAACATAATGTGCTACATACATCTTGAAATTTATTGCCCTATAATTTAGATTAGACTGTCTTTATGTAAAAATGATTACATACATATTTATATTTGGAAGTCCTATGATATTATAAGTGCACGAGGCCATTGAACCTAGAAAAAGTAATATTTTCAAAGGTTTCTGCTCCATTCCAAGATGCATCCACAGTATAAAGTTAGTGCAGATCTCAATGCATTCTTCAGATAATGCGATTATGTCGTTGAATGGACAAACAGATGGACAGACAGACAAATGACAAAATGATTAAAACACCCCTTCAGCTAGAAATTGGCCAAGACATAATGGCATACACTGTTGGAATAATTCTATTTTCAGACACATTCCTCTTTTAATTCTGATTTATACCTGTCAGTATTCACACACTGCATCCCAGTAGCACTTTAATTATCAAGAATTAAAAAAAAAAAGAAGAAAAAAATCCAATTTTCAAAACCGTTTTATGAGAAGAGGTCAAAATATTTTAATACAACTTTATGGGCACATGTGTATATATTCTTAAAATAATAATAATAATAATAATAATAATAATAATAATAATAATAATAATAATAATAATAATAATAATAATAATAATAATAATAATAATAATAATAATCATGTTACTGGTATTTCAGTATGAGATAAGACTTAGTAAACATGATCTTTCACATGAAAATGGACTGTACATAGATTAAAATCCAAAGAACAAAGTGCAGTAGCTTCTCTTTTGAGGTCAGTATGGGTTCAATCCATCAAGCTTATATATGCACTAATTCAGACACATGCTCCTCAAGCTGCCCAGTGATGATTATGGTGAAGATGAAGCCTATTATTGCTGCTTGACCTACCTACTCCATAGTTAGAGGAAGAATCAAAGAACCCAAACAGACTCCCCTCTGCTCTTTGCAAGCTGTTTTGCAAGGCGGCGCAGGCAAAGTATCCAGATCATCACAAATATAAGCTCCTTCTGTGGCAGTGAGCACAGGCAGGCCTCCCTACATGCCACTGCTCCCTGCAGAGGCCTCCTTTGTTTCACTTGACATGGATGAGGAACTGAGATAACCCTCTTTGGCCTTTTTTTTGGTTATTTATAGACCCTTAAAATACACGGAACAGTGATTGTTCTTATTTGTATTTTTACCTAAACCTCATACACGTTACTTTTTATCAGTTATTTGACAAGCACGTCGCTCTATTTCACTCTAACTCGGCTTTACAGTATATTCTCTTGTAGGACATAGTCTAATAGTGCTGTTCATCAATCAACCAACAGTGATACGCCCTATCCTAATGACAGAAGATGATTAGCCTTGGTATATGTCACAGACAATTTGCAGCAGTATATCCTACGTTAAATGAATCTATCATGTTTCATTTCCTTGTGTCTAGGCCCAGAGTAATAAATTAAGTCCTCACCCTGGTCTGCAAATATTGTAAAGTACACCAGAGCTACAGTATAAAGTCCCACTACTTGACACCCCTGTGACACTAGACACTGAAAATCTTCTCCTGTGGAATGCAAACCATCCCATTTTCAGCCATTATTACACATTAAAGTGAAATAAAAGGAAATAAATGACTAAGTATTTAAATGCAGATGTGGGAAATAACAAAGTTATTTTATTACTTATTATTTATGGGCGGCCATGGCTCAGTTGGTAGAGAGAGTTTGTCCGTTAACCGAAGGGTTAGTGGTTCAATTCCCACTCTGTCCTAGTCAGTCCGTTGTGTTCTTGGGCAAGACAATTCACTCTCCAGTGTCACTCACATTGGTGTATGAATGTGTGTGAATGTTTGGTGGTGGTCAGAGGGACCATAGGTGCCACACTTCTGTCAGTCTGCCCCAGGGTAACTGTGGCTATATATGTAGTTTACCACCACCAGAGTGAGCATGTGAGAGTGAATGAATAATGGATCAGTAATGTAAAGCGCGATGGGTGCCTTGAAAAGCACTATATAAATCGAATCCATTACTATTTTCTAGAGATATGTACTTTACTTGAGTATTTATTTTTCTGGCAACTTTTTACTTTTACACCCTTGTATCAGTACTTTATACTCCTTACATTCTCACCATAACTTAATGGATGTAACAGTACATAAAATATGTAGTTTTTTTTTTTTTAACCAGTCCCTACATGTTTTAGTGGGTTACCTGTTGGGTACCAGACCTGGTGCAGAACTCTGGTCAGTACCATCCACAGTAGAATTACAAAGTGGATACTTTTCTGATTTAGCCTCATTAATTAAGTATTGTTTCATTCATGGCAAAAAAAGCAGCTTTTCTTTTTACTCTGCTACTTTATTACAATTGAAAAGTTATACTTTTATTTACCATACTTTCTGGACTATAAATTACTTTGGAGAATAAGCCACACCAGCCAAAAAAAAGCAAAACAAAGAAGAAAAAAACATATATAAGTCGCAGACTAGCACAAGTCAAATTTTTTGGGGGGGCATTTATTTGATGAAATCCAACACCAAGAACAGATATTTAATCATGTAAGGCGATTTAAAATAAAATAAATAGAGAACAACAGGCTGGTATGCTAACATAACACATTCAGCTAACGTTGCATGACACAAACAATGAACTGACAATGTGCCCGGTATATTAACATAACATATTATCAGTTGTTCAGATAACTATAGCATAAAGAACATGGTCATGCTGAAGAGCGCCCTCTTGCAGTTGTCAATGTGAAAATAACATGTGAAATTATCTAATAATGTGTTAATAATTTCACATACAAGTCACACCCCTGGCCAAACTATGACTTATAGTCCGAAAAATTTGTTGAATCAATACTTCTATTTTTATGAGAGTATTTTTTCACACAATTAGCTGTACTTCTACTTAAGTACAGAATGGGAGTACTTTTGCCACATCTGAATATATGTAATAGGAAGATAGAAAAAACTATAGATTGCTGAAATGTGTAAAAAATTGGGAAAAGCCAGAGAGGTGAGAGCCAAAGGGTGGCTTTACAATTCTTAGCGGGCCCCCTGGCACAATAGTCTGGAGACCTGCCAACTGCTCACATTCCTGCTTTTCTTTTGGGACTCAGAGGTCTGGGATGACAAAAAGCTGCTGGGCAAGACTGGCATCAGGGTCACAATAATCGGCAAAAAAACAAACAGGAATACCCAGACGAAGACAGGTGAGACAGAGGCTAGGGAACTAGAACAAGAGCAAGGACGAAAACACACACCACGGCACCAGTGGACCCCTCCCTTGTGCTCATTGTCTCCTCCCGTGAGGGATTGACCGGAGGGAGGTGCTCAGCTGGAAAGAGGCAGAGAGACACAAACTCAGGCTCAGACAGAACATGAGAGACATGGGAGTCTGATCAGAGCTAGAATGGGGTGTTCTGCACTGTAGGTCGCTCTGCAAACCTGTTCCTGGAAGGGAAACAGAGGGGCTGGACACAGGAGACGGACACAGGAATTCCAGGTCACAAGGGCTCCTGTGGCAGAACACAGTCTTGGCTGGGTTGGGCTGGGCTGGTATTCCAACCTCTCCCTTTCTCGGTCATGACAGAGGTAGAGTAGGATCAGAGTTCTAATAATCACATAAAGAAAAGCACACAGAGAGGAAGGTCCCAAATTGGGGCTAAACACAAGGCAAGTGTTCTGCTTCAGTGGCCGGCATTTGGCCTGAACCTGACATGACATGATGGGATCTTGTGTGGAGTTTGCCTGCTTGTTGTTGATGTTTTCATCTTTGGGAAAGAACCACTTGGCGTCAGGAGGGTGTGCAGGTAAATGCTGCCGGGGCAGAGACTTGAGCTGTGTCTCCAAAGACTGGAGGATGGACAGAGTCTATGGCACATGCTACTGTGACAAGGGCTGCACCAGGACCCAGGACTGCTGCTTTGACTACTTCACAGAGTGTCCAGGTGAGGGATGAACAGCGTGTCTCAGCAGAGGAGGTACTGTTTACATACTTCAACTGTTAAATAGCAACCTGAGATTAGCTGTTGCATGAGATAACCTCGCTCTTATGTTTTTATGAGGCAAGAGGAAGAAAAACGCAGGTAAAAAAAACCTAAAATTACGTCTCTGTACCTGTTTGCTAAGAGGTGCTTAGTATACCGCAAGTTGGATCTCTGATGACACCGAGCTGACAAGGGTGGATGTGTTCCAAAATTTCTCATACATGTGGAATTTTTTGTGCACATTCATCTTCACAGATACGTGCTGTGAGGAGAGTCCTGTCAAACTCCAGTGCTTGGCGAAGAGGATTTTATTCTACGTCCTCTCTGTAGTGCAGTGAAACAATGCCAACATTTTATTTTTTTTTTTTCTTGTCTAGGTTTTTTTTTTTGTCTTGGCATCAAAGTACAATAATAATCAGTTCACCAAAATTCCTTAGGGACACCGTGCCTAACCTCATTTTGAAGGACTGGCCCACATAATAGAATTAGTACAAATATTTGAGGAATGTGATTCTCTCAATCAGTTGTTGCAATTACAGTTCCAGTCAAACAGGCCGAGCGTATAATATGTGAGATAGGCCGGTAGTCACTAAATCTGCATGCTTAATACATCAAAGCTTGATTATCAAGCACAAGGAGCAACAGAAGAGGAAATCACAGGACTTGCTGATTGAATGGGTTGTTCATTTGGCATGCTCTCAGACCTCTTGCAGTAAAGCAGAAAACACTAATTCTACAAGTCACAATCAATGCTTCATTGATCTTAAGTTATTTCCTGGATATTCAGCAAGAATACAGTTTCAGAGTAAAATCATAATTAATGCGGCCTGTTAACAATGCCGTTAGCGGGAAAGTGTCACTGCTGTGCACACCCAGAGGTGTTTTTTTTTTTTTTTTTTTTTCAATTAAATAATCTGTTTGTAACCACAGAGAATATGTTTTAGTAATGATCCTTTACTCCCAACATCTGCCAACATCTAGCTCAGGACTGCGCTGTGAGTGAGTGGAGCTTTTGGAGCGGCTGTGCCAAGCCCTGCCAGCCCTCAGTGCGAGTCCGTGTTCGTCATACAGAGCAGCAGCCAAGTAACAGTGGAGAGCCCTGTCCCAGCCTGGAGGAGCGAGCCGGCTGCAGAGAATACAGAGACCACCAGGGCAACCACTGTGGACTTAATGCAGGTGGAAAGAGACACATGTATTTTTAATGGTTTCATTATTAAACTTAGTTGGGAGAGACTTTTGTAATGACTTTGTGTGTTTGTGTGTGTGTCCGCTGAGACACATCATGCTATAACTCAATAAATACTTGTGATATCACCATGAAATTACATGGGCATATACTTATAGCTAATGCACATCAGATCCAATGATCCATATGAGTAAAGGTCAAAGGTCAAAGTCACAATTAACTAAAAGGACAAAATCACATTATCAGTTATAACTCAAGTGCCATAAACATTATATATGCAGTTTCATTTCTTCAATTTGTTGTTCATTTTAATATCTGGTACAACTAACAGTACATTTGTTTGGACAAATATAATGATAACAACAAAAATAGCTCATATGGGTAAAATTTTTTTCAATTTCTATCCATTTTCCATGTTTTCCTGATAAAAACCCAAAATTATTTCAGTTCTAACATTAATATCTATGGTATTGTACTGACAAAATAGTGCTTTTAGGCCTTCTGTGTTTTGTTTTTTAGTCTCACCCAACATTGATTGCGTGAAGTTATTGTAATCACTTTGTATCTGTGTGTGTGTGTGTGTGTGTGTGTGTGTGTGTGTGTGTGTGTCCGCAGAGACATATCATGCTATAACTCAATAAATACTTGAGATATCACCATTAAATTACATGTGCATATACTTATAGCTAATGCACATCAGATGCAATGATCCATATGAGGCAAGGTCAAAGGTCAAGGTCACAATTAACTAAAAGGACAAAATCACATTATTGGTTATAACTCAAGAACGGAGGATCACAGAAGATTCAGGTGTTATCACCTATGACCAATAGTTTTTGAGATCTCTGGAGGTCAAAGGTGACATGTCACAAAATCTATCTATCTATCTATCTATCTATCTATCTATCTATCTATCTATCTATCTATCTATCTATCTATCTATCTATCTATCTATCTATCTATCTATCTATCTATCTATCTATCTATCTATCTATCTATCTATCTATCTATCTATCTATCTATCTATCTATCTATCTATCTATCTTTAAAAAATGGTAATAAATCACTTAAGAAAGGTAACATATGGACACATTACTAATTTAAGACATGCCATAATAGTAGCTGTGTGTTTTTATAGGTTAATAAATGTTCTTTCAGTTTTATTGTGTTGGTGAAGTGAAGACAACATTGTTAAACCTGGACTAACTTGCAGAAACACTATGTTGGACTCTCTCACAGGTCCTGCATTTATCACCAGCATGGAGTTTGGCAAAGGAAGGCCCAAACATGACAGCTATGGAAACCCCCTGCACCCCGGGTAGGTTTCATATCATGATTTTATAAAACCTTTCCAAGTAGTCTGACACTACACACGACCTCAGGTATCTTTAAACTCAAAAGTTGAAAGGTTCACGAGCACTGCTAGGGGTTAATAACATTTTAGAGTTATGTTGTGTAATCCAAACCTATTTTTGTGGAACAAAGCGGTCCAAGCTTTTGCTCCATTTGCCTCAACTACCATGAGGTGTTTGCTCACCTGGATATCTGTCCACAGAGCGTTAAATACAGAAATGCTGAAGGCCAGCCCATAAGCCTTTGAAATGATATACTGTGACTTTAATAAGGACTGTCACATCAAAAGCATATGCACACAAAAGTACGGATGGCATGATCTGCTATTGTTCTGTTATTTCTATTATTCCTATCAGATAAGTGGGTGTGTACAGTACACGATGCACCGCAGGAAGAAATGATCAGGGGTCGCATAGTCCTTTCATGGTGGATTAAATTGTGCGACATGTAGAAATAGAAGCCGGTATATGAGGAACCTCCTTCAGTGGGTCTGTGGAAGTCACTGATATACGACTGTATTTCTCTGGAAAAGTTAAGATATTATATTAAGGATCAGAAAGATTTTTTGACAGAAACATTTGGAAAAGTGCTCGAATATTCAAGAACTCAGGCTGAAAATGCCAGAAGTGGATTCCATACAGATTCTTGAGATCATTGTTGTGAATATATATTAGATATTCTACTTTTGTTATGCTTTTTTTTTTTTTTAAATAACTTGTATGTACCTGCTCTGGACTGTATAATTTTGAAAATGTTCAATAAAGAAAAAAAAGAAGCCGGTATATTAGCTTCACTTAACCCTTATTTTAGTTAAGTAAGGATACCAATATCATAATGAAAAGGCTCCACTTTTGTCCAAGTTTGTTATTTAAACCATGTGACTGTTATCAGCATAAAAGAGTCGGTGTTTTACTTTTATACATGATGCTTTTAGATGGAATATTACTGATGCATCAACATATTTGTTATTGTTTTATTGTTGTAGATATATAAAGTTGAAAAATATTTGTAACTGAGTGTATGTTGCACCATTGATGTGCAATGAGAAATCTATTTTCTGCTCAGTGTCGATACAGTAGGGTGTTATTATTTCGCTTTAAGAAAGAAAGAGTAAAATTTCTCAAGTAATGAAGAAAAAAAATGCCTTTACATGTATCCCAAATGTTCAATAATCAACATATTTAGGGATTATTTTTCATAAGGTTACCCTTCTTGCCTTGTTTATTGTTATGTTTTTATATTAATGGGAACTTTGGTTTGTACAAATTGCATTTAAAAAAAAAAAGTAAAATTTCTCAGGTACAGCTACCTGTGTGGAAAAAAATACTATGGTAAAAGTAGAAGTACTGATTCAACTCTTCTCCTTAAGTAACAGTAAAAATTGTAATAAAGTACAAAAGTAAAACTGCTTTTTTTGTCATGAACGCAATAATACTTCATAAAATAAAATCAGGAAAGTTTCAAAAGTATCTAAAATAAAGTCTTTAAAAGTGAGTTACTGTGTTTGATCGAGTCACAGTTACTCAGTTGTGTGGATATGGGCAGGAAATGTAGGAAAAATGGGGGAAGAAAAGTTACAATTGAGATAAAAAGTCATGAGATTAAAAAAAAAAAAGTTATAATAAATGTGGGATAAAAATGCATAATCTTAAGAGAAAAAGTCAAAATTATGAGATAAAACATCAAAATTATGACATAAAACATACAAAATAATGAGATAAAAGTCATATAACTATAATATATAGCTACAATTTATTTCCTCCAATGATTTTCTCTCTGAAGCAATTGACTTTTCATCACATCTGTTTAGTTTGTAAAAGTAACAAGTCTATTCTGAGATTGTAAAGAGTATAAAATACAGATATTTATACAAAAATGTAGGGAGTAAAAGTAAAAAGTTGCCAGAAAAATAAATACTCAAGTAAATTGATATATTCCATACAAAAAAAAAAGAAAAGAAAAGAAGACATAAAAAAAAGGACAGGAACATCACATAGATAAATTCAATGTCTTAATGTGTTAATCTGTCCAGTTAAATCTGATTCATGTTAACTGGTTACAACAGGTGACAAACACCATGATCTGTGGTTCAGTCTGCCCATGTTATCAGCATGTTTTTGGATTGTCTGGCGCCTGTTGAAGGACAGCAGCATGACAAATAAAATTATCTGGCCCTGACTTCTGTCTACACTTACACTGTAAAGCACTGATGTGTAAACACAGTTACAACATGCAGGGAATTAAATAAAAAATACCCATGTCAATTATATACACACTTCAAAAAAATCTAAATCTTACCAATTGTATTTTTATTATAGCTAGACAAAATAATACTTGAAATAAGAAAATCAGCTTAAGTGTGACTTTTCTGTAAGATATGAGAACTTATTTTTAGACAATATTGCCCTACAGTACAAAGCAAAAAGACAGTAACTGCATTTTTTTTAGGCAAAAATGAGTTATTGTGTTTTTTTGCAACATTCAAATCCTTCTTTGTCATGTAATAAAATATCTCATCTCAAATGTCTGTCGTTTTGGAGAAAATTGGTGAATGTTTGTACAGTAACTGCAAAAAGTATTAGTAAAACAAAACAAAAAGGCAGTAAAGACCATTACTGTGTTCTTACCAATGTTCATTTAGGACCCTGCACTAATAGTTTGTGAATGACTGAATTACACTGAAACAGATTAGGTAATTACTGTATTTTCATATATAAGGTGCATTAAGTTAAGTCAAAATCATGAGATAAAAAGTCAAACTCATGAGATAAAAAGACCAAATTATGAGATAAAAACCTAAAATTATGATATAAAGTCAAAATGATCAGATAAAAAGCTAAAATTATGTACTAATATTCTATATTTTGTTATGATACTAGATTTATACATCCTTTTGAATACACAAATTAAAGATGACTTTTTTAGATTCTGATCCAGTTTTATTCCACAGATTATTCCCCAAAAATGACCTCGGTAAGATTTATTGAAATAAGATTTTCAAGATCAATTGTCTAAAAATCTGTTCTTATATCTCACTGAAAAGTTCATCTTTAGATGATTATGCCTTATTTTAAGTGTGATGAGATATTTTGAATATAAGTGAGATTTTTGCTGTGTATTATTTGAGCACATACGTGTATTTATACGTCAATGATCACCTATTGGAGTTGTTTTTTTGTTTTATTTTTAACTCATTAGTGTAAATATCCCAGGAATGACATGACCTCCTGACCCTGTTCCTATTCCCCTCAGGTTCTGTGTGGAATTTACACTGGAGTCCCGGACACCCCACTGTACGGTGGAGAACCGGCCACACACACACTGGATGCGCTATATAACAGAGGGCTTCAAAGTGTGTGTGGCTTGTGAACCTCCTGCCATGCGGAACAATAGTGGCAGCTGCCAAGGAGACGGTCAAGAATCAGACAAGTATGAAGTTCTAAACCTCTCCATGCACTCGCTTTTGGACATTTTATTGAAGGTGGCAGATTTGTAAATGTCAGGATGCTCTAAAACAGGGGTGTCCAAATCCAGTCCTTGAAGGTTAGATGTAATTTTCTAAAAAAAAAAAAAAAATTAAATAATAAAAAAAATATATATATATTTATTTCTTTTTTTTCTCATGTAAAAAAAAAGAAGACACAATTACTGAGGAATTTTAGTCTGACTGAACTGGAGATAAGAATTTAAAGTAATTTTTTAATTAGTTAAGGGTCATATTAAACTGTGAAGCCTGAAAATAACCAAAAAGGTAAATTAAAAAAAAAGGTACGATAATTTCTTAGGATTTTTAAACTGAGAAATTGTGTATGTAATTAAAATAAGGACAATAATCTGGATTTGAAAAATATTGCTATGCCTTGTTACGAGTAATGATACTGGTTAGAACATGTTATGAATAAAAAGTTAGATATAATTTTCTAAAAAAATTTGAATATTTTTCTCATGTAAAAAAAAAAAAAAACTTGGCAAGGGTTTTTTTTAAAGATGAAAAATAAGTAAAATCTTCTCGAAGGCCTTTTACCCAATTTCTTAAAAATCATTTTTGCAGTGCAATGCTGCTTTATTGCTTTATATTAATTTATTTATTGTCAGTTTCACAGTTTAACATGACCCTTGACTAATTAATTAAAATTACATAAAATTCTTATCTCTAGTTCAGTCAGAGATTTATTTCTTATACTAAGCACTGTTTGTTAAAATCCTAATTTTTTGTCTAGTTTTTTAGGACATTATGATTTATTTATTTTTTTAGTTGATATTTTTATTAATTTTTACTCGTTTTAAGAAGTCTAGCCCGGAATAATTTTTTCTTACTCCATTAGCATATTTTTTATTTGCTCAATAGAAGCCAATTTGATTACATTAAGTGAATATTAAGCTTATTTCTAGCAGGGATTTTTTATTTATTTTTTTTGGAGTGTGACATATTGTGTTGCACAGAATTCTGGGAGAGCGCATGTGAAAACCACACACACTGTGACTGTGTTACAGAGATGCTGTTCTCCGCTGGCAGGCTGTAGGGAACCCTCAGTGCAGTGGAACATGGAAGAAGATCCAAAAAACCGTGCAGTGTAACTGTCCACCACAACACAGCTTTGTCTTCATCTGAATGGATCTAAGAACCATATACATAACCTGTGCTTTGCTCTAGTGTCCAGAACATCTTACTTTTTTAATCTCTTCTCAGCAATGGGAAGAAATGTGGTCGCATCAGACCCCCTGACGGCATGTTTTATGATAATGACACAGCGGTTCAATGCAAACCTCTACACACGTCCCTTATCTTAGTCATTTTACATACAGCTCTGGGAAAAAAATTAAGCGACCGCTGCAATTTCCTCTGAAATCAGCATGTATGCATGAATGACAGCCAGTCTGTTGAACCCCAACACAAGCCCACCTTATTCTACTGAATAAACACCTGACCCATGTTTTATTTAAAGGGATTATCTGGAGTAAAATTAATTTTAGACACATTTTTAGAGGATTGGGAGTACATATATACGTACAGTTGACATTAAAATCACACCACTCAGATGTACACTGAGAAATTTAAATATTGCTGTTTCGAGCCGAACTGTGTTAGCATGGAAGTGATGAGGGAATGTCTTTTCTAAATGTTATCTTTAGACCTCTTCTAAAGTTATAAACAACATCACACTTACTCGGTAGTAAATAGAGGGTCCCTAAAGGCAAACTGAAGTGTCCTGAGGTCTTCATGTTGTCTGATAATAATAATAATAGAAAATGTATTGTCATTGTACAGTATACAGTGAAACTCAGTGCACTTTAATTTCTATTCCAGTAGTTGTTTAAAAGTCATCCAACAGCAGTAGAGGAGAGCCAAGACACTGAAAATCAGGGTTATTCCCCAAAATACTGAGGTCAGATTTTTGTTCCCCAAATTACATCAGTATCGTGTTGTTTAGAAATGAACATGAACTTGTTTTCTTCACATTATTTGAGGTCTGTTTTTTTTTTTGGCCATGTATCATGTTCTCCAAGTACATGCTCTAAATGACCAGATCTGGCAGAACTATAGTGGGTAGTTTAGAGACTAAACCCAAAATGTTCATTTTACTCACATATCTATAAATGGTAAAATCAGTGACAGTCAAAATTTTAGAGTGTTCGCTTATTTTGTTTTGTTTCCCAGAGCTGTATATATATTTGACATATGAGTAAAATATACTTTTGCAACTTTCTGGTGTATATTATACAAACATTGCACTTAACTTGTATAATTTTCATTTAAGAGCCACTATTGTATTCACTTTGTAAATGTATTTCTAAAAATGTAACTTAACATAATGGAAACTATTAAAATAATTTACTTCGACTTATTACATTGTATGGATGAAATATTGACACACTGTTTTAAAGCTAATCAGTATTTTAAAACCATGAAATAAAATTTTATTCACTTTTATATTCAATTTGTGAATGGATTCCTCAAATTAAAGTTTAAAATATTTGACATTTTCAACTTGCAATCATTTTATGGTTCAGTGAAAGTGTACAAAAGCAGGTGAATGAATAGTAAGGTGGACAATAATGTATTTTTTCCAAGGTAAACTACAACTGGGAAATAAAAAAATACTTCATAAGAAGTGGATGAGGGCCACACATTAGAACATCATTATTTATCAGGTTTATTCTACTTCACCACTGTCATAATCCAAGACAAAATAAACACTTGCATAAACATTGTTATTCATGAATTTTCAGCTGTAAAATTTAATTACTGCTTTTACATTGGTAAGTTAATTTAGGAACTGGTAGTGCAGAGTAAACATCCATTTATAAATGTAAATAATGTACATAGGGTGACAGAGGTTATGACCATATCAGTCCACACTGGAAATGATCTGCAGGTATAAATTATCAATTACATATTACTGATGCATATTAAGAGACAATAAAAATGATTAATGTGTATGAAAATATTATTTTATTTTTACTTCAAGTTTGTCCACTAAAACACATTTGTAATTACTTTTAACTATACGAAAATTTATTTATAAAACTGTCATTCAAAAATTTGAAATATCTCAATTGATATTTTCTATAACGTAAATCAATGAAAAAGCACCAAATGTGATCCTAAATAAATGAATTTTCCCTCACTAGTCCTTTTCTATTGTATGTTGAAATTCTGAGATACACTGGACTACAATGTCTTTTTTTTATTTATTTATTTATTAGAAAATATTAGCTTCAGACATTAAATGTGCTAAATCTTACATACTTTAATATGATTAATCAGAAAACAAATGACAAAAGTCCTCATGTTCTTAACATATGATGGTGTGTTATTCCACATATATGCTGGTTTAAGTACATGTATACAATGGATTTATAAATATTCCACTACAAAGAACCTGTAAAGTGAATGGATCATAATTTGCAGACAGTGTTTTGAAGTAAATCTGAGACCAATATTCATTTGGACTAAAACCTATTCTCTTGTTAATTCTAAGAATTTCACATTGTGACCCAAGACTTATCTTGGAAACTTGAGCCAACCAGCATTTAAAACTTGAGTTTTCTTCATCAGTAACATACATGTGGTAAAACTTCACACATTTTATTTCATAAATATGTTACCTTTAGATCAGTGTATTTAAACCAAACCCTATAGTTAGTTCATACCCACAGTAAACAACTTTTTATCAAAAATATACAATTTTGTTCAATTTTTTCAGGAAAAAAATACTGTGTACTAATATGTAAGTGTCTACTCTGTAACTAAGTAAATAAAATTAACTCATCAAATGTATTTAGAAAACAAACATTCCTTCTTAGAAGGAAATAAGTACAAACCAAATGAATGAATAAAACTGCCTTGTGCGCCCTCTAGTGAGCTTGGCACAAAGAGCAGCGACAAAGAAAACAGAATTGATATAATAACTAGAAAAGCACTCAGAGCGCAAACCTCCACCAAGGCACACCTCCCCCCTCCGAATGAAAAGAGGTCCGCCAAGGAGGTTATGTTTTTGCCAGTTCGTCTGCCTGCCTGTCAGTTAGCAAGACAACTCAAAAAGTTATGGACGGATCTTGATGAAAATTTCAGGACATGTTGGAGGTGTCACAAGGAACAAATGATTAGATTTTGGTGATGATCTGGAAGAGATCCTGGATCACTTTGAAATGTCACATTGCTGTAAATGGAGAATACATTTCAAATTGATCACCAAAATCTAATCATATGTCCCTTGGTGACACCCCCAACACGTCATGAAATTTTCATCAAGATCCATCCATCACTTTTTGAGTCATCTTGCTAACAGGCTAACAGACAGACAGACAGACAGACAAAACCTCTGGCAAAAACATAACCCCCTTGGGGGAGGTAATATAATGTTACACCTTCACAATTTAAGCTCCTACACAGACTATATGTACAAGTTAGAAGTGAAACGGTGGCTCTTCAGCTATTAATATTTCATAAGAATCCTCCAGCGGTCTTTGAGCATGGTACCGGTGCGTCCTTCAAAGTCATAGTCCTTTAGGATACGAGACCACTTCCCCAGCCCGTGACGCTTGACGCCATTTCTGAGGTTCTGGTCCATCTCCCATGTCCATTTCTTCAAAAAACAGAAATGAAAGTAAATTCAGCATCAATGCCAAAAAAAAAAAAAAAAAAAAAAAAAGGACAGCGTTGTACTGACCCTTTATATAAAGGCTTTATTTGTGATTAATTTAGATGGATGTTCTATTAAATGAGCTGTGCAGTGAGACGTACCTTCCTTGCTTTTCTGTTGTTCGTCCTATCCATTACTGTCTCAGATGTCATCTCACGTATCTCTGCCAGTGGGGAGTTTTAAAAATAATAATTAAAAATAAAACATGAGACAATGCGCAGGTATTATATTCTCTAAATCAATCATTAAATCCAGAGAACTTGATTTTTAAGCAGACATACACAGCTTGACCAAAAGGACGTCCCTACTGTACCTCGATTTGAATAAACTTAATTGTTCAGAGGAAATATGTTTGAGTTGTTCTTCAACTGATGCAGTAACTTATCGTTTCTTAAGGTGAAGAAACACCAACCTGATTTTTGGTTGTCTGATGTCATTGGGCAGTTTGGCGAGGTCAGTTACATGGGTCTGTTTGGGGTGTTCTGTGTGAGCGGCCATCAGTGCCATCTCCATTCTTTTGAGTCGATTCAAAATGTGTAATCAACCTCTACCAGTCGGACCACTCTGATTGGTGGAGGGACAGCCCTTCCTTGACTTGTGAATCGGTGAATGAGAAGTTTCCATTTGAATACAGCTAAGCCAAACTATTTCCCCACTATTAATGTCAGTGCCTATGGACTTCTTTCACTCTATGAAACCAACACTTGCTGTGTTTCCATTATCCTTGGAAATATCACTATAAAATCTGGTAATGGAAACGCCTGAATTAAAAAAAAAAAAAAACTCAAATATTGCTAAAAAGTCTTTACACTTTCATGGAGGTGCTTTTTCAGACATTTCAATATTCTAATATATCAGAAAAGTGCAATGGAAACACTTTTTCCGCAATTATGTCACAGGACGTGATGTACATGGTGACATGGCACAACACATGGACAGAGGAGGAGACGGAGGCCGTTTCTCAGTCTGCGTCCTTGTCCGTCCTTGTGTTCGTGTCCTTCTGAAACATCATTAGTTGTAGCCCAAGTACTGTTCCAATGCACAAGTTCGCATATCACCGAGAACGCTTCAAATTCCTGGATTCCTTGACACGCCCACTTTATCGAGGATGGTGACTATATACTTGGGGGAGCCTCCTATCCCAGAATGCATTTTGTACCAACAATGGCAGAGGAGAGGAACCACGGCTGTAAGTTAAAAGTATGGAAACACTAGTGCTTTAGTACCATGGGATGTGATTTTAAGATTATTTTACTTGAGAAAGTGGATGTTAAATCTTTAAATCTGTGGTCGATTCATCATGATAGTAGTTTAAAATTTGCTCCAAAGTTTTCGGGGATGTGCCGTCCTCCTAACAGGGCTGCCAGTATACCTCGCCAGCTGACGGTATTCAATTAATCACTCCACAGCAGCATTCTGTGGAATGGATTGTTGAGGGATTCAAATTGGGGGGAAAAAAAAAACAAAACACGTACCTGTGTTGGAGATTTTTGTCACAGGGACAGAAACCTTCTTCCATGAATCTGGACACCATATTTCTGAATTTTTCGTTGAGAGTAACTTTCGTTTAGTTCTGTGAAAATATGTCAAAATAGTGTGTTTTTCAGTCATGTGTAATAGAAGCAATTGAACAGAAGTGGATTTTACTAAGCTCATGCATGAGCCATCCTTACTTTTCCTGCTAGGATAAAAAAATATAATATTAAGATATATGTAGGTTTGTGGCATTTTCAGCCGAATATTTGTCACTTTCAAAGTAGGAACAAAGAGAGTCGACAGCTAGAGGCGCAAACAGCCTTTGAATATTATTTATCATATAATTACGATTACTGAACTAACATTTTATCGTGGTCCTTAGGAATATTAATCTGCCTTTGTGCATAAACCAAAGCAAAAAGTTCATATTTCCTACCGTTTGTCTTTTGCCGTTGGTTCATCTGCAGACAGTGTCCCTTCACTGTCCTTTAAAGGCTTCGGAGTCTTTGATGACCGGACGTTCTTCATTGCTGCCTGATGATCGGAAAGGTAAACAAAAGCGCCAATATAAATCATCTCTCCAAACGTGACCCAACATAATCTCCTTAAAACAATTAACTTTCAGGTTCAAGTATCGCTATAATGAGAAAGAAAAATTAATGAAGCCTGTCATTACGGTACCCTTCCAAGTCTCACCTTGGTCAACAGCCACTATGTAAATCATTCTGGAGACTTTTCATGAATAAACCGGACCTGAGGAGGCCCCCGCTGAACGTAGCAGTTTGCCCTTCCAACTAATCTGAAGACAAATAGTTCATTAACGATGACTGATAGTGTCACATCAGCACCTTCGGTTGGTCGGAGCGCCGTAATTCACAAATATGAGCGTGTTAAGTACATTTACTGAGAGATATAACTTGTTTGTTAAACCTTGCTGCTAGCTGGACCTAAACTCTGAACACCTAAATGTATTTCCTGAATAAAGAGCAAGCAGTCTATAAAGGACCTCATCTCCTTATGTCCCTGGAATTTTAATACTAGACATACGAGCGTTGTGTTTTGGGCAGATAAAATAAATAATACATTACACTGCCAAGACAGTAATGGTGATTACAAACTTTCATAACATAATTATTTTAAATCATCATGAAAATTGTCCCCATTCCCCACACAAACAACCACACCTATTTTAATCAGTGTTTCCATGTCACTTAACTCCATTTGTCTTTGCTCTTTTAATAATTGAATCTCATTGCATTCCATTCTTCTTCTACAATCAGTCATGTATTCAATATAACTTAAGGGTAATTTGTTTTTTTAAGGATTTTAATGTTGTGCCTTGGTTGAATATTTCAGCAATGGGCTGTGTGTATATATATATATATATATATATATATATATATATATATATATATATATATATATATATATATATATATATATATATATATATATATGTTACATCATATTCACCATGTTTCGAGTTTTATCAACAAAGGGCAAAAAACATATTGTATTTTATATGTTATAGCATTCAATGCCAATAAATGGCTCCTATTGTTCTTAATACGTATATGCATAATTTAAGTAGATCAACGCTAAAAGGTGTAATAAATAAAAAAAACTGCAAAATGGTCGTCAATGAATATTTGATATCAAGACTTTTTATACTGTCAACATAAGCGTGTGACAGCTGTAACACTTGTTCAAAAACTGGCTACATTTGCACCAGGTTGTTCAACATAAATACTGATGTATTCACTGTCAGCTGGAACCACATCTGTAGCCCGCATCTGATCCAACATCCTCTGTTCCTATGGGTCTACGACCAGCGTTCGGGCGTTAAAAACAAACACACCCACTGTAATTAATTCAGTTATTGCTCATGTTGGAGGACCTCCTCACTATCCTTGTATTTCTCATCTAAAACAATGTGGCAAGAAGACAGTGTTGTTGTTGTTGTCATTATATGCCAAATGACTGGTTGGTACCTCAAGGACCAGGGTTGGTGACCTCTGGCATAAACCATGTGTCTCCATCTACTGTCATTAATCTAACTATGGATTTTACGGATGAATCAATGATGTAGAACAGGGGTCTTCAACCCTGGTCCTAGGGACCCACTGTCCTGCATGTTTTAGATGTAACCCAGCCCCAACACAGTGTTTGACAGTGTTTTCACGTTCACTATAGAGCCTCTGAGGACCATGAATAAAGCACAAAATGCATTTTACACCAATTATTTACATGTATAAATAGCATTAATGGATCACAAGTTGTTACACATTTTAGGTCAGTAGATGCTTTAGGTCATCAGTAGCTGTTTGGGTCTGTATAGATTAATCATATGAAACAATGTCAGCCTAGTGTGGTGAAATTAAGTCAACAATACAGGCAATAATATTGTTAACTGCAGTTATTTTTTATGCCAATTAAACGTCAACTCAAATGTCAATGAATGTTCTGACAGTACTTGTCATTTTCATGGTTGTGTCATAGTTTTATTTTTACCTTGAGAAGATAGTCGGAGGGATTCTTTTGCAGATAAGTGTCAACGTAGGACTCGATCATCTCTCGCAGGCGGCTGAAGCTGAAGGACATTATGAATGGGTGGCGACTGTCACTTTCTCTTAAGACGGTTGCAAGTTTAGTTTTTAGGTTCTGTTGAAAAAGGCGATTGTTAAATAATGAAACCATTTTAAAACAACAAATACACCGTGAATGTTCCTGAAGTGCTGGATGGAAGACAAGAAAGACAATAAGAATACAGACCTGTGGGAATTCAGGGTGCTTGTCAAACCAGTTGAGGACAGAGGAGGCCGAGGATTTTTGGCCTTGTTCCAAACAAACAGCCACAGACTACACACAAGGCCATCGGAAAATAACTTTACAATCAAAATAGAAACATCACTTCTAGTGTTGTATGGCATAAAGGCTTTCATTGTGGTCATTAACTCAAGTTTCTTATATTGAGTTATTACAATTAAGAGTAAAAAAATTAGCTTGTAAAATTACCTGAATAAGTAAAACAATGGTGATGTTATTAAATAAATCTTCATCTGCAACAGTGTCTTTAAGTGTAGTCCATAACTTTGCAGCAGACATCAAAGGCATCACCTTCTTGTCATCATCAAACCGGACATCTAGACAAAAATTTATTACACACTACAAACGTCACACACCTCATAATAAATGTACAGGCTTTCATAAAAGGTCATGGTAAAATGAAAAAGTGCAGGATTGTTTACATATTCAGTCAGTTAATTTTTGGATATTACAGCTGTTTTAAGGATGCATGATGAAATGTTGCTAATAAGCACCGTTTTGACAGAGGCTTTCATCTTAACTGGCATCAAATTAAACTGGTACACATCCCCAGGGAGAAACTGAAAGCAGGCTTCTAGTCCGTGTGTTTTCAGCATCTTCTAGAAAGCTGCAGCGCCACAATGCAGTACTTTCTTATTGTCAGGGCTTTACTGGAGCTTATACAGTAGGTTTGCATTTCTACCCAAAAGCAACAACTTACCCAACTGCTTTCCATGCATAACTCTGGCGAGGAAACCACAAATCATTACTTTTTCATTGTGAAGGTTTCCTTTAAGAGCTGGACTCTGAGAAATTGCTGAAAAAGTAAAGAAAGATACCATTTACCAAAAGACTTCAGAAATGCTTGCAAGACACTAAAATAGTGCTTCTACTGTAACACATTACAAAGAATTACAGCAAGTGTTTACCTCCTTGAATAATTGATGTTCCCTTTAATCAGTAGTGTCATTATCACATTTATTACTTCATGTAGCTCTATGTCTATCAACTTTTCTTTCCTTCTTTCACACACATTTGTATGTATATATATGTAGTAGCGCATAAAAATTGGAGCAATCCTTTGATTTTTGAAATTTTTTTTTCCCATTCACATTTGATGAGGATGTATTAGGCACTGAGTTGAAATGTAATATGCAGTGGACATCCTCTGCTTTGTCGCAAAACAAAGATACAATTGAGATTTGTGGAAAAAAAAAGAGAATACAAAAGTGAATACAGAAATAGATCCACTGGTTTGAAAATCATCCACCATAGAAAGGTAGCTGTTAAGAGCTAGAATGCACTGTTATAAAAGATATTCACCCAGATGAAAGCAGAATTATATACCTCATAAGTACTACATGAGGAGTTAATGAATAGTCAGCATGACATCTCATAGGGAGACATCTGTGAAGAGCGTAATAAAAGCATTAACATCCTTACAAAATCTATCTAGAATGCATCTTTGAACCCTGTATCCAAAAAAATGCAGAGATTTTCAGTGACTCAGCCCATAGACAACTGAAAAACAAAATGACAAGTCTGTACTTTTTGGCAAATTTCAGGTTAGGCAGACCATTTGTTGCAGCTGGTCAAACTGCATGGGCATTGCTCAAGGTAGTAGCTGTCTTATGGTAAAATGAAAAGTTAAGCTTGATCATGTCTGTATGGAAACAATCTGATGAGCAGTTGTAAGAAAACTGTGTTGTGCTTACAGCCAACATCTGACAAATACGAGAGAAGAGGTCTTCAACCCTGGTCCTGCATGTTTTAGATGGAACCCTGCTCCAACACTCCTAATTCAAATTATCAGCTCATCATAAAGCTCTGCTGAAGTTTAATAATGACCCACTGCTTTGAATCATGTGTGTTGGAGATGGGTGACGTGTAAAACATGCAGGACAGTGGGCCCTGAGGACCACAGCTGAAGAACTTCCTCCCCACAGCCATCAGATGGTAACAGTACACAGTGACCTTCCACCACCCCATGTATATATATATATATATATGTGTGTGTGTGTGTGTGTGTGTGTGTGTGTGTGTGTGTGTGTATTTTTAAGAAGAATATTAATTCCTACCTACCTTTCTGTAAACTAAAAATGTCCCCCATGGTTGGATTAATAGTTTATCTTACTTTGAAACATGGGATTTCACTCAAAATACTGACATAGTCACACATTTTAATTGACTGAATTGGAAATGAAAGAGTAAAATTCACATTTGGAATCGGATGTACGGAAAGAATAAGAATGCTTCTGATTGGCTAATTAATGTCACGTGTCCTAGTAAAGGAACTGAATAAGAACGATTTCTGATTTTTTTTTTTCGTAGAACAATTTCTACTTGTACGGCACAAATTCCATTTCTGAAAATTAACTCACTTTGTTTGGCTTGTGGAAAACCTTAGGCCAAAAAGTCATAGAATGTTCCTTTTTAGTCAGTTTTTTGCCAGGCATATTTTAACATCAAGTCCAAATGTTGTGATCGGTTTCCGCGAGTGTCTATAAATATTAACACGGTTATGGTTTGTTGTCTTACTACTACTATACAACATTGTTTATGTTTGGAAACTTTGCCTAGTTATACAGTAATGTTAACAACTTTAGGAACACTTCCATACAATTTCAGATTAATGGGTATCTATGCCTGAATGCTAATAACTTTTAGATTTGACAGTGTTCTTACCCTCGATAGAAGCAATTGTTTCCTTGAACTCTTCAAGATTGTCTTCCTTGAAACTGCGACATAGACTTACAAACAAAAAGTCCAACATCCACTCCGTAGCAACTGCTTTAACTTGTGAAAAGTCTACATTTGTTTCTGTATTATCAGCATTTTCCGGAGACTCACATACAACTTCTGCATCCATGTTTATCGTTTGGTTAATAAAGCTCTTCTTCTTCTGTATTATTTTGCCGCGCTTCCGTTAATTCTTCTTCGTTGATGTTTAAATGCAGTTTACAAAAATACAAGTATTCTATCGCCACCTAATGGATTGGAGTGTAGAAAAGCAGATTAGCTGTGGAAAAAACCTTCACTTTTCTTCTGTGGTGCCCCCCCCCTTTTGCAAAATTGTTTAATAATAAAACATCACAACTGTTGTGAAATTTTTGACTTTACTTTTACTTACTTTACTTTTATTTATGGGTTGATTAATACATTTTCCGGTGTATATATTACAGTGCGTACAGAAGTGATTGTATAGCACTGCAAATGTAATGTGTTTCTCATATTCTGCCCATAACTAATATATATATATATATATATATATATATATATATATATATATATATATATATATATATATATATATATATATATATATATATATATATATATATATATATATATATATATATATATATATATATATATATATATGATATCTTAACCACTGCTGTTCTCTATGGTATAGATCCATTAGCTTTACTTTTATCTTTAAGCCAATTCACAATCTCATTTCCACTCATATATAGACCACAACTGAGATGAGCCCCTGAGTCCCATGACTTCAAATACACATGAAAAATTTAACACTATCCTGTCTGTATGGTGTATTTCCAGATATGTTTGCTCACTGGACTGATGATGATATTTAGCGTTGGTTATTTTCTTCCAAGTGGTTCTGTGATGCCCCCTCCCCCTCTTTCTCGTGACATCAGTGTGAGCTGTGCACCCATCAGCGGTATAGCAATTGCAACTCCCTATTTTAATTATCTTGTAATCTTTCTGCGAACTTGGGTGGGTATATTTTCAAGGATATATAATTGATAATGGAGTAGTTTTAGATGACATAATCTACCCTTTGCAGTTTCATATTCACTACCTACCTCAAAGGAAAATAGATGTACTGGGCTCCCAACACTCTTGTACAACCTCTCTTCGCCCTTCTAATTCTCAGAATAATATATCCCACTTTCACTGATATTCCAGACATTTGTGATGTTTTAAATGCTCTGCTACAAAGTTGAAGTGAATGAAGCTGTCCAATAAGCTTTTAAAAGCTGGTTTCTGCTCCAGGCATATACATTATGGACCAATGATCTAGGATTTCCTTATTGGAAGCTCAATAAATATTTAGTACATCTGTTAACTTCCCTAACCTGATTTGTAGTCGACTTTGCATTTATTTTTGTAATTTGTCAGTATTCTGACATCAAATCAAACATTGTAAGAACTTCAAGTAACTTTACCTTGTTTTGGGTGCTTGCCCATTTATTTTCCTGATTTTATTGCATTTAGAGAAGCATACAACTTTTTTCCTTTTTTATAAAAACAGTTTGTATCTTCATTTATTTATTAATTATTCCACTTTTTTAGTGCTTCATGCATTCCATTTTATAAATGCTCTAGATTTCAACCCAGAGGGCATAATGTGCATTACGCAACTTTCCCATGTATTGAACAATGTTTTATGAATTTTTAATTAAATCAAAGTGGGCTGCACACACCGCCTTGTGGGATAACATTTTTATAGTATATATTTGAACTCTCCATTTATTAAAGTCTGTATAAATTTCCTCCAAAATAAGTTACATAATCAGCAGAACATAATTAAAAATCCTACATGATGCAGTACACGCCTTATATTGTATAAACATTGTGATTGAAGTTCTTTCTGAAAGTGTAAAAGTTTCCAGCATGCTAATGACTCCACTTTTGAGGTTTGAGAGTGGTGTTTATGTTGAGCATCAGTGTTTAGTGAGAGTACACAACAGAAAGTGAAGATCCATTACACATATCTAATGGAATCTAATACATTTCCCTTCCGTAATAAAACATTTATCACTCTTGGCAGATTGCTGAGTTGTCTGCACTTTTCTATATGAAAAACAACTCTGCATACCCTCCCAAAGCAAATGCAATATCCGTTTTATAGAGCAAAGTAGAAATTATTCATAAATGAATATATACAGTAGGTTTACACACACACACACACACACACATATATATATATATATATATATATATATATATATATATATATATATATATATATATATATATATATATATATATATATATATATATATATATGTAATAACAGATTCCTAATAAGAATTTCAGGCCAGAAAATGCAGATTTGACCTACAAACACCAGATCATTTATGGAAACTACCAAATACACACACATGAGTTATATACACATTTATTTGTTATTCTGCATATGCTAATAGACGTAATGGGGAACAATGCTCTACAGAAATGTTGACATACATGTACCATAACAAAGTGTTCTGTGGTCACATAACTGTTCAGACTACTACATGCATACAAAGATGTTGCTTTGTACAGAAACAGTCTGTAGCTCAATGAGTCTAATGATAATGTTCTCCAAAGCTAAAAGAAAAAATAAAATCAGAACAAAAGAAATGTAAGAGGCAGAACACACAGAAAAAAAGAAGAAACAATGTAGCTCGATGCGTTTTAGGGAGTAAGGTTCGGTAAGCACGCATGAGTGACACAGACAATACTCATTCTCTCAGGGAGAATAAAGACACAACCTTTCTACTCTGCACAGTATCACAGATGATAATGCCACTGTGAGACAGTAAGACAGAGCGCAGTCCTTTCACTGTCAGCTCACAGAATTAATTTCAGTATCCACACAAACATCATCCAAAGGGAGTATAGCTGATCAATCCATATCCCTTGTTTCTCTACCCTACCTGTCAAAATGAAGGATTACTTGAGGCTTACGTGGGGACATGAAAACTACAAACAAGGGATGAAGGAAGAACGCTCAACTGAACATACAGGTACGGAAATATAGCTTAAGTAACAAGGTCATCTTTAAGCCTTCTTCCAAAAATGTGAAGTTAAAGACAGATGGGAACCCCAAACGTCAACCACCTCTTGATATTTTACTTTGGAGGCTATACCAAAGAATTTGAGTTTCTGATGAGGGATTGAAAAACTCAAAAGAGCTCTCACGTGAATCTCAAATGATGTTGATGTGGGATTGCAGTATGTACTAGAGCCGCACGATATTTTTGTTTATTTTTTTTAAATCTGCGATATATATTGCAATATGAAATTTTAAAAAAGAGTACACAGGAGTATGATGCCGACACAAACGGTCAAACAGTGTCATCCTTCCTGTAGCTGAAAGAATCAAACAAAATGATTTTAAAAAAGTTAAATAAATAAATACATAAAATGTAATCAATTAAATAAATTCAAATTTAAATAAATAAAAATAAATAAATAACTATGAAATAAATAAATAACTGTAAAATAAATAAATAACTTTAAAATAAATACAAAATAAATGAATAAAAATAAATAAATAAATAAATGCAACATTTAATTAAATTAATAAAATAAAATAAAAAAAATGTAAATATATACACATAAATAAAACATTTGAAAAAAATTAAATAAAAATAATTGGGCACACGACGTACATTGCGATGTCAATGCTCAAACAACATATTTTGCAGCTCTAGTATGTACACAAATAAATGGAAATATGGGCCACAGCTGATGTGATGCAATGATACGATGGTCTGGGAGGTCTTTCCCTATCTCTCATTCTTTCCATTTTTTTTTTTTTTTTGTATTTTTTTTTAACCCATTTGTCACTGTTCCTGATGCTATGGGGTTCGAGCCTCTGAAGCTGTCAGGATCAGAGCACTCAGTGGTATCAGCATGAGAAATAATCAGATGGATCAGTCCAGTGACAGTAAAGATCTTTTCCTGCCTGCTCTTTTATCAGATTTATCTCACTCCCTTACGTCCGCTACCATCTCTTCTTCAGTTCTTTAACTCCTTCTGGTCAAAACTCTGCCCCTTTGTTTGTGCTCTTTCCTGCCTCATTGAAGACTGATGGGGGTGGATACTGAATGTGGTACATAGATTCGCCCAGGAGGAGGGAGAAATGTTGCCGCTCCTTATTCTGGGAGCCAAGACATCAATGTGGATTTTGACAACATCACCTTTCAAAAAGTACAGAAGTAACTAGTTGACATTAGCTGTTAAAGAAAAAACAGAGAATCTATCCAATCGGAACATCAGAGAGTTATAGAAAACCTGAGAACTCAATAACATTACTTGTATCTATTACATAAAGACCTGATTTCTCCTATAAAATTAGAATTTTCTGTACAGTGCTATATGAACAAAGCAAAATGAATTGCTACCTTCTCATAAACAGCGGTGTTATGAAAAGGCACGCATCATTTCAACCACCATATGGCAGGAAATTGTGGTCGTGCTCCATTTTGGTTTAGAAAAAATAGAATCATTCTCAACGTTAATTCACAAAAAACATAAAATCCTTTGTGTGTGGCCATTAAAATTAGATAATATCTCCCACAGACATTAGTTAGATTTATTATGTAAATCTAACAGCGATATAAAAGGCCCTAGTGGTCAATTTGGATCCCTATTCCCATAGATAATAATCAAATTTGAGGTCCACTGATATCTGGCATTAAGGTGCATGGTAGCATATGCCAGTGAGTACAATATGAAAAAGTAAAATTCAGATTTCCATTTGCATTGTTTGTGAGATTCTGGTAGTTGTAATACTGTTTGCCTCATAGTAAAGATATAACATTTGAAAAATACAAGTAATTTCTGCCTGTACACTTACAAATCCCATAGACAGAAAATAAAGTGCCACAATTCTTGGCCTGCATAGATTGCAGTATGCGGTATTGCACATTCCACACCTCTCTGTGAGAACAAAAAAACATGATAATAAGAAAAAAAAAAAAAAGAGAAAAAAATAAAACAAACAAACAAGAATTCACCCATTTACTTCCTGTCGGTACCATTCTGGTTTGTGTGGCTGTCACAAACGCACAACTAGGACACTCAGCCAAGTGTCGTGCTGAAACAATAAAACAAAATTCCAGCAATAAATTGGAATAAAAGGCAACATACAACAGATATTTTCAGTCAGTGTAAAACAAAAGCAAGAAAGAAGACAAAAAAAAAACTCCTTTGGGTTTAAGGTTGACTGAAAATAGATTTGTTCACAATAAAACACAATAAATTACAGTCCAAGACACTACAGATATACAAAAAAGATGCCTTAACTTCATCAGCAGGATCAGTTAAACTTGCAGTAGTATGTAACAAATGTCAACGACGACATCAGGGCGTGGAGGATATGACAATGAACACAATGCAGGTAAACAAACTCTAAGGAAAACAAAAATACATAACTACTGTCATAATACATGTTACAATATATGTTACTATGCAGCTGAGATAGACAAAAGCTTTGACAGTGTGCTTGATTTGGTCCACTGATGTCACAAGGAATATTGTTATTTATTTTTTTTTGTGGTAATCTATCACTTTCTTTTCAATTGCCAAAATAGATAATCATAAGCCTCTAAGAGTATTAATCCAGAATATTAATGACCAGATCTACGGTGCTGAATTTATTATTAATAATCTTATTTTGTTTTATGGAATCTCACTTACCTACTGTAGAATTTTCCTACAACCAATCTAGACCTACTTATTTCATATTTTACACTTAAAACTACTTTTGGATGATTATATCGGATGTTGAAGAATACATAAAGATTTATTGTTATGGTTTGAATGGGATCAAAAGTCAGAACAAGGAATAAACTATGAAATGTCAAACCTTATCCTGAGCTTATGAAGCCACATTTTAAAAGCTGTAGTATGTGATTTTTCCTGCCCTTACTGGTTACATAGATATTTGGCAACTACAGATGTATGCGGTTGTAGAGGAATCAATGGCTGTGTCCGAAATCACCCACTCACTCCTTACCCCCTGCTCCCTATATAGGGAAATAAATGTAGTGCGCTACATAGTGAACTCTATTGAAAACTTTTCGGACACTACTACAGCGCTGTTTAATCACGTCATCGCCGTCGAAGAATTAAAACAGAACTGTGTCATCTCTCACAAAATTAAAAGGCTTTTAACATTTTTTTTTTTTTTTACTGTTTGTGCAATAAAATAAAAAAATTTAATAAACTTAGCTCATGACTGTTTTACTGTTATTAACTGTTAAGCAACTCTTGTCTGACGCCTGTCATCCAACAGACAGACTTAACGTTTACCATTATTTAACAGTTCCTGTAGCTCTGCTGGTATGACGTCTGATCTCAATATGTCCGTGTTTCTTTTAAAAGGATAGTTCACTATTTTTCACATGAATTTGTATGGAATCAGCGTCTTTACTCTGGTGCACCTACAGTGACTTACCCCCTGAGGTCAACAACTTAAAACGTGTTTCTTTTCAAAACAGTATGTGTTTGAATGAGTGATTTATTTGCATAACAAAACCGTCACAGAACAAAAAGTCCCACCTGGTAATTGCTTGGAGCTACTTTCTCTCAATACCGATCAATGCGCTATGCTAACAGCTGTGCTCCTGCATGTAGCAGCCGCAAACACTGCTGAACAACTGATGAAAGTAGTTTGCTAAGGCGCACAGCTGTTAGCAGTGTCAACGCGCATTGATCGCTATCGAGAGAAAGTAGCTCAAAGGAATTACAAGGTGTTACATGGTTACTTTCACTTTGACCAAAACTGAACCAGACCGCGACTCACAGGACACTGTCGGGGGTAAGTCACTGTGAGTGCACCAGAGTAAAGACAGAGTAAATTCATGTGAGAAATAGTGAACTATCCCTTTAATCATAAATCTCCCTGCCCATCGGCCATTTTTGGATTTGTGCAATGCTGGATAAGATGAGATATCGTGCTTTAGTTCGAGTGACCATTAATGTCCACTACATTTCACAGTGGATTGTGGGATACATTGAGTGCACTATATAGTGATTATAAATACTTCACTAAAGATTCAGACACCCCTACAAAATGGCGCAGTCACTATATAGTGCACTATATCGGGGTTAGGGAGTGATTTTGGACACAGCCAATGTGTTTTTTTTGTCCTTCTCGCTCATGGCCATCGACTCAAAGACTGAATATTGGACGCACAACTGAAAGTTAAACAGTTGTTATGAAAACCCAAAGCAATAATGTTAACATTACAATTCCGTACACCACTTGTCACACAAAAAACATTACAAGGTCGTCATGGGAACATTGCATTTCCACAAAAGGTAATGATATGTTTTTGTTTTTTTTATAGGTCGCTACGATGCAACACCCGGTCTGAGGGCTTTCAATTCAACCCCCACCCCTCCCTATTCACATTGCAAATATTTGTACCTTCAGTGACTTGAGTGTCTTCCTTTGCCATCCTGTGCATTGTCATTGCCTTAGATGTCCTGGTATTTACAGTGGAGCGCTTTCAGCAAACTAAGCACCGTAAAATATCTGTCTTTTTTGAATGCATGCTTTTTACAGATAAGTCCCTCTATGCATTTCCTTCTTTTACTAGAAAAAAAGAAACCTCATTATATACATATGGAGGACTCAAAAGTCTGTAATAGTTGATGAATTCCCTCTGGCCTCCACTTTAGAGCCTAAAGCTTGTCCCAAAGTCATTCTTAATTCTGCATGAAGCACCACAGTTTCTTTTTCAGCAAAACACAACAACACAAGTAAAAGGGACTTGTCATGCCATGCAAAAATATCTTTCACTACAACTGCATCCTTGTCTTGTCTTGCTTTCTGCTTCTTTCTCCCTTCCCCCACACCAGGCTGAGGTTGCAGTGGGTTTATTGTCCATTCACACTTCACCTTAAGAGTCACATGCTGGTTTCACAGGTCGGAGACAGGCTGCCATCCCCTGGTATCAGATGGATATCAGATGTAAACATGTGGTTCTCAACTTTGTGTCCACTTTGGTTGCTGTCAGCCTTGACATCCTCACCTGCTCCACCCACACCTTGGGTGCAATTTTGTGCTGCTAATTTGGGTGATAAGGGCCCCACTGCAGCACCCGCCACCTCCATTAGGTGCTTCTCTTCGTGGTCGTCTGTAGACTGATCCTCATCACCAGGTGGGGTGTCCACCACCAGCCGTTTTGGGGACAAAGGACAGGACTCTTCCTCTGTGGTTGGGATCAGCTTTTCTGAACTGGGGATGAGCGGTGACGTCTCTCCCTCTGGGGACTCGTCTTCCAGAATGCTGGAGCTAATGTCTCCAGGAGAGGTAGTGCTGGGCGGTGTAAGAGGGCCTTCAGCTGAGGTTCTGTTGAAGTTGACCTTTAACCCCTTTATCTGAAGGGGGTTATTTCCTTTCGGAGAGCTGTGGATATTCTCTACTGCACTGTTAAAGCTCTCCCCTTCCTCTATATGGAGCTCTGACTCCTCTCCGGGGTTGACAGATTCATAGAGGCTTTCTTTGAGTACGTTAGGAGAGCTCTGATCACTGGTGTTCAGTTGGCTTAGATCCAGAAAGGGTGGGGCCCTGGGGTGTCTCAAATAACACAGCCCATCATCCTCCTCACCTGAGTTACAACCCTGTTTGTTAAAGTCCGTTGATGAACCAGCTGAGTTATGAACTGAAGGTTGAACCTCCTTCATCTCCAGCTCCACTTCCTCTTTTAATGCGGGTTCAGGGCTTTGAGTTTTCTTAGGCGAGGCAGGGCCAGTCATAATTGTGCTCACAGTGCTCATGGAGCTTGTAGTGTTGAGATTGGTAAAGGATTGTGACTTAGTCATTTGATTGTACATCTCCTCTAGTTTCTGAGCGTTAAGGTGCTGTGGGGTCTTGTTCATCAGCTGTGGACTTCCAGTGGTTGTGATAGTTATATGATGAGGTGAGCTTCTCAACAGAGACTCTGGGTTTCTTCGATCTGGAGACTTTAGGTTGGTTTCTGACGAGAGGTGCCTGGTTGAGCCACCCCAGCGGCTTGGAGACAAGTGGTTGTCAATGGAAGTTTTATCATCTCCCTTCTCCACCACTACATCCATCAGTTCCATGCTGCGGGCGAAGGCATCCTTTAGATTCATAGATACGATACTACCATTCCTCTTGGCTCTCTCCAGTGCCTCCCTCCTCTTGATGGCCTTCTCCTGCCTCTTCTGCTCTTTATAGAATTCAGAGAAGTTGTTGACAATAATGGGGATAGGAAGGGCAATTACCAGCACCCCCGCAATACAGCAGAGCCCACCCACAATTTTCCCCAGTAAAGTCTGTGGGTAAATGTCACCGTATCCCACTGTCGTCATCGTAATTGTGGCCCACCAGAACGATGCAGGGATGCTGGTGAATTTAGTGGCATCCTCATCTTTCTCAGCAAAGAAGACCAAGCTGGAAAATATCATGATGCCCATGGCAAGAAATAAAATAAGAAGCCCCAGTTCATTGTAGCTCCTTCTCAAAGTAAAACCTAGAGACTGGAGACCTGTGGAGTGCCTGGCCAACTTCAGGATCCTCAATATTCTCATGATCCTGAATATCTGCACCACACGGCGCACATTTTGGAACTGTAGCACACTTTTGTTGGATTCAGTCAGGAAGATGGTAACATAATAGGGCAGAATAGCAAGCAAGTCTATGACATTTAGTGGGCCTTTGAAGAACTTCCACTTGTTAGGAGAGGACAGGAAGCGAAGGAGGTATTCCATGGTGAACCAGGCAATGCACACAGCCTCCACGTGGGCCAGCTGGGGGTTGTCATTGGCGTGGCCGAACTCATCTGTGACCTGAAGCTCTGGTAAGGTGTTAAGAGACAGAGCGATGGTGGAGAGGACGATGAACAGGATTGATATGATGGCCAGAATCTAGAGAGAAAGGAAGAGAGGGAAAAATATTAGAGGGAAACCATATGAAAAAAACAAACAAACAGAAAAAGGCAATAAATTTACTCAACTGCAAGTTCTCCAAAGCATGAATGAATGAATGAGCTTTAAAAGGAAAATATATACATCATTTATGGCACTGTCAGACTGTGACTCATTCACCGTCTTATGGCATTGTTGTTTATGGCAAACACGGGATGGTGAATAATGATGGATGTCTGGTTTAAGCCAGCAAAACAGGCATAAATGAATACTGACGGGGATGAGATAAAGTGATGTGAAGCAAACTGAGTGCCTGTGTTTGCTTAAAAGTATGTGTGGAGGTGTTTTTGAATAAAAATGAGCCTTATGTATATAGATTTAATCATTTCACAACAGTAAGGGGGAAAAAAGAGTAGTATGTGATCTAAACCATCAAAATAGTACCCGGTGAACTAAATGAAACTAGATGAATATGAATAGCTATGACAGATATTTCATTTAATTTGGAATTATTTGTATCCGTTTGTATCCGTACATATTTAAGAATAGAGGGATTTTAGCTCCACCTGTTGGTCACAATATGAAACCGTTTTGCTTAAAATACTCTTCATTGCACTAATTAATTGAAATGAGAATAATATTTTTAACTAACTGTTATCGTTAACATTTCCAGTGTACACGTAGCAGACTGAAATAATTGTATCTACCTCTGTTCACTTAAGGAGACGTTCAAGAACATCCTGCATAATCCTATAAGGTCAGCACGGCATGAGACTGTGTTTCAACTGCAGCTCTATATACCGTGACTAGGATTTATTGACCTCAGTAGATTAAAGCAGGCCTTAGATGTTCTGACTGAGGTTTGGTACTTATTAAATGACTACATCAGCAGAATAAGCTGAATCCAGTCTTGAATGGAGCATTTTGTTAGAAAATGACATCAACTAAATCTAGTCTAAGAGTTATTACACAGCTCTCTCACCATACGCCTCATTATTCTCCTACCTGTCAATATTTTATCTCTACATCGCACACAAAACATGGCTAAAATTTCTTATGATGTAGTTGGGATTGCCAAGGTCTCAACTCAGTGTCTCTGCACACATAAGCAAAAAGTCCCCTTCCCTTGTGTCTATAAGACTGGAGTACAAACTTTCATTTAAAATCCAGTGTGTGGGGAAAAAAAAAAAAAAAAACTACCATCTTTTGTGAAGAGTCCTCTATGACCTGTGCAATATAAAACCTATTAAAATCTAATGAACAAAGATTGAAGAGTCTCTGTCAATATAGGAAAACGAGGCACACTGAATACTAATCGTAGTCCACGTTGGGTTTCAGAACACATCAGCTTACATTAATTTACACAGTGCAGTGTAGAGACACTCTGTTGAGGCTTATCTAATAATTTAGCAAATATCACATATACAGTAAGTAAACGTCAGGGTGAGGAGAGGGACGTAGCTGAAGGTGATGCAGCTAAAAGGTCAGAGATTTCCATAGTTTGGTTTCTGAACAATGGCTAGTATCTGAAGAACATTTTTGATGTAAGATCACGAGAATGGATGCAAATCAGGGAGCACTATAAAGCTATACTCCTCCAAATATCAAACCCCTGATATTAATTTTGACAAGTTTGTGTGTATATGGGTGTGGGGTCAAGCTCAAGCAGTGTCCAAAGTTTTAAAAGTTCTAAAGAAATGGTTTTGTCACAATATCTGACTCAAGGAAAGGTCATTATTAGATTACCAGATTGTTATACTGTAAGGTGTGTATATATATACATGGGGGTGTACAGATGTAGGTATAAAATGGTGTATATGTATATTAGAGTATATGTGTATATGAGTACAGGTATATTATGTGATTAGGCACTAGGACTGGAACTAAGGGGGAAGGCTGGATGAACACTGACTTCTTACTATTTCCTTTCAGACACAACAGTTGTTCCTTTTTCTATTGTGTTGACCCAGCATTACTTGTATGTCGGTTCCCAAAGGAAATGTTCTCTATATCTAACCTTTCTTAAGTGTTTTATCAACATGTATTTGTTAAGTCTGTGTAATTCTGTTTAGTTGTAGATGTATATATGCATGTCTGTTTCTGAGAGCAGGTCAAGTGAAGATGTGATGCAGGTGTGGTGACAAAGTGATCCGCCATGATTGGTTCCTCAGAGAAGGCAGGAGGCCATAAAAAGAAGACACACCCATCATAGAGCAGACTTCTCTCTTCCATCCTGCACTGCACCAGCCGTCTGTGATTGTTGTCTGAACTGTGTTTAAAATACCTGATGGTGGGAACCTTTTTCTTTGGTTAAGTTTTCTCCTGTTTTTTTCAACTAGGAGCATAGGTAAGATTTTCTGTATTTTGGTTTGTTTCTTGTTTGGTAGGAAAGCATAGGGCTTGAAGATTCTTTTGTTTGTTGTCTTATTGCTTTGGATTCCCATTTTGATTTTGTTATATTATTGGATAAAATAAATTGTTTAAATTGCACTTTATTTGATTTCTGGATTTTTTTTAACTGGTGTTTAAGTGGCATGGAAGGTGGGAAGTCTCACTGCATGTTAATGTCTCAGTACCCCTAGACTGAGCGTAACATGAATGATGGGTCTGTCCCTGACCTACCTCCTTACCTAGATAAGTGACAGTAGCCTTACCGAACTCGCATTTTGCAAGGTTCAATGTTAAATTTGCATTACGGAAACGACTTAAAACGATCGACAGGGTTTCCAAAACCGGACACCACGACTAGATTCTGTAACGATTACAGAAAAGTAAATTCGATTACAAAACCTGATTCGTATCCACTTCCACGAATGGAAGATTGTATTGATCGTGTAGGAGCTGCAAAATTTGTAACAAAACTGGATCTTTTGAAAGGTTATTGGCAGGTGCCACTAACACCCCGTGCGTCGGAAATATCAGCATTTGTTACACCGGATAATTTTTTACAATATACGGTGATGCCTTTTGGACTTAGGAATGCGCCCGCAACATTCCAACGCTTAATGAAAAAAGTGTTGCGTGGAGTGGAAGGTTGCGAGGCCTATTTAGATGATGTAGTGGTTTATTCAAAAACCTGGGCTGAACATTTGGAAACCCTGTCGATCGTTTTAAGTCGTTTCCGTAATGCAAATTTAACATTGAACCTTGCAAAATGCGAGTTCGGTAAGGCTACTGTCACTTATCTAGGTAAGGAGGTAGGTCAGGGACAGGTGCGTCTGGTGGCAGCTAAAGTGCAGGCTGTTATAGACTTCCCAGTTCCTCAGTCTAAGCGCGCACTGCGTCGCTTCCTGGGAATGTGCGGTTATTATCGGGGATTCTGCCGAAATTTCTCAGAGGTTGTGGCTCCTCTTACTACTCTGGTTAGTCCTCTGAGAAGATTCAGCTGGTCTCCGGCCTGTCAGGCTGCGTTTGATGCTGCAAAAGCATTGTTAAGTAGTGCGCCCGTACTGGCGGCTCCCGACTATGAGCGTCCTTTTCAATTAGAGGTTGACGCCAGTGCGCACGGTGCAGGGGCTGTTCTCTTTCAGGAAGATCGCTACGGTGTGGATCATCCTGTCTGTTATTTCTCAAAGAAATTTAATAAACATCAACTAAATTACAGCACCATAGAGAAAGAAGCCTTAGCCTTACTGCTGGCACTACAACAATTTGAAGTATATCTTGGTTCTAGTTCTCAGCCAGTGAAAGTGTTTACAGACCATAACCCATTAGTATTTCTGTCGCGCATGTGCAATGCAAACCAGAGGCTAATGCGTTGGTCTCTGATCCTTCAGGATTTCAATTTAAATATCTGTCACAAGAAAGGGACAGACAATGTTATGGCAGATGCCCTATCAAGGTCTATGGTGACCTAGAGTGTTAAGTACACCACCCTAAACAGACTGGGGAATTTAACACTATAGGGGAGTGTTAAATTCTTAGGATGGGAGGTGTTAAGTCTGTGTAATTCTGTTTAGTTGTAGATGTATATATGCATGTCTGTTTCTGAGAGCAGGTCAAGTGAAGATGTGATGCAGGTGTGGTGACAAAGTGATCCGCCATGATTGGTTCCTCAGAGAAGGCAGGAGGCCATAAAAAGAAGACACACCCATCATAGAGCAGACTTCTCTCTTCCATCCTGCACTGCACCAGCCGTCTGTGATTGTTGTCTGAACTGTGTTTAAAATACCTGATGGTGGGAACCTTTTTCTTTGGTTAAGTTTTCTCCTGTTTTTTTCAACTAGGAGCATAGGTAAGATTTTCTGTATTTTGGTTTGTTTCTTGTTTGGTAGGAAAGCATAGGGCTTGAAGATTCTTTTGTTTGTTGTCTTATTGCTTTGGATTCCCATTTTGATTTTGTTATATTATTGGATAAAATAAATTGTTTAAATTGCACTTTATTTGATTTCTGGATTTTTTTTAACTGGTGTTTAAGTGGCATGGAAGGTGGGAAGTCTCACTGCATGTTAATGTCTCAGTACCCCTAGACTGAGCGTAACATGAATGATGGGTCTGTCCCTGACCTACCTCCTTACCTAGATAAGTGACAGTAGCCTTACCGAACTCGCATTTTGCAAGGTTCAATGTTAAATTTGCATTACGGAAACGACTTAAAACGATCGACAGGGTTTCCAAAACCGGACACCACGACTAGATTCTGTAACGATTACAGAAAAGTAAATTCGATTACAAAACCTGATTCGTATCCACTTCCACGAATGGAAGATTGTATTGATCGTGTAGGAGCTGCAAAATTTGTAACAAAACTGGATCTTTTGAAAGGTTATTGGCAGGTGCCACTAACACCCCGTGCGTCGGAAATATCAGCATTTGTTACACCGGATAATTTTTTACAATATACGGTGATGCCTTTTGGACTTAGGAATGCGCCCGCAACATTCCAACGCTTAATGAAAAAAGTGTTGCGTGGAGTGGAAGGTTGCGAGGCCTATTTAGATGATGTAGTGGTTTATTCAAAAACCTGGGCTGAACATTTGGAAACCCTGTCGATCGTTTTAAGTCGTTTCCGTAATGCAAATTTAACATTGAACCTTGCAAAATGCGAGTTCGGTAAGGCTACTGTCACTTATCTAGGTAAGGAGGTAGGTCAGGGACAGGTGCGTCTGGTGGCAGCTAAAGTGCAGGCTGTTATAGACTTCCCAGTTCCTCAGTCTAAGCGCGCACTGCGTCGCTTCCTGGGAATGTGCGGTTATTATCGGGGATTCTGCCGAAATTTCTCAGAGGTTGTGGCTCCTCTTACTACTCTGGTTAGTCCTCTGAGAAGATTCAGCTGGTCTCCGGCCTGTCAGGCTGCGTTTGATGCTGCAAAAGCATTGTTAAGTAGTGCGCCCGTACTGGCGGCTCCCGACTATGAGCGTCCTTTTCAATTAGAGGTTGACGCCAGTGCGCACGGTGCAGGGGCTGTTCTCTTTCAGGAAGATCGCTACGGTGTGGATCATCCTGTCTGTTATTTCTCAAAGAAATTTAATAAACATCAACTAAATTACAGCACCATAGAGAAAGAAGCCTTAGCCTTACTGCTGGCACTACAACAATTTGAAGTATATCTTGGTTCTAGTTCTCAGCCAGTGAAAGTGTTTACAGACCATAACCCATTAGTATTTCTGTCGCGCATGTGCAATGCAAACCAGAGGCTAATGCGTTGGTCTCTGATCCTTCAGGATTTCAATTTAAATATCTGTCACAAGAAAGGGACAGACAATGTTATGGCAGATGCCCTATCAAGGTCTATGGTGACCTAGAGTGTTAAGTACACCACCCTAAACAGACTGGGGAATTTAACACTATAGGGGAGTGTTAAATTCTTAGGATGGGAGGTGTTAAGTCTGTGTAATTCTGTTTAGTTGTAGATGTATATATGCATGTCTGTTTCTGAGAGCAGGTCAAGTGAAGATGTGATGCAGGTGTGGTGACAAAGTGATCCGCCATGATTGGTTCCTCAGAGAAGGCAGGAGGCCATAAAAAGAAGACACACCCATCATAGAGCAGACTTCTCTCTTCCATCCTGCACTGCACCAGCCGTCTGTGATTGTTGTCTGAACTGTGTTTAAAATACCTGATGGTGGGAACCTTTTTCTTTGGTTAAGTTTTCTCCTGTTTTTTTCAACTAGGAGCATAGGTAAGATTTTCTGTATTTTGGTTTGTTTCTTGTTTGGTAGGAAAGCATAGGGCTTGAAGATTCTTTTGTTTGTTGTCTTATTGCTTTGGATTCCCATTTTGATTTTGTTATATTATTGGATAAAATAAATTGTTTAAATTGCACTTTATTTGATTTCTGGATTTTTTTTAACTGGTGTTTAAGTGGCATGGAAGGTGGGAAGTCTCACTGCATGTTAATGTCTCAGTACCCCTAGACTGAGCGTAACATGAATGATGGGTCTGTCCCTGACCTACCTCCTTACCTAGATAAGTGACAGTAGCCTTACCGAACTCGCATTTTGCAAGGTTCAATGTTAAATTTGCATTACGGAAACGACTTAAAACGATCGACAGGGTTTCCAAAACCGGACACCACGACTAGATTCTGTAACGATTACAGAAAAGTAAATTCGATTACAAAACCTGATTCGTATCCACTTCCACGAATGGAAGATTGTATTGATCGTGTAGGAGCTGCAAAATTTGTAACAAAACTGGATCTTTTGAAAGGTTATTGGCAGGTGCCACTAACACCCCGTGCGTCGGAAATATCAGCATTTGTTACACCGGATAATTTTTTACAATATACGGTGATGCCTTTTGGACTTAGGAATGCGCCCGCAACATTCCAACGCTTAATGAAAAAAGTGTTGCGTGGAGTGGAAGGTTGCGAGGCCTATTTAGATGATGTAGTGGTTTATTCAAAAACCTGGGCTGAACATTTGGAAACCCTGTCGATCGTTTTAAGTCGTTTCCGTAATGCAAATTTAACATTGAACCTTGCAAAATGCGAGTTCGGTAAGGCTACTGTCACTTATCTAGGTAAGGAGGTAGGTCAGGGACAGGTGCGTCTGGTGGCAGCTAAAGTGCAGGCTGTTATAGACTTCCCAGTTCCTCAGTCTAAGCGCGCACTGCGTCGCTTCCTGGGAATGTGCGGTTATTATCGGGGATTCTGCCGAAATTTCTCAGAGGTTGTGGCTCCTCTTACTACTCTGGTTAGTCCTCTGAGAAGATTCAGCTGGTCTCCGGCCTGTCAGGCTGCGTTTGATGCTGCAAAAGCATTGTTAAGTAGTGCGCCCGTACTGGCGGCTCCCGACTATGAGCGTCCTTTTCAATTAGAGGTTGACGCCAGTGCGCACGGTGCAGGGGCTGTTCTCTTTCAGGAAGATCGCTACGGTGTGGATCATCCTGTCTGTTATTTCTCAAAGAAATTTAATAAACATCAACTAAATTACAGCACCATAGAGAAAGAAGCCTTAGCCTTACTGCTGGCACTACAACAATTTGAAGTATATCTTGGTTCTAGTTCTCAGCCAGTGAAAGTGTTTACAGACCATAACCCATTAGTATTTCTGTCGCGCATGTGCAATGCAAACCAGAGGCTAATGCGTTGGTCTCTGATCCTTCAGGATTTCAATTTAAATATCTGTCACAAGAAAGGGACAGACAATGTTATGGCAGATGCCCTATCAAGGTCTATGGTGACCTAGAGTGTTAAGTACACCACCCTAAACAGACTGGGGAATTTAACACTATAGGGGAGTGTTAAATTCTTAGGATGGGAGGTGTTAAGTCTGTGTAATTCTGTTTAGTTGTAGATGTATATATGCATGTCTGTTTCTGAGAGCAGGTCAAGTGAAGATGTGATGCAGGTGTGGTGACAAAGTGATCCGCCATGATTGGTTCCTCAGAGAAGGCAGGAGGCCATAAAAAGAAGACACACCCATCATAGAGCAGACTTCTCTCTTCCATCCTGCACTGCACCAGCCGTCTGTGATTGTTGTCTGAACTGTGTTTAAAATACCTGATGGTGGGAACCTTTTTCTTTGGTTAAGTTTTCTCCTGTTTTTTTCAACTAGGAGCATAGGTAAGATTTTCTGTATTTTGGTTTGTTTCTTGTTTGGTAGGAAAGCATAGGGCTTGAAGATTCTTTTGTTTGTTGTCTTATTGCTTTGGATTCCCATTTTGATTTTGTTATATTATTGGATAAAATAAATTGTTTAAATTGCACTTTATTTGATTTCTGGATTTTTTTTAACTGGTGTTTAAGTGGCATGGAAGGTGGGAAGTCTCACTGCATGTTAATGTCTCAGTACCCCTAGACTGAGCGTAACATATTTATAATATTATCCTCTGCATTTTCTATTTTATCAGTATTCCTTAGGTGTTTCCTGTATTTAATTCACTGATGATGTAGATATTCATAAAATCTCAATTTAAAGTTGAGGGATTTTTAATGGAAAAACAGAAAAAACTACAGAAAATGGGACTTTTTCCATAAAATATATCATTAACTGATCATAAACCCACTGTCGTTCATTTGACTGGTAAATAGAAGATGAAGCTAGGTGTTCCCATGGTAACTACGGAGCATCTGAACATTCAAATATGTTATATCTGATGATCATGAAAAGATGACAAGCTGTATTTTACACCATTTTTTTTTTTTTTACGTGTATTGATTATGTGAATCAACAGGTATTAAAAAGTTTATATCAGTAGTTTTGATGTTTGGGTCTTCATTGGATACATTTTTGTGTTGTTTTATTTTCATTTTTCCCCTTGTGTTTTGTATTATGTTTGTGTCTGAAGCAAACTAAATGAAAATAAAGATGAGAAAAATGATAGTGACAGATAAGAACAGAGATGAAGGGTGTCATGGCTCAGCAAAAGAAGTGTTACCACTAAGTGAATGCTGGTGGTGATTAGGTTAAACCTATTAGCAGCTAAGTGAGACAACCTGGGCCTGACCTGCCCTAGAGCTGAAAGACTATGGAGTCAGAGTAAGGACACAGATTGCTTCGATTTCTCCAAAGTTTTTGGCAAGCTCACGTGAAGCTCATCCCCTGCTACAAGGCCATTCAATCAGAAGACCTTTGCTTGTGTTCTCAAGCTGGATGCCCTGGCACTAAGTCAACGCTCAATGTAAAAGAGTAGATAAGACCATGACATAATGGTTTTGCTCAGTTGAGCCTTACCAGGAAGCTCAAAGAATAAATATGACAAATTACAATGAAAATGTAACTTGTTCTGAGGTCAGCTATTCTATGTTTGGATTCCCATTACCTGCCTCGGAGGGGACAGTTAGTCTTTGAACGTTCCATGAGCTCTTTAAAACTGTACTATGAACAGCTGAATGAACAGACATGGGGGGTACGCACACAAACACACATTTAAGTTTATAGACGCAGACAGAGAGGCTAGTGTGATTAATGTTTTCAGTGACCCACACCTATTGCAGTTTCACCTCCCACACATCCACGCACCCCTCGCGGATGAACACCGGTAAATGCCATTTGAACGAGATGAGCAATCCTGAGGTGGCTGTATTAACCCACTGTAATTCAGTATGAGACGTTAAGAAGATCAATTACTTTGACTCCGTCTTCATTGACCCCTGATATCTGTGGTGGCAATGAGTACAGTGTGAAATGCTTTGAACTGCGGATTAGAAATGCAGAAATGAGTGTAACCATAATAGCTGACCTGGAAGTAAAGAGTAAAACTGGCAGCAAATGAAACAATATATTGGGAACATTACAATCTGGGAATTCTGAATGAGTTATTCATACCCTTCCTTATGAAACAAAAATATATTTCTCCAAATACTGACTGTCAATATATTACTGCCTAAAAAATATATTGTGTCAATATTTTACAATATAGTTAGAAATACACAAGGAATTTCTGCTTTCCATATATTGAGTCATATATGACAATATATATACGTATATATGTTAATATATATTTAGTAATACATATTTTGTCAAGTGTATTACTAATTATATGTAATTATATATTTAGTAATACACTTCACAATATATGTGGAAAGAAATTGAGTTTCAATAAAACTATCTGTAGACATATAGGGCAGCTTTTGTCTTCAGTGAAATATACGTTTTATATTTGTCAATATATGATCCAATCATATATTGCAGTATAATGGATAATATAGGCACTACTTTTCCATATATGGGAATATATTTTAGTTGTATTAAACCTATCAATGATACCTGCTGAACACAATTCTTATGAGCAGTATTACCTGATACATAGGAATTTAGTCCTTTTTTCTTAGATAAATATATTTTACTATATGTAATCCTGATCTTTATAGTTCTGTCTGTTTCTCTGTATTTGACCTCAAGATGCCCCCCGTCAGGGTATGACCCTTCCAACCATAAGACATGAGTGGCTTAGAGGGGAAGTCTTCAGATGATTAGGTGATGTGTGACATGGTTTGTTATCTGAGGATATTCTGGCTGAGCTAGTGTCTCAATGTCATGTCTGCCAAAGACACTACTGTGCATGACTGAACTGGAATACTGCTTGGTTTAGAAATGTACAATAAGATGAAAGACAGATGGAGTGGGAAATAAAATGATTAAATGCCACATAACTTTTATTTTTATACAGTACTCGGAGGATTTGTGTTGATACTTAGCTATTTACTCCTGGGCATATGTTTAAATACATCATAAAAATAACCTGACAAATGTCCTCACAACTATTTCACAAGGGACACTTTGGAAAATAGTGTCAGTAGAAGTTGTTTTAGCCACCAACACACACACACACACACACACACACACACACACACACACACACACACACACACACACACTCCAAACTTTAGTTCACAGCTCTTTTATAGTACTATTAAATCCTCTCAGACACCTGAGCAGGAAGTGTTAAGTTGATCCAGAAGAGGAAACTATGTTCAAAGCTCTCTAGAGCCTCTGAATCTCTCCCGAGTTCCACCTTTAGTCACCTGTCATTTCTACAGGTGCTTTTAAAATTACCCAAGCACCTTTTTCCACCGAAAGCAGTCAATAGGAACACTAACTCCTTTCGAAATGTCCTGTCATCTGTGACAGCCCTGCGGTCGCTAACAGCTCCACAACACTTCTCACCCCTCCCCTCATAACATCCCATCATCCCTTATTTTGAGTGAGGAAAAATCCTGTGGGGAAATAAAATAACCACACCAGTGGTCCATCTGCTAGCTTGGGGGAAGCTATTGATTGTGTACACATCACATTATGGACACTGAGCTGAGCCCAGTGAGCCCCTATTGATCTTACTTCCTCAGTGCTCTTATGGACCATGATCCACCTCCAAGGTCCTTGCTGACCCCCTCCCTCTTTTATGTCATCAATTTATTCTGGAGAAATTGAGCCATTCCTCAGGTATGATAATTTTTTGCTGCTGAATCAATTTAGGTGATTATGGCTATGGTAATGCAGATTGATCCCTGGACTTGCATGGTATTTTATCTACTGAGACCGTATGTCTTCCAACATGATGACCTGTCAAAGTATGCACAAATGTTCTCATGGTTACACAGCTTTATGCATACATTTAGATTAGACTAGGTTACTTTTTATACTTTGTTTCATAAATTGCTAATTGAGTTGTATGTGTCAGTGGAGACCTCCCTATTATTATTATTCAGACCAACTGAGAAGACCCAAGAGGAAAGGATTGACTCGTATATTAGCACACATTTAGCTAATGAGCTATAATCATCAATTACTGGTGGCACTGAAGAAATACAGAGATATTTGGCAGAGATATTTTAAATTCCTAAGAGCAAGCAATGCATTTTTGTTCTCTCTAGAAATAAAAAACACTTCAAAAGATGTTCCATAAATTTTTTTTGTATTAGGTTGTTGCCAATTAAGACAATTATTTAATTAAAAAAACAAAACTCTTACTATCCTGGGTCTCAGGAGGTTAAAAGAGATTTATAAGACATGGGTAGTTAGGGCTTGAATATGTACACACTGTGAAAAACTCAACATTAATCAACAAAACATGACAGCTGCTGGATGCTTTTTCCATCGCCAGTTTGACTTCATAGAGAAAGATGAAGAAAAAAAACAAAACAAATAATGACTGTATTATTTGGTGGCCGTCCACTGTTTTGTCCCATCGCTCCTCCGACGTTTAGAGAAGTTTGGACGACTGCCACAGTTATTGCAACTTCAGCCTCATTTCTAATGCCACTAGTCTGTGGACAAGATAATTCAGTTCCTAAAGGTTTGAAGAAAAATGACAAAACTGATCCAAATCAATTCCTTGTATCTAGAACAATATGTGTGCAAATATGTTCAAGCCTTGTTTTCTCAAACTTTATTAAAAAATAAATAAATCAAATAAATGAAACAACTCCAGTGTCCATTTGGATAACTGTCTCTGGCAACTCCAGTGGGAGTTTAGTGAATAATAATGGCAGCTTATTATTCAGAGGGAAAACTATTGAGCTGTTCATATACTTTTGACAGCTTCCAGTGTAGTCAATAATTGCGAGTGGATATAACCCATTTGTCTTGGCATAACACAGCATTGCCATTGTGTGTCACTTACAATTTAATTTGGCATCAATCAGTGAGACTATATTATGTGTCCCTCTGTGCTTGGCAACCTTTGTCAAGAGTGTAGGCATGATGTGATTAAAGTCACAGTTCCAGGGTCACACTCAGTGAGGTGCCTTACAATCAGTATGAGAGACAAACTTTGCATGTAAATTATTGTTCTTGTTGATTTTTAAAGTACAGAAAGCCTCAGGTGAGAAATCGCTAAGAGGAAACTGCACAACTCAAGCACTCGCTATCATAAAATTCTTGCTAGAGGCATAAAACAGAGGGTGTGTTGAGGTTCTCTGCCCACGTTGTTCACCGCAGGCTTGGATTTCCTTTCGGCATCAGTGTCCTTAGTACACTGATTCATGAGGAAAACTTTAATGAATATCCAGTTATCTTCTGCTTGCATGTTACTCAAACTTTTTTGGAGGTAGGAGTTACTTTTAATCTCTATATTCCAAAGCGGAAAGTGAATGAGAGCTCGTTAAGCAAACATGACTTACACTGTCAGAAATGAAGGCTAAGGGTATCCTTAGTGATGTCATGACGTAGAGGCGTCCCCAGGTCATGACCTCTCATTTGCACTTGATTTGAAATCAATCAGACAAACAGTTCCAGATATATGAAGAAAAGAGTGTTTAGTGATTTTAAACTTTTGAGCACCCCCTTGTGGGTAATCTGGGAGTGGAAAATAATCCAAAATCAAATCAGTTCTTCTTCTCCATGATATCCATAGATAGGGAAAATATGGAATTTACACACTGAACATACAACTGGACCAAATACATAATGTCCTCAAAACTCCATTTGGGGATATAATCATTTTAATCATGTTTTCACAGTGCTCATGGGTGTTTACACAAGTCAAAAACTCTTAATCAGTACTACTGTGTTTCAAAGGAATAATTATTTCTGTAGACAGGATGTATTCTCCAGGACATTGTCCTATAATCTGACCTCATTGCCAGACGGATCGTCTCCTCTGTCCTTAGATTCGTGTAATATTCATGCACTGCTTCTCAACCTTCCACTCAATGCTCTTTCATTGTGTTTCTTAACACCTTGAGTTTATTTACACCAGACTTGCATCTATTTGAATGTTGTTTTCTTTGTTGTAGAGCTAAGGAGAAATATGGGTTAGTATGAAATATTAATAAAGTGTGTTCTTACAGTCAGATAAACATGGCTGCACAGCACAGGCAGCACAGTCATGTCTGTCAGCATGTGGCAGTGAGCTCAGTGGAGTTTGTCTGATAATATGCATACAATAACAAGAGCCTAGCAGATAGACTGTAGTAACAGTAAATGCATCCCATTAAGAATACTGCTAATTCATTTTGATTAGAACATTGCAAAGGGAATGTGCCAATGCGTGGATTCTTGAGACTCTGAAGAGTTGGCAAACAGTAAAGCAGCAGCTTGACTTTATTTATGATGCTGCAGCAAAATAGATAGTTGTTGTTTTCAAGAAAAGATTGATGTGACAGTGAGAAATTTGTTTAAGGTACAAATCAATCTAAATCAAACACCAATAGAAGGATGAAACATCTAACATAAAATAAATAGAAATCTCTAGGTGTTCATTGAATATTTCTATATATCTCTGGAGTCAATCTCTAGAATAACTGTAGTGAAGAACTGAAATCCTGCAAATCAGTACAAAACTTTAAACAGGTTTTTTATAAACTACATTCTAAGTGGATACAGGAAAGAAATGTAAATATGAATTTCTAGCAAGGAACAGGTTTCCCTTTTTCTAATGTGCTTGCTTTTCTTTTCGGTTGTATACATACACATATATATATATATATATATATATATATATATATATATATATATATATATATATATATATATATATATATATATATATATATATATATATACAAAGGGGTAGGACTAGGACTAGATAAGTTTTGTTAACTTCATCCTACACCCTTTCGAACAAGGTATAATTATCTAGGATACTAAAGAGGTGTTGTTTTCATTTCTGCTTAAATACTGTGTATGTCTTACTTATTTTGTTTTACCTGTTTGAATAAACAAATAAATGAAAAAAATGAGGTTCTCAACATCTGTTTACCAACTCCTCTACAGTCATCTCCCAGGGATATTATAAAGATTAGGGTGGGATACTAAGGAGATGATCATTTGGATGAACTTAATCCATTGGATTAGCTCAATCAATGTTTGGTGATTTAGTAAACTTTGTATCTATCCATTTGAAGAAGCAGAAGGAAGACTCACCTTCGACATTGGGTAACACCGACTACCTTTTCAGACCGCAGTCTTAAACATTAATGATATGATATTGCATTAGAAGTGTTTTAATGACACACTTGTAGCCACAAACTCTGGGGGGATATTTCAGAGCTCAACCTTGAGAAGCATTCTGCAAGTATTCGCCTCAATCAGTGTATTGATGAAATTATTTAAAGCTCTGATAAAGATCCTTGAACCATCCGCTTACTGAAATAGATACCTAATGCTTGCTCCCTCGACTGTATATCCTGTAACATAGCCCTCTGTCTCAAATTTCTTCTTACAGTGATATGACTGTGGTTGAACAATGCTTCATCAGTCTATTAAAAGATATCGCTCTGTGTGGGGATGCTATTTCCAGGGCCGACTCAGCAGTTTTGCGAATTAAGTGTTGGATGTAAAAGTGTTTCCCGCTGAGACCAAGCCTCCCAGGAAGGGCAGTGAGCAAAGTCATACACACTGCGCCACAAAGCATTTAATATGAAGAACACACTGAATTTGAAGAAAAATGACTTGACTAGCCTTAGTGAATTGCACACTTTCAAACCTCTAATCGCACCAATCTCTGGAACCCTCTTTATCTCTGTCCTTCTGGTGTAATCTGTCCATCACAATTGTCCTTTTAGACACCTTGAAGCCAATCAGGCCCTGTGACTTTCACAACATAAACAGGGAAGGAAAAACAGTGGAAAAAAACTGTGTGTCCTGGAGAGGAGCCTGTGATAACTCAGCTCTATTTACATTGCCAATATTACAAATATACTGGGGCAAAAACCCTTCCCTGACATGGAGGGAATTTACAACAAGTTATGAAACCTACAGTGAAGCCGGTGGTGGAAAACCCAACAAAGTTATTTTGTTAAGTGGTAAAAAATATGTTAAAACCTGTCATAATGTGACATCTGGAGATAAGCCTTGTTTTGTTGCCTACTGTTAACCAATATTTTGCTGTTTTGGCACTGTGAAACCATGAAAATAAATCTCTATGATACATATTTATAGTTGATTTCAGTTCAGACCGTGTCCTTCCTCAATGTCCTTTTACTGGAGGGTAAGATGGTAGTAGACATGGATGAAGTGTGCACATATGTTGTGTGTGCACTGCATGGTGTGTGCATGTGTTTCTGAGTGTAGTAAGAACTGCCTTTGGCCCTCATGGCGTGACAACGTTATTAACCTATATGCCTCCGACATCTCCCTCGAGAAAAGAGAACAGCAGGCAGACCAAAGATCCAGTCATTACCCTCTACTGTACTTTCACACACACTGGTGCACATGAAAGTGCTGCAGGGTTTTTCTATCCTATTCATATGTCCAGTCTATATGCTACATGCTTATGCTAATAAAGAGCTGCATAGAGATAAAGGCTTTAAAAAGGAAATAATAGCAAAGAGCTTAATTACAACAGATAACTTTCTTATGTTTTGAGTTAGTTTCAGCTGAGCAGCTCACTGTTCCCGCAGGGGTGTGTCTTCATGTGTGACAGAGAAAGAGTGCCAGAGAGAGCAGTCAACAGAGCTGGGTGTAATTACTGCTAAGTGTGCTAGCACGCTGTGCCTGAATAGATCACTGTGTTAATCACACAGCCAAGGCACCATAATCAACACTTCCTCAAGCTACAGACCAGAGGAAGGAGCAGAAACAAACACGCAGGCCGTCGGACTATGTAACAGTTAATATTAATGATGTGCTGAGTGCTGCAAATAACTTGCTGGGTGCTTGGCTGCTCCTAAGCTTGTCTGTATGTATGCAGATAACAACACGGGAAGGATCTCTTACATGCTCTCGGCTCACCTTCTACTCCTGAGTCTCCTGATAACATCATTCATCTAAGGTTGGAGGCTGAGAAAGAATGGGATGCTTGGGTAGCAGTCGAAGAGTGTGAAGTGTCTGTGGGGCTTTTCCAGAAATTTACTCAGAATAAGAATTACTTTTCCACTACCTCTCCTGGGCACTCTCCTTCACAGATAAGACCAGGAAAAACCTCACAGGAAAAACTTGCTTTCAGCCCCCGCACACACCACATACACACATAGCTACTGCAGAAAGGCACATGCACACATACAAACAAACACATAAAAATACCCTGCCCTTACTCACTCATAATCATTTTTTTTTCTCTCCAAAAGAACACCCTTACATTCAGCCACACTCAGCAGGCTCCTATAGTTCTTGGCACTACTTCGTCACACAAAAAAGAGAAATCCCCCCTCTCGCCCTCCCTCTCCTTTCGTACCTCTATCTGTTATCCTCAATGACTACGCGTCACCTTGCTGTCTGAGTCAAACTCTGTAACCATGGAGATCTCTCACAGTACTACTAACGCAAGTCGAGCAGAAAGCAGCTTTGCGCCTGAACACACAGGTTTTTTTTTTCTTTTTTTTCTGTGATGCAGAGCCTTTACCATTCAGCTGAGCGATTCACACAAGTCCTTTGAGCTCCAGCATGACACAGAAAGATTTCAGAATAAAGAGAGGTTACTTGGCATATTGGAATTTAAAGCAAAATCTGTCAGCTCCATTGCGTACTTCAATGAATTCCAACAACACGGGATACATTTGCTATTACATTTACAGAATACTTTTGTTTAAAGTGTCTTAAAGTGCTACTGTACACGTCGAGGAGAACCCAAATCCTTTGCATTATTACTTTAATGGTCACTTAACTTCCATCCAATGGGGGTCTTGACTTCATTGTGGACACAGCGAGGCCACAAGAGGGAGCTCCTCTTTCCCTTTGCATCTCCATCCAGTTAATACCAAGGTCTTTTTTTGACTTTGCAATTAACTTTTCCTCCTTTTTTCCCCCCAAAAGGGTCAAATGGGGGTAGAGGGAAAAGACTGGTTCAGATGCACAAAGGAGGAGCTGAGATAATCCCTTAGCAATTTCCACTATCCCATCTACACTCTGTATATTGTACACACTGCATGTCTTTTTGTTGTCTCCTTTGTATTACATTTGGGAGTGCAGGAAGTCTATTGGCCACTGTGGAGTCAGCTAATCCTAATCAAGTATAAAGAAGAATAAAGCACAACCCTGAACCCTATAGGAAGCTAATTTATATTCCCTGTGACATCAGCAGTCAGCATTCAGCCCACCACAATCATTACAAAGTGTCGCAGTAGTTTTGACTCCTGTTCCAGACATGTGCATTGTGTCAATCTCAGTTGCACCTTTAACAAAGCCTCTTTCGAGTCATGTTCTGACTGTACAAAACACCTCATTGTTATGGCATATGTCTTGTTATTCAGGTACATTTCCAAGGACAGACCTCAATCTTCTGTTTATTGAATTCACACGTCTTCCATGCAAAACAAAAGTTCACACACACACACACACACACACACACACACATGCACGCGCACGCACACACACACACACACACATACATTGTTATACTTCTTTTTTGTTCTCTGTCTCTGTGGCTTTTTTTTTGTCACTCCTCTGGGAAAGTAGGGTAGGAAAGAATATGAACCAAACTCTGTTTACCATGAGGAACTGACAACATGGTTTCCTTTTTTTTTTTTTTTTTGTTTTTAATGAGATTCGCCCTGATAATGTTTGCATGAATATATGCATGAGTGAGACCAATGCAGGAGGAGAAACAAGGCGGGCACAAGAACAGCCAAGCGAGTGAATACGTTAATGAATAGTCAAACGGCAAACAGAAGTACAAGAAAAATTAAAAAAGAAAAAATTATTAAATATTTCTTGCAGTAAGCTGTTTGGTTTTTTTGTTGTTGTTTTTTTTTCATAAAACTATCATGCAGACACTTCTACTGTACATGACTGTAGATGCAACATTTCTATCCTATTTCCTATCAATTTAATTTTTTTCCCTTTTCATTCCAATTAGCAAGCAACACCTTGACATTGCCATCTGCTCCTGTGAATAGAATAGGCTTAGCAAATATGGTGTCAACAACCTTCTGACGCTTGTCTCTGTAACCATAGAAACTTGTGAATGGAATCCCTAGTTTTCATGTCTGAAAGCTTACTGTCATCCCGAAAAAAAAAAAAAAAAAAAAAAAAAATCAACATGAGTGCATAAGAGACTCAGACATGGAGATTTATCACTGAGGGTTTATAACACACATTGTCACTGGTATGTATATGCACACAAAGGCACAGACGCAGAACTGGAGGGTTTAATAAAGCCATGGATCAGCTGGGTGATTTGAGCAATTATCTTAGCTGGGGCTACCCCTCACACAGAACAACACATGCTGCTCTCTCCCTCGCAATGCACAGTGATGTTTACTTTAGTAATGACTCATGCTGGATCATACTCAGTGGTCGTCAGCTACAAAAGAACAGCCAGCACACCACAATGGAAATGTGACTTTGGAAAAAGTGGTATGAATGACTGGGCAATTGAGCTGAGTGCTGTTTCATGGTGGAGGCAAGCAGGGAGCACTGATAAGGGAGCTGTAATAACGGACAGAATTTCACTGCCTTTGTTCCACAGAAAATGAGAGTGATGATCACTAGGCTTGGGAGCGGCAAAGGGTGACTGTTTCCATGGTGTTAGAGTGAGGTATGCCTGTGTAAGTGTGTGTGTGTGTGTGTGTGTGTATACATGTGAGTGGGTGGTGGCATTGTGTAAGTCTGGGTTAAAGCTAGTACCTGTCTTTAAAGAGGTCAGATTGGGACATACTCACAATTCATGACAGATTTACTTTAATTTATCTAAATGTTAACCCAAATAAAACTGTCCATCATATGCTTGGAGTTGTAACACGTTGAGTATTTGTGTCTCATGTAACTTTTATGTGTTACAGTGTGTGACCAACGTAGCTCAGACAAATCAGGTTAGTTGCATCAGAGCAGGTATGGGATTAACAAATCTGTGTGTATAAGACGATAAGCTCCCACAACATTTCCACAAACACCAAGACTGTCTCAGTGTAGGTGAGGAGGAACACGCATGCATGTGTGTGTGTGTGTGCGCGTGTGTGTGTAAGGGGAGGTGAGGGGGTGGAGGTAAAGATGAAAAGCTAGGTGTGCTACCAGATTATTAGCGTGTTACACCTCATGTGAGGGAAAGCGTGACTAACTACTTACAACAGCTTTATATCCTTACTAAAGATAGATCTCAAATCCTATTACAATGATCCTGAATCATGCTCAGATTGAATGATGACTGTCCATGTATAGCAGCATCCAAAACCACAGGTCCCTGCAGGAGGGTGAGGAGAGCCTCCGGTGTTGGACCAACACAAGGATGAAGAATCCTCTACACTCAAGACGTTTTCTTTTCACAATGTGGGTTAAGTACACTGCTGAGCAGTTATTACACCCCAGTGTGTGGGCTGAGGGTGGAAGATGAGAGAATTGAAGGGTTGAACATACACAAGCAGACACAGCAAGAGACAAAAATTACAGCCGAGCAATCGCTGATAATAATATAGTCATTGTGCCCCAGGGCTGATTCACTTGCAGATTCTCGAATCAGAATAAAAATTCACATGTGGGGGCATGGAATGGTTTAGTAAGTAGAGATCCTGCCTTTCACTCAGAAGAATCATTTTAAGCCCACATGTTGGCAAGACTGTGGCCCAGCTGATAACAAAAAATTCTAACCAGCACTGTGACTGACCGTACTATAGAGACGACTGTATCTGCTGTTGGAATATGAAATATGAATATGAAATGCAACACAGCAGTGAAGAGAACACTAATATATACATATATAAAGTACATTCAGAATACCAATCAGCTGATTAAAATCAGATCCATAAATGTCCCACAGCCAAACTCTTTTGTATTTATTACTGTTCTTACTAATCTCCTATGAGAGCGAGGCTTTTGTACATACTACTGAATATAATAATAAAGTGAAGTGTCCCTGATGCTGATGTTTTAGGAGAACTTAAGAGTAAATGTAACTCTGCTGGTAGTGTTGACTCCATTTAACTCTGACATTGAAATTTTTTCACATTCAGATTTAGATTCAGTTGACTTTATTTATGCCCTAGGGACAATTACATTTGCAGACATTGGTTGCAGCATGACATAAAAATACACATTAACACTGTGATCTGTCAATACTCAGGTCAGCTAAAAGGCCCAGCAATAAATAAATAAATAAAATACAACAGTGACGAGTGTAACAAAACCAACAAATATATAAATAAATTAAAAAAAAAACCAAGATAAAAGAAATCAACACACTTCTGTCTGTCTCTGTTGCTGCTGTTAAAGTCTTATCATATTGTGTTGGAAAATGACAATAATATCAGAGATATAAATGTTAATGCATAGATGTACTTTTTGGAGTCTAAAGGTGACTGTAAAAGTGATCACAGTGAAGCAGGCATGCAGAGGTGACATTACAGGGGAAGGGAAAACCCCCATAATACAAGCTTCCAGAAGACCCGACACCCAACGACCCTTCAGGAGCTAAAGACAGAAAACAACTGAAGAAGGAGGGGTTGATGGGAAGGTGTTACTGTATATACTATATGTCTGAGCTTCCCCCCTTTAGTGTCACATGACCCCTCTTGGGTTTTGGATGCTCAAAGACTTAGACTGGACTTTAGGACTCATGACTATGTGACTTTAATTTTGCTGAAATATTTTGTAATACTGTAATTGATTGTAAACTGAATAAATGAAAAGACAATGAAGAGACTCAAAGAGGTATATCTTAACCAACCACTTAGGGTATAAATGTAAATATGTGTAAGTATGCTTACTCAATAATTACATAAAAAGTATTAGTTAATTAATTTTTGTTAATACATTATCGTATCGTATCGTATCACATCACATCGTATCGTATCGTATCGTATCGTATCGTATCGTATCGTATCGTATCGTATCGTATCGTATCGTATCGTATCATATCGTATCTTATCTTGTGTCAGGAGAGATGGATAGAAATTGCCACTATTAGCTTTCATTCTCATATGGAGCTGCAGTAATGTTGATGTAAAGTTATTAGTGGCTTTTCCATTTACCACTAAAATTGTACAAATACAACTTTCACAGAAAAAATTACCTCATGAAAAGACAATTTTGACAAAACACTCATTTTTTGATTAAATGTTTAGTGGTGTTTTTTTGGTGAAGCACAAATGGTATATTATGCTTTTTTTTATAATTTGATCTTTTTATCATATTTAACTCTTCTTTTATCTATTAATAATAACTTTTTAAATAATAATTTTTCTGAACTGTTTTTGTCTTAAAGCTATTTACATTCAATATTTATTTATTTATTTATTTAAGTGCTGATGTCACATAATTGTGTTTTTGTTGTGTGGAACAGTGACTACTTTAAATTTCCCCATGGGGATTAATAAAATATATCTTATCTCATCTCATCTCATCTTATCTTATCTTATCTTATCTTATCTTATCTTATCTTATCTTATCTTATCTTATCTTATCTTATCTTATCTTATCTTATCTTATCTTATCTTATCTTATCTTATCTGAAACACTCCCTCTCTCACCCCATTTGATTTTTATTTCTTCAGTTTTGCTAATTTTAAGTAGATTCTCTTGGTTATTTACTGCATGTTAGAGAACTCTAACTGCCCCTCTCCAACTCCCACAGGGGATATCGGCATAAGTTGAGGTCTGCAGAGAGTTGATGGAGATGCCCCCAGTGGGGGGAACTGAACAGGTTACATTTGCTTAATTATTGCATTGCAGTTTTAAGTCCAGTTTGAGGTTCATACAGCATCTCAAGTTTTACTTTTTAATTAAATTTCTAACTTTTTAACTTAATATATAATTTGATCCTATTGTAGATACCTCGTACATCATATTTTTGCACTAGGAAATTAAGGTTTTATCACAATTTACTGTATTTTTAAATTAAATGGTTGAATGTGTATTGAAAAAAATGGCAGAAGGTGCTTTACTAAGTCAAAAAACAACATAGAAATGCACAGGTGAATGAAGAATCAGGTGCTCATCAAGGACAGGAAAAAACAGAAGGACAAAAAGGACTGTTGCATTAAAAAAAAAAAAACACTCATCAAAGTTCAAAAAGTAGGAGGTGCAACAATACAACAGTCAGAAAGAAGTCAGAGGCACTTTCATACTAAAATAAAAGACCTTTATTAACGACACCAAAAAGTTATGGTGTCCCAAAAAAGGTGACATCGTGATGGTATGGGGACGCCCTCATGATGGTGTCCCTATACAGTCCTACAACAGTCCTTTTTGTCCTGTTGTCTTCTATATGTATTTTATGGTTCACATAGAACTCACACCTTAGTGAGTGAATGCTCAAAGACAAAACAAAGTCTTTAATTATGAAAAAAGTTTGATTCAGTGTAGTTCAACATTGGGCTGGACTGTGATATTTGTACCCCTGCGCTTTAACACAGAGCAAAAAGACTTCATATGCAAACACACTAATGCTAAGAACAGCTAAAACTGAGATAACTGAGTGACCAAACTGCACGGCCATGATCATCTTTATATGTTATAGATCATCTTTCTGCCTATGACTGTTGTTGTTGTTGTTGCACTACCTGTTTTTTTCTACTTCCAACTGCTTTTGTTTTTCATATATTCTACCCCTGTCCTCAATGAACATCATATACTTTTATAGACATTGACATTTGTATTGTTTTAATCCACTGAAATACCAAGTTTTTGTGTTTTTCAGCTGTGGCTCATTTGCATTAAAGCAGCGCTTCTCAAATCCAGTCCTCGTGGTCCAGTGTCCTGCATGTTTTATATATCTCCTTTTTCCATCACACCTAAGTTCAATTAATGATAAGCTCTTCAGAAGCTTGATAATGATGTAATGGCTTCCAGGTGTGATGTAGCAAAGATTTGTAATAGTTAGTTTTATTATTTAAAAAAAAAAATTAAACATATGAAAAATATTTTAGCTTGTATTTTCTAATTATTACATTTTAAAAAATATTTTTAAAAAATAATGTTTTTTTTTTCTTTTTCTTAATTTAAAAAGAGGGAGATATTTTTAAAAAGTTTTCTTTTTTATTAAAAAAAGAAAGAAAAATAAGTCAAAAATCAGAAATTGATATATCATAATTCTGACTTTTTTCTCATAATTGTGTTATTTTACCTCATATTAAATTTGTTTTTAAAATCTCCTATTTATGACTTTTGAATTTTTCCTAAATATCACGTCCATACCCACAAAACTGAGTACCATGCCCCAATAAAACACATCATCTACACAGTAACTCACTCTTAAAGGCTTAAGTTTTTGATATTTTTGAACAAAATCTTTTTTTTCCTGCTTAAATAAGTATTATTTCATGCATAGCAAAAAAAATAAAAAATCAGTTTTACTTTTTAATTTATTACAATTGAGAAGCTGTACTCTTTTACTTTTACTTCAGTAAAGAAGTTGAACCAGTACTTTTACTTTTACCAGAGTATTTTTTCACCCCAGTAGCTGTACTTCTACTGCAGTACAGAATGGGTGTACTTTGACCACCTCTGCTCTTCACTAACTCTGATGCGATTGTGTAACTGCACAGTATCCCTGTTAAATTAACACTAAAATAAATAAATAATAATAAAGTAATAACTAACCCATACTTCTGACTTATTCTTTACTAATGAGTCAAATATAAAGTTTCACTGTGTCACTTCTGGGAGCATTTCTATCACTACTTTTGAAATGTTAACTTATATTAGCGCTGTGATGTGGACTAATAATACAGACCCTTATAAAATATTGAGATAAATTCAGACAGTGTTAATGTGGATATGCTGTATTTGCAGCTCCTATCATTTTTTATTCTTTGTTAATTTATCAGTGAGTGAAGGCGTCTAACCATAATACAGGCCAGCAGCTGGCAAAGCGGGATACAGTAAAAAAAAAAAAATAAAGCAGAGTAACAGCACTTCTATCTTAAGATGTTGTTGATAAGTGGCATATTGCACTCATAGCAAATCCAATAAAATGTGAACAAACAAACCTCTGCAAAGGCATTCTCAGATGTCTAATCCCATTAGAGCACTGACTCCTGTGCTACATTAGCACGTAAGAAGTGGATCAACAACGTTAAATAAGTCGGTGTTAAGGCCATATTTAAGCTGCAATCCCATCATTTACTAAAAGAATACACTCATCACAACAGGCAGAGATGGATGGATAAGACAGAATAACACCCGTGGCTGTTCTGGACAAATGAGAACTGCACATGAGCTCCACTCACTTCTAATGCTGCCAATCACTTCCTGAGAAACTAATGCAATCAGGGTTCCCTCTGACCAAGCTGCCAAACCAAAACGGCCTTAAAGTACAGTATGTCACGCTGAGTGTCTACAACTTTAAGAGTAATGACTTTACAGAGGCTCAAACGTAGTATTAAAACGCTCTCTTTGTGGATTAGTCCGTCCATTGACTTTAACAAAGACATTTTAGAATGTTCCCATAGAAGTGATCAGATCAGACTACATGCTTTTTATAGTTTAACATCACACTGTGATGTCATGATCGGTGGAAATCTATTGTCACTGTCAGATCAAATAAATTTTGTTGATGTAACAAAGCACTGCCAGGGTTTTAAGTGCCTATTAATCATTGCTATTACACAGACTAATAAAAGGAAGCCTTGTAAGGATCTATTAGATTTTTAAAGGCCCAATAATTCCTATGTGGCATAGAGAAAAAACATCATAAAATGGGGCTGACGCGGGATTGACGCTAAATTATATCCTAAGGAGGTAGGAGATAGAAACCATTCTTTTTTTCTTCCTTTGTTTTTTCAGCTTGCATAAAAGTTGTAAAACAGACATTCTCAGTGACCCAGTCTTCTATATGAAAGCATCCATCCTGAATATGAAAAAGACATCAGAACCAGGCAGAGTCACAAAGAGATAGAGGATACAAAGGCAGGTGAGTCTCTAGAGAAATGTCTGTTGAAGTAACTCAGATGAAAAAAAAAATTATATATATTATATATATATATATATATATTATATATTATATGTGCTCTTATCCAAGTTTAATGGTTAAGTTTAGTGAAATCTTGTATGTATAATTTATGAGTGTGGTTTTAGCTCTGACTAAGCATGTGAAAAAGTTGAAGATTTTTACTGAAACTTTTCAGACTGAGGCTCACACTAATTGGCCTCCTTTTTGAACTTTTATTTATTTTTTATTTTAACTTTTTTGCCCTGGCTCTGCGATTCTGAGTACAGTTGAACAACAATTCACACTGTGATGCTACTTGGCGGCCTTCGCTGGAGAAACTCAAGGTCAAAATAATTGGCCAAGTCTATTTTGGTGTCACAGATTCTTTTCTCCACTACGGCGCCTCAGCCGTGTAGCAGCAGGTAAACACTTTACAACTATTATCCCCCTAAAAGCACAGGGATCGCTTCCTCTTCATAATTTAAATCAGGGTATGGGACCATAAGTCCCCTCCGTCGTGCCCCACTAGTGATGCACATCAGGCTAACACCACAAAATGATTCCTCGCTGAGCAAATAAACATAACCACTCTCAACAACACTTAGCTTAACTCGATTGATACGCTTGGGGCGAGTCTTAGGAAACAGCAGACTCTGTCTTTTCGAGACACACACACACACAAAAACTGAATAATGTACCACATAATGAGTGTAAAACTTATGCCCCTGGCTTACAAGGTTGAATACATTCACATTTCATTACCAGAAATAGCTTAGCTCCAAAATGACTGTAGTCATTGTATTGTAACACATACCTTTACCGAGCGTTTATCACTGGATCTGTAATTATTTAAGTTCAGCTTTCCTGGAAGATTTAGAATAATATAGAGTAATGTGTGCGTTTTCCCTAGAGGATGAGTGACATGTGAGAGTGTGTGACTGGCTGTAAATCACACAGCTTTTAGTGACTGCCCCATTAGCAGTCAGTGCTAATGAGCACTTACTTCCTGTGCTGACCTCCCCTTACTGTATTCTGCTTCATTCTCCAGTTAAAAAAAAAAAAAAAAAGAATTATGCTCCCAGAACAGCCCAGTGGGCCACACCATACTGTCAGAAAAATACCACAATCAATGTCAAATATTGATTCTTTTTCACAAGCCAACAGCTTTCACTCTGTAAATCCCATCTGAGATTTTCATTAGAATTAAGCTACGAGCCACTACGTAGTGGCAAGTGAATTGTTTTAGTTTAACAAAACATACCTTCAATCTTCTTAAGATTGCTTTCTTTATAAAGAGCTAAATTATGTATTCTTATTCCGAAGGTTTTTTTTTTTTTTTTTCCAGAAAAATTTCAGTTTGAAAAAAGTGACAGAACTTGTTTGACTGTCACATGACACCACTGTAACACAAATAACATCAAGTCCACTTGTAGTATGTAAAGATGATATTCCTGTGGGGCTACTGGATGCCGCTGCTCTGATGTATATGTGCATACATGTGTGTGTGTGTGTGTGTGTGTGTGTGCGCATGTCTTTGGTTTAAAAGATTTCCTGTGCATTCGAGTAGTGACGTCACTGCTGGCATCAGTGATTCCTGCTTGACAAACAGGAACAGAGGATGAAAAAGGCTGCCAACGCTTCAGGCTAAAATAGGCTTGGGGACAGCAGACCACACTCTGATGTCACTGGGGTCTAAGAACAGTTGCTACATGAAGAACAGTGGCTTTAACCTTGGCTCCCAGATTGCATTACATTCCTCCACCACTTCCCTCTCGAACTATCTGCTCAATTTCCATCCTTATTCTGCTCTGTCTGCTACAACTTTAATGAAAAAACACTCCTTTGTCTCCCTGATTCATCAACCCCCTCCAGCTTTTCCTGTTACCTTAAACTGCCCACAATTTACAAATTTCACAGCGATGTTTTCAAAAAGCTGGACTTTTAAATCTTACTTTGCAAAAATGAGAAGACACAGGAGGTTATCAACCCAGCCGGGGGGGGGGGGGGGGCACATTTCACCAAAGCTCTCAAAAAATGTCATTGTTAGTCGGTATATTATTCTTCATCAACGCTGGTTAAAACTACGTGTCGTGCCAAATGTGAAAAGTACCCACCAGCTATTTCAGCATCACAAAATAAAATGACAGCCAAGGGAGTTTGCACAGTTTAGCTACAATTACAGATTAAAAAGACCCAGTGTCTATTTAGGAGCTCTTTGACATTTACAGTAAGCATGTGAGTGTGGATGTAATTTTAGTTTCACAGGTCTGAAAAGGCAAAATTGAGTTAAATAAATAAGTAAGCACTTAAATAAATAAATAAATAAATATTGAATGTAAATAGCTCTAAGATAAAAACAGCTCAGAATAAATTATAATTAAAAAAGTTATTATTATGATTAGATTAAAGAATTTGCATAATATACCATTTGTGCTAAACCTAAAACCTACGACTAAACATTTTAATCAAAAAAATGAGGGTTTTGTCAAAATTGTCCTCTTTTCATGAGATATATTTTTTGTGCAAGTTGTATTTGTGCAATTTTAGGGTAAATGTAAAAGCCACTCGTAACTTTACATCAACATTACTGCAGCTCCATATGAGAATGAAAGCTAATAGCGGCAATTTCTATCCATCTCTCCTCTATCTTCCACCTCTATCTCCCCTCCTCCCTATTTATCACCAGATTTAATTCGACCTTCTTAAGAGAAACTATCAGATCATCATCTGTGTGGGACTGAGTAAATGAAAAATCAACAGAGTGTAACAAAACCTCCATCCAGGGCAACACAAAAGACAAGCAGCTGAATAATACCAATCCTCCTAATGAGTGAACGTGTGCCAAAGTCAAGTTTATTAACAAGAACAAGGCAGATATTAATGATAAGAAGTGGTCCCTCAAATATTCTTTACTAGAAGGAGGCATGTGACTTCACTCTGGGGCGCTGATCAAGTATAAATATTCTTTTCTCTCATGTCTGTGTGATGATGTGTGATGCTATGCTGGGAAATGAGGCAAGCCAGAAAACATATAACATGTGGATGCCTTTGGGGCAATGGGGTTTTGCAGCATATGAGACACTCAAACGCCTATATAATGCACTACATGTGGGCATAAAAACATACAAATAAACATGTAAACACATACAGCACACTATTCCCCCTATAAATGTGCTGAAACATGCATTTCTCCTGCTCTATCCTTTCTAATTAAGTAAACTGTGCCTTTTGTGCCTTCTTTTAATGATCTTAAAATTAACCCTCATGGACCTTTCTGCGACCAGACAGTGATTATTGGAGACAAATGACCAATTAAAATGGAACGCACAGCAGAGATTGCATTCCTTACTCAATAATCAATCTCTCTCAATTATTAATTTGAGAAGAAATAGATGCAACTTTCTCTCTTTGACCCTCCCAGGTGTGCCATTACTTTGGTCTTAATGGATACGTGCACATATAATGCTGATCCGTCTCTAAGGAAATGGTATAAATGCATTTTGCTGCCTTTATCTTTATTTGGAGCTGCCTGTTCTGGGTCAGCATTTTGGACAGGTAGGCTATTTACAGGAGTGTAAATGTTCAAAGACTTTTCATGGATCCCATTGGGAGGCTGTGCTCAGGTGGATGCTGGCAGATGGGTCACACACACACACACACACACACACACACACACACACACACACACACACACAGCCTGACCATTTATTGTTTGTTTACTGTAAATCCACAATACAGACACATTAGAAAAGCTCTGAATTGGATATGATAAAAAAAAAGAAAAAACGTTGATATTTTGTGGAAGTGAGTGATAGTGGATTGTAATAATAATAATAATAATAATAATAATAATAATAATAATAATAATAATAATAATAATAATAATAATAATAATAATAATAATAATCCCCTAAGTGGGTAAATAATTTCTGACCTCGGGAATGTACCTTCAAGTTACAAAGATTAAGAATGAAAGATGAAGAGAAAGAGAGAAAGTGAAGAAAGGGTAGAGGTCAGGTGCAAAACCATATGAGAAAATGATCTATAAATATCCATAACCACTCCCCTCTTTCGTGACTAATAAGCTCAAACACACATTGCAACACGCAGTCAGACAGAAATAGGGACTAGTCTTTAAGAACATTTCTTCCGCCTCTTTTATCACGGTCAATCATTATAAAAATCACGGCGTACAGCTGTATCACAGAGTACATGCTTATGGCTACAGCAGCTGTGAAAATTTAAACTAGATGCATTCACAGTGCTGCGTGTTTGCATAAGTGCATACGTATATGACTTTCACTGTGTATAGTGCTTGAAAGGAGTGGGGGAGTCACACAGTACCACAAAATACTGTAGGTGGGAGAATAAGTGGGAGGACCGTAGAATCTCCCCAAGAGTCTGTGCCGCATCCACACCATATTTGGTGCTTCAGAGTATCGCTGTCAGTCAAGCCAAGTTTCAAGTACAGTGTGTACATCCAGCAGACCTTGGATAAAAAGCCTTTCCAAATCATTTCTAGTGTTTGTTTTACCCTGTTTGGACTACCAGGAAGGTTGGCATTTATGGTATCAGCACTATTCTGATGTACAAAAGTATGATAAAGATGCTTTAAAATACTTTCCACACATTTCCTAAACTTTGGGAGACTAAGGCTGGTGCTAGATGTGACAAATCAACCCTATTTGGCAACGAAAATATAACAAAGTCAGCTCATACAAACCATAACAACCCCTGTGTGACATTAAACTACAGTTTCAGTTGTAAATAACAGGCTTGTCCAAGCTTGCCGGCCCTCCTAAAAGAGCCACTGACCTCCCAGCTGCTTTAAAAGAATGCTCCAGGCGTCCAGCAGCCTGGCTTATGACCGCCGAGCGCAAAGCGGGACAATCCACCGCTATCTGCTTTATGATCTAAACTCCCCAAGACACACATTCACACTCGCACACCCCTTTTTTTTGTTTTTTTTCCTCTTTGGAGTCATATTGCTTGTGTGTATACTGCAGTACTTTCCTATCACTGATCTGCAGCGGCGTTGGCGGATCCTCCCACGCACCTTCCTCATCATCAGTCGCATCCTGACTCCTCTAAAGTAGTAAGTCCTGTGAGTGAGCCCATTACAAATGCCAACATTTTGCCACCGTCAGCCTTCACGGTGGATGTTTGGAGGGTTGAGAGTAACTTGACATCGGGGGAACTGTTCCATTTTTAGGCACTTGCATAGTCACAGACCGTCGCTGACTCTCAGAAGGCACTGAAGCGCGTGGTCTGTGAGGGAACTATCTCTTTCACATGGGGATATACCCTACAAGACGGAGTGGAACTGAAAACCTCCAACAGGAAATGAACACTGATCTAACAGAACAACAATCAGAATCATCCACTAGCTAAGGGTTATAAGACTGTTAGATGGAGAGTATGAAACTAAAGGTGAACCTACGTGGTCATACTTGCAGAAGGAGGACAGATTCTGACACAGATATATTACATCTCCAGTGATACATGGAGTACTTAAAGTGAAGAAACCTGCTCTTCGCTTCCTTTAAACCTCGATATAGATGAATAGATGCTCTGGGTGACCTCTGCTACTGTTAGGCTCAGTCCCAGTGTTCACACTCACAGACACTTTGAGGAATGTTCCCGCTAAGTCTCAGAGCTTAGGGCTGTCGTCTCAAGTCATCAAGTGCTCAGATGTGAACTTTTCGATGCTATTTTACACCTTTTCTGAGTCTTTTCCATTGGGGATTTGCATGTAGTTCATAATGAAATGGATTATATATGAATATGTCCTACAAAATTCACACATATCATGCATCTAGACCAAAGGTTTCAACCTCATTATAGTTCAGTGGCTACATCCATCCTAATATCATATAAAGTGAGCTGGACCAGTAAAATAATATAAATAATAATAGGATAAAAATGTATGACATCATGTTAACATAAAAAATTTCTGTTTTTGAGTGAAAAAAAAAAGAGTCAAATTCTCCAATAAAAATGGTCACATCTTCAAACTGTATGTGAACATAACACGAACAAACATGAACAGCTTGTAAATTCTTACGAAAAATAAGTGCAATGTTGACAATATTATGCTTTTGTTTGTCATTTATACACGTGCGTCACAAGGTACAGACCACAGTTGATTTACAAATATACACAACATTTTATAACAGGCTAAATATTGGTAAAATTCCACAAATATTTCAGTTTATTCACTTTTTTTTTTAAAAGGCTTGTCTTTTTTGTACATTATTTTACACTAAAATAAAAAGGTTGGTTTCCATTATTTATAGGTTATTATTACAGTATTTTACTAATGTCATTCACAATGATTTGAACTTCCTTGATTATTAATTATCTTCTGTGTAATTTTTGCATGTCACACATTCATCCCAGGGGCCAAATTGGACCTTTTGGCGGGCCGCATTTGGCCCCCGGGCCTTATGTTTGACACCTGTGATCTAGACAGTAGCATGTTACTGTATGTTATAATTTTTTAAAAACATTTCATTAGCCTTATAAAAATATTGATTTGTATTTTATTTATTTTATTAATTCTAAACAGAACACAACATAACAGCACGTTTTATTACACACACGTATTTAAAAAAAAAGAAAAAAAAAAAAGAAAAGAAAATCTTAAGTGGAAGTTTGATTTATTGTGACGTCTGTTTTCATTTGAGTTTTTCTCTGTTAGCAAGATAACTCAAAAAGTTATGGAAGGATTTAGATGAAATTTTCAGAACTTGTTGATACTGGCCCAAGGAAGAAATGATAAAAATTTGCTGGTGATTGAATGTGGTGGGCGGTGGGGGTGGGGGGTCTGTCTTGGCGGAGTGCTTTAAATAGGAAATGTGTAATTAATGGGGAGGGACACTTCTATTTATATGGACAATACATATGATCTATTTATCTATGTGGTAGTTTTAGGTTTTAGTTTTGGTGTCTAAAACAATGCATTAGTAAAATGAAATATAAAAAAGACCCTCTACCATGTGCAGGAACTGTGGTTACAGAGATTTACAATATTTATGACATGAAGCCACAGGAGTTTAATGCATCCTGTATTATGTATAACGGTAATGGCATCTATTGTAGTTGTGCTTGTTGTTAAATTTAAGTACTTCATCATTATAATTACTACAGTAATGATGATTAGGCTATTTTGGTGCCCCTCTGGCACTCCCATGGTGTGTGAAGCACATAATGACACTGTTAACAGCACTGTAGAAAGGTCACAAGAAGAAACACAAATATGAATTTTTGACTCACTTAAGTATTTTTTTTTCCAGGCCATTTGTCATAGTAACAAATTACTATTGATTTATTTTAAATAGTATTGATGCCACCAAGGAACGGCGGAGATGTCTTTGCCAGTGTTTATTTGTTTGTCTGTCTGTCTGTTAGCAAGATAAATCAAAAAGTAATGGATGTGAAAAAGAAAGAAAAAAAATTATGGACAAATTTGGCAAAAATCTTCAGGAAATGTTGATACTGGCACAGATTATTTTGCCCACAACAATATAAGGTCAATATTTCACATGAACATTTGTCCAAATAAGCCGTAACTGTTTGTCAGCAGCAGCGGTTGTAGTCCATACTGAAAATATTTCCAAAGTTTAAGCCCATTACCTAAAATATTCAGGTATTGGGACGTGAAGTGGTTCATGTGCATTTAAAGGGCCAGCGTTCCAAACCACCTTTCTGCTGTCATTATTCACAAACTGGGTTGAAGATGAACCTGTGGAGTTGAATTAATGAAGGATTCAAAGCCAAGCACAGCATTTATAGTTTATACAGACTAGAGCTGTACAATATATGGTTCGACATCACAATGTACGTGTGCGCAATAGTCACATGACAGGTCTTGCAATGTAGGAGGTAAATGAGCTCAACATTTTCTCATCTATCAATAGAACTTGAAACACACTGAGCACATCACAATCATTCTGAACCAGTTTGGACTGAGTCACTGGTAACAACACTGAAAAATTAACAACGAATAAGAGAAAATCACCCAAAACCAAGGCTCAGTTATGTGGAATTTATTCATTTATTATTTATATTTTTATTTATTTGGGGTTTTTTATTATTAGTTTTTATATTTTATAAAAATTTGTATACATTAATTAATTTATGTATTGTTTTTATATATATTTTTTAGATTAATTAATTAATTAATTTTAGTAAGTAATTTTATTTAATTATTTCAGCTACAAGAAGGATGATACTGAAATATATGTTCTGTGTCGACCACTAATCTGTTTGACCATTTGTGTCAGCACCACACAGCTGTTATATTCTCCTGAGGATTTTTTCCTATTGCAATATATATATATATATATATATATATATATATATATATATATATATATATATATATATATATACAGGGTTTAAAAAATTGCAATGTCAGTTCTTTTCTAATACCACGGACCCATAATGTAGACTACAGGGGAATGTTTAAAATGCGTAATTACACACACACACACACACACACACACACACTCACACTCACACACACACACACACACACATATATATAACATTACAAAAGCGTAACAGCACCCCTTTAAAACACAGGGCAGAAGTAGACGTTGCATCTTCCAGTTCCACTTTTTTCACATATTTTTCTATAATTTCAAGCCCTTATGAACTCTTACAATCAGGACCTACAGCTATACAAATAGATGTCATCAGTAAAGTCTGTGAGTGTTTAGTGTGTGAACCTCGAGGTGAGATTGGGGAAGATTTGCTCCTTATCTCCTGCCCCCCCCCCCTCAGGAGACCACCTTTAACCCACCACCCAGAGAAGTATCTATTGTTTTCCTTTCTCTTCCCCCACACCTGTCACTGTTCCTGCTTACAAAAAGGCCTCTGTGATGAGGAGATTGCTGCCTTTCATTTGTCTAGCCCACTGCACTGCTTACTGCGAAGCTGTAATTAGTGTCAAGAACAAATTTGTTGGTGCTAATAAGGCTGCAAGCTGTGGTGCTAGCAAGCACAACATGGCTACGCACTGAGCCGAGGGAGCAGATGTAGCTACCGCTGGCTGGTAGATAGAGTAGGCTGGGGGGCTATATTTGAGGAAGTACCTTACACTACGGAGGGTTTTAATGGTAATACATTATTTCACACATGTCAGCAATAAATCTGCACCACGTACTAATTACAACAATAGGCGTAGAGAACAAGTATGTGTATATAAGAGGTTACATATTACTGGTTACCCTATTTTAAATACAAATATATAGTGCAACAGTTGGATTACAAGCATATGAGTCCTATGAGGTCTATAAATTCAAACCACATGTAGACTAATGTAATGAAGCAAATTTAGATACTTACTGAGATAAACAAAATAAAGTATTTTACAGATAAAACACATTATATTATTATTTTTATGCAAGAATCTGCACCTAACATGGTAAAAAAAAAAAAAAGACATGGAAATTATCAAATATCTTTTTATCTTCTCACAGGTACATTTTGGGAATGGGACTAATTGTGTGTGTTTTACAAAAAAAAAGCTGCAAAATCACTCACACTTTATTTGTTTTTAAATAGGCAGGAACCACACGTAACACGAGTGGATACGATGAGTTACACATGAAATCTGGAATGAGACATCAAAAAACCTGCTCGTCTGGATTAGAAAAAACACAAGGATCATCAAATATTTTTAATTATAGCAGCATATAAATTAATTTCAAGTGATGCTTTCAGGATAAAATGTACTGACACCTGTCCTGATTTGGCTAAGAACAGGAATATCATTTTTTAGGATTTATCTTAGATCAGCATTAGGTACATTTTGGAGGGGAATATGTCTAAATGTATCTTTAATTATTGTGTCTAAAAACTGGTGCCAGATACCAAAATGATCCCAGCTTCATAAAAGCACCCAGACAGAGTTAACCCTTTGATGCATGAATTATGAGAACCTTATTCAATATTTTTTTCCTAAGTGTTTTTTATTCATCTTTAGGCCTGAAAAAGCAATGTGATTGAAATCTTTTTAAATGACCTAGTTTTTATAGAGTTACAAAAATACCCACTCAGCTGGAAAACATGTGTTTAAGCTTTGAACCAAAGAAAAATGCAGTATCAGAACGCCATGAAATAAAGCATTTTTAATGCAGTTTTTGTTTAAGAAGAGACTGTTAATTATAGTTTAGTTTAGTTTAGTTTAATTTAGTTTAGTTTAGTTTAGTTTCATTTAGTTTAGTTTCATTTAGTTTAGTTTAGTTTAGTTTCATTTAGTTTAGTTTAGTTAATTTAATTTAATTTATTTCAGTCATATATTCACTTCAAAGGAGCGAAAAAAGAGAGAACAATACAGAATTTGAGTGAAAAAGTCTCAGGCAGACGCAAAGCTTATTAATGCCCACCTACCATACATCTTAAGCTGCACAATTCATGATATCAAACAGGTAGGGGAAAGAAAAACAAAAAATACATGAATATATATACACATACATATGTACTCATGCACATACATGACCCTAGCCTAGCATCTAGTCTATCCCCAGTGGCCGCAAATGGTATTTGCTACGGGGAGACAGACTAGACAGCCTAGGATCTGAAAATCCAAAATGGGTCGGACCAATCAAATCGCGAGGGGCGGGATTGGAGCCCGCCCTGCCTCATGGCGACACAAATACGACACGTAATGTTGTAGTCGCAGAGACGTAGCAGCTAGCACACCAAAGAGAAGAAGAAGGCGTAGCTGCTAGCTAGCACACATTGCCGTAACACCAGTTGCTAGCTGCTAAACAACATGGCTCATCACCAGGAACAACCATTGGAGCTGGCTTTGGCAGCAACGCTAGGTGATTTAAAATTACAGTTTTCCCTGCGAGAGGAGCAGAAAACGGCACTTAAACTGTTTTTGGAAAAAAGGGACGTTGTCGGAGTTTTGCCCATGGCAAAAGTTTGATTTATCCAATAGCGTGGCGTTGTGTAAAGAGAAAACTTGACAGACAGCGGTTATCCCGCCCACAAATTCGCCTAGACTTTCTAGACTCTCCCCGTAGCAAATGCAGTTTGCGGCCACTGGGGAGAGTCTAGATCCTAGGCTAACATGACCCCCCCCCTCCCTCAATTACAGCCATAACTCCCAAATAAAAATGCACATAATGATTTTTTGAACATAACAAAGGATGTGCATTGCTTTAGTTTGAGATCAGCACTGTTCCACAACTGAACCCCTTTACATGAAATACATCTTCTTTTCACTTCTTTTTTAGCTTTTGGTAACACAAATAGTCTAATAATAAGAACTGATTTACAGATTTACACATAAACATGTTAGTGCGGATCAGGTATTAAGAACAGACACGTTACAGTAGTGATATAAACTGACTGATATGGAACTAAAACATGAATATACAAGAGAACAACTGTAGAAAAACTGTCCACTGTAGTGACCAGAATGCATCAAAGGGTTAAAATCCCCTGAGACAAAAATTGATCTGTTTGGGGACACATTGGATACCATAGGAAAAGTTAAAATAATACAAACCAAGTGATGCTCATGATGTTTTGGGATAAGTTATGTATGCTTGACTTACTTAACATAAGATTATACTGTGACACAGACTGGAAAACAATGATGAAAAGATTTATGTCCACTGATATTTTCTCTAATCCATACAGTGATCCACAGTGGGGATGTTGTACACTGGCAGACAATGTTAATGGAAACCCTAACAGGAGAATGTTTTACAGTCTGGGTCAGAAAAACATAATTTTATTTCCTATAATGTAATAGCTAAATCAATCATTTCCATTTGCTGTGAGAGGGAAACTACAAGCCTGATCTATCTCAATTTAGAACCATAAGCTCATATACTCAAGACACTCTTTCCACACCCTCTAAATAGTTTTTCCCCCCCGTGAAAATATTTCCAGTAGAAGCGATACCAATGTCACACCTAGGCTCTTTCACAGTGGTGTCTTATCAAAGGGGGTATTACTCCAGCGTATTCACAAAGAGATAATCCATACACTGTGAGCTCTCAGCAGATATATATATGCCTTAGGAAAAAGTCATTTCATACACCTATCACAATTTTACTGCTTATGAAAGAACTAAAATGCTTGCTGTATTAGGTAAACTCCTGTGTGCTCAATTGAGCAAAAGCAACAGTGTTTGAGCAGCTTAATTCACCTCATACCAAAGGGAAATGAAGATAATTCATAAATGACAAAATCAAGTGCGATGACTGAGGAGCTTCTTTAAACACTTGTTGCTTGAAATAACTCAATTACTATAATTCACAAGCCTCATTAAAGTAAATAACAGGATATTCATACAATTCCTCAGTGTTCTTGAAGTCTATATGCTCACTGACTATTAGGGTTGATTGTCTATTCTTTTTGCTTCATTTCATCCCACCCACTTCTCCCTCCTGTCCTCCCTCCCTCTCTCCCTCCCTCCCTATCTGATGTCCCTGTCAGTACTGTCCACCTGAAATAAAGTTATCCAGTTTATCAGATAGCGGTGCATGTGTCAGAGCTGATTAAAGTGCTGCTGAACAATCTATATTCTGTACAAACACAAATTGAACCATAGATTACAGCCAGCCCCACTGCGTGAGGGGAAAGGGAGGGAGGGGGGCTCCTAAAAATATGAAAGACTACCGCTGTTTGTTAAATTACACTGTGCACTGGAATATAATGAACATAAGAGTTTCCCCACTTCGACCCACAGTGTGGCTAATCATCTGGTATTCATCATTACGTGCACATTTTTAGTTTCCTCCTGCTGATTAAAGTCTGAGATGATCTTTGCTAGGTGACGGAATGGGCTCTTCATCTGAGCCATGTGGCTAATTGGAAGGCAGAGTGCTGCTCAGTGTCTCTTAGTTACACAGAAGAAAAAGAAAACACAAGGCTTTTTGTTTTGTACTTGTTGCATACATTGTAAAATTATCAAAGTTTAAGTTTTGACATGGCTCAGACTGAACTCTATTTATAGCTGTAGACCAATGGTGTCAAACTCATTTTAGTTCAGGGGTCACATTTAGCCCAATATGATCTGAAATGGGCCAGACCAGCAAAATAATAACAGTGAAAAAAGGAAAATGACATTATGAGAATTAGGAATGAGCCAAAAATGTATATCCTCGTATAATTTGAGCCACTGGCGGTATATATAGTATAGTACTTTTGTAGGCTACTATACATAAATAATAAATAAACTATAAATTACACTAGAACAGTTTGTTAGTGGCCATATAGCTACAAATGCAGTCTTTTATATTTGTTTAGATTTTCTTCCTATTCATAGCACAACACATCTCAATGGTAGCAATCACTGTAGCAAGACTTAGCATGCTAACGTTAGCGAAATCGCCAATGAAATTGTTTGTAACTCTGAACAGTCATTTTAGTTGCTACTCAACTGGATATAGTAACATACAGTTAATAAAGCTGGTGCAATGTGTTAAATTTAAGGCAGTGTTAACATTTAGCACAATTGTTTTGTTTTGCTGTCATGACTTTGGCTGTTAGCTTGTTAGCTCACTTTTCAGACACCCTGTAAATTAAATTGTAGAATTTTGAATCAAAATATACTGTATTAACATCACATACCATTATAACCAATAGTACACTACATAAACTATATATTTTATATTTGTAGCTTATTTAAACGACATGCATCTGCTAACACAACATCTAGGAAGACTGTGGTGTTAGCTGCTTCTTAGAGGTAGCCGGCGGACGTTGGAAATGTTGCATTACTGCCACCTACAGGATGGACGGTAGAACAATATGGAAATAATCTGTACTGTGGACAAAAAAACCCCCCATAAGGTATGATACCTTGAAGAATGTTTATATCTACAACATTTTCTTAAAAATCTGAATAACATGAACAACTTGAAGTGTCTTAAGAAAAACAATTTTATATTTTTATATTTTGAATCAATGACAAATAAACCAAATATTTAGTAACAGGCAGAATATTTGTAAAAATTACACTTAGCCGACTTCTCTTAAGACAGTTCATGTTGTTCATGTTTAGTCAGGTTATTCAAATTTTTTGGAAACATATAGTTTGTTAATATAAGGATTTTAATACAATCTTTTTTACACTAAAACAAAGATCAAATCTGCAGTTTTCATTATTCATAGGTTATGATCATATTTTACTAGTCTGTCCCAACTGAGATCTGAATGTGGAACCTGAATTAAAAAGTTTTTTACACCATTGATAGTTAATATCTTCAGTGTAATTCATTCCAGATTGGATGTTTTGACGAGCCACATTTGGCCCCCAGACCTTATGTTTGACTCTTGTGCTGTAGATGTTCAAACACATGACCCACATAATCTAGCAGTAACACTGTATATCCCAAAGTCCTACTGAAAAAAAAAAAAATCTGTTTATCAAAACATATATTTCATAAAACATTGTGCATCACATTTGACTTCAAATGGTTGTTTTTTTTTATATTTCATGATTTAATCTTAAGGTCCTATTACCTTAGTGTATGGACTTTGTCTTTTGTCTGCATATTGCATATTTTACTCTGATTTATTGAAAATATTTAAATGAGGTCCTCACCTTCATGAATAGTTAAAATACAGGATAAATGAAAACTGATTTCAACCCTTAACCCTTTTAACCTAGAACTACTTCTAAAATAATTTCCAAATGGAGTTTTCTGAACATCTAACCTTTTCGTAAGTGATTTTTGAGCATTTACTATGATGTTATTCTCTGTATTTTTCCTGTTTTTCAGTGAAAATTAAGAATTGCCCCACATCCATTATACTAAAAATGTAAATGTTTATAATAGATCAGAGTAAATTCAAATATTATTACATAAGAAACACTGTAAGACTTAAGGAAAATATATTATCAACAGAAAGTAAAAACAAGCATCTACAAAAATGGTCACATTTTCTTTTTAATCAACAGGAAATGAAGGTCTTTCCATGATCTCTATGGAACCACATAATGATGCCTGTGCAAAATTGAGAAATTACTGACTTAATTATTTGAATGTATTGACAGGATAAGTGATCCATTAGTTATTAAATCTTTCAGACTAGTGCATGCGTTATGTTGCTGGTGGCTATTTAGTTATTTGGATGTAAATGTATAATAAACCAATATTTAACATGATGACTGCTCATTTTATTGATTCTTTAAATTCTGGAATTATTGCAGCACTTAAATACACATTATTATAACGATTGTCATAACAACACATTGAAATGTTAGTTTATTGTGCAACTTTACAGCTATTTGGTACATGCACTATTATCTTACTAAGCCTAATGGTTTGCATTAGGTTGTCTCAGTGGTCAACAGACTGTATGCGGTCAAGGATGAGTAATTTTCTAGGACATAAAGACAGATTCTCAGCAATATTGGCAACACTGGTGAGTTACCCCTTACTACCCAGATGGTGGGTGTGGATAGAAAAAAATATAAACACAAGAAAAGATTTAGACAAGGTGGCTGGAAGGGCGAAAAAGATTATGTAGAGGTCTATTAGTGGTATATAAGAACTGTTAGGCAGGAATGCAGTCCAGATTTCTCCTTTTCACTCTTTATTCCCCTTGTCTATTTATTTCTCTGACCTGTGCCCTGCTGCAGTCTCTCCAACATCTGCCCACAGGGGAGCTAAGCAGATTAATTGAAAGATTTGGATTTCTTTTCATTTAGCCTGGCTGACAACGAGACTTTCTCCTTTCTCCTTTCACCCCCCCCCACCCCCTACCTCCTTTTTTGCTCACGATCGCTCACGCAGCCCCCCCCCCCCCCCCCCCTACTTCCCCCCGGCGGCACGAATCACTGCTCAGACCAACATGTAAGAAAAACTAAAATGTTGTCGCATGATTGTTTATAGTTAAATATCCCCGGCTGCAGATTTTGGAATTTTTTTCTGCCTCTGCACTAGAAGTGGACAATTATGTTTATCGTTCATAGAGGAGATAAAAACAAGCTGGCGACAGAAATTACAGGCCTGTGTCTGGGTGTGTGAGATGAGGACACAATGAGCTAAATAAAAATTAGTCAGCAGGGACATAAACTTATGATCAATCCTTCTGTATCTGCAGTTCAGTAAAATGCTAGTACCAGGTGTACTAATGAGATCTTATACAACAGTAGTACTGATTTTATAATATATGTCCTTGCACTGATACTGAGGTTACAAAACATTACAATCCTTGTCTTTATGGCTCTTCTGACATACACAGTGTCCAGTGATCTGACTTTTAGGAGTACTTCCTGTTTTCATTGCTGTAATAATCCCAGACATCAAGGTGGTGGGTTTAAGGACATGCAGCAAAGGTAAATGGAAAAACCTGGGGAATAAGGGAATAAAAAGAGCCTACGAATTCAATGGAGAGAAAGAAGTAGGTACAACATGTAATCTGGAGTTTTGAAGGTGAACCTTCAAGGTAGTTATTACTAGCTCTGGGCATTTGGCTGAACTCTATTCTTCCAGCGAGCACGTGATGCTGAGTGTGTTGCACACATACTCATACGTCCAGGTGCATGTAGAGCTACAAGCGTATGTGCACATACACATACACAGAGAAACAAAATCACACTTATACACAACTACTTTTCACTTGCCATGAAAAGGTCAAGTTGCTTGCTACCATTTCAGACTCAACATCCATTCAGCATTAGGGGGTCTATAAAATTTGCTGATGAACTGAAGAATGGCTTAAAAGAATGTCAAATGTTACGGCTTATAAAAATGACATTTTGCCTGAAAATCCTAATTTCACATGATATTAATAGCAGTGAACATCTTAAAATGTCAACCTAAGCAAATCCCAGCTCAGCAACATTAAATTGCTTTAATTTGGAGTGTTCTTCAAAAGATAAAGGCTGAGCAAATAATTACATTACCCAAACAGAATCAGCGTTTATGTGCAAATACACACACATGCAAAACTGGAGCGATAATATGCAAAAGGCTCATACATACACACACAATGTATGAACCACATCCTGCACTAAATTGAATTCTGCATGACACTCATGTACTGAGACACACACACACACACACACACACACGCCCATGGGTGCCATAATGAGGCTGTCTGATTTAGTGTATTGATCAGCCGTTGTAAGCTGCAGAGGGTCCTTGGAGAGCGTGGCATCACATAAAAGACAACATTACAGCTTATCAGCAGGGGCCAAACACAAGGTGACCTTCCCTTTACTGCCTCATAGTGCAGCCGGTTACAATTAGTGACATGGGTGGAGAGATAAGTGTGTGTTCCAGTATTTGTCTCTGTGTATAGGTTCTATGTGTGCAGTGTACCCATGTGAAACAAAGTGAAAAAGAGAAAGTGGCCCAAAATTACCATAAAACAAAAGAAGACAAAATTATTTACAAAATGATCAGTTTTATTTGCATGCTTTTGAAAGTTATTAATGTTATTATAGACTTTGGTCTATTGTGATAAATAAGTAAATCCTATAAAACTGTTCAACTATATAAGAACCAAAGGTTTAATCTTGCAGATTAACTAAACCAAATCAAATTCATTTTGTAAAGTAAAAAAAAAAAAAAAATGCTGGCCACACAAAAAGGATTTACTGATGAGTAGGTTAAGAGACACAGGAAAATCTCAAATCAGGACAGTGCTTTGCTGAACATACACCATATAGTTAATAAACAACAATTCCAAAAATGAACATTAATTTCCTGTTTTTAATTAATGTCTAATCGCTAGATAATTTTACATTTTCAGGATCTGAAAAAAAAATTAATATGTAAAATACACATTAACTACATTTTAGTATGTTTACATACATGGATTTAGGGTATGTCGTCAATAAATTTACAAATATTGTCAGTATCTTTGATAAATATGGACAGTCCACTGTGTTGGATGGCATCGTATTTCTATGCTTTTCTTCCACTTAATAATTTTAATGTGGTTTTTGCATTCTCAGCCAAGAAACTACTTTTCCCTAAAAAAAAAAAAGTTGTGTGTTATCTTCCACATTTCCCATATAAATCATTAAAAAAAAATTAAACACATTGAAGTTGAAGTTGGCCCCTTAGCTCACACATATTAACATGTAGGAAGATATAAACAACTGCCAGGATACACATGCATAAACACACATTTTAATACTTAGGTATTAAGGATGGAACCATAGAGCAGCTCAAAACATGTGTATTTTAATTACTTTTTGCAGTCAAATAATCAAGCCAATTTAAGATCATTCATTGATTAGTAGCCAACATCATGTTTTAATCTGGTCTCATCATCTGAACCCACTTTATCCTGACTAGGATCATGGGGGTCACTGGGCACCTAATCCACCTACAGTGGGTGAAGGTGGGGTACACCCTGTATGAGTCTCCAGTTCATCTCAGGGCTGAACATATATAGACAAACAATCACTCTCACATTCACACCTATGGGTAATTTAGATTAACCAGTTAACCTATCAGTGCATGTGTTTGGATGAATTGAACCAGGGTCCTACTGTCTGCGAGGCATGAGTGCTAACCACTGCACCACTGCCGCCCTTCCAAACCAGAATAACAATAGTAAAAAAAAAAAAAAAAAAAAAAAGAAGATCAACCAAGTATATCCTTTGACTTTTTAAAAACTGTTTCAGATTCAACTTAACATACGCAGCACTGGCAGAAACAGTGGCATAAATAGTTGTTCTATGTTTCTCAGAAGTAAAACCTAAATCTCCGTGTCCACATTGCTTACTGTTTTGACTAAGTGACTAATCAAAATTTCATGCACATCCCCACTGAAAACATGATAACATCACATTTAGTGAAGATAACGTTCTCATACAGCAGTTGCGGGACAATCATCTATAAAACATGACCATTTTCTTACAATTCAAAGAGATAAAAATTACCCTAAGAAGGCAAAAAAAAAAAAACTGGAATTATGTATTTCAGACAGGATTATAGTGTAAGTATTTGACACAGAATCTTAGCTCAGTGTTTCTTTAACACAGACTGCAGCATGTTTCCATTCCAAGACGGAATGAACTCAACATTGGCAGGAGCAGTCATTTACAGCACAGCGCCTGCATGTTTTAATAAAAATATTGATATTAGACACCAGTGTATTGAGAAAACACCGCAACAGAAAGCAATACGATATGCCCCACCCCTGCAGTATAAGACACCAAAACTAAAATCTACATCCTGACATGTCATGTTACACCATCTGACCTCTTATAACTTGTATCTTCTGTCAAAATTTCACAAAGCAAGAGTCAGCATAAATAATGTCCTTATGAAACAGAAATATATGGCAATGTACTGAAAATATAATTTATTATATTAAAAAATATATTCCATTATATGGAAAAGTAGTGCATGTATTATCCAATATACTGCAATATATAATTTAAGCAAATATTGACAAATATAAAACATATATTGCACTGAAGACAATATTTTTTTTACAAATAGTTTCATTGAAACTCAATTTCTTTCTACATATATTGTGAAGTGTATTACTAAATATATAATTACATATATTTAATAATACACTTCACAATATATACATATACAGACAAACAATCACTCTCACATTAATACTATGGGCAATTTAGATTAACCAATTAAGGATATCGTAATATATTGACACAATACATTTTTCTGTATATTATATACATACATTTTTTAATGTTCAATTTCAGGCAGTAATATATTGATAGTCAAAATATGGAGAAATATATTTTTGTTTCATAAGGGGTTGCAAACTCTTGCTATTTATGTGACTCAGTTGCCTGCTTTATATAACAGTGGCAGGTGCAATAGGTGTGCACATGGTAGATTATAGCTGTCTTAACAAGCCGGCAGCCTTAACACACACAAATACTGTAAACATACACTTTAAACATCCAGCATCTCAGCACAGTGTCGTGCTGTGCCCTGGCATCACACACAGACTGCTCTGAACAGCTTGTCCATGCAACATCCTTGTACAACAAACAGCATAAAATAGGATCATTAGCCAGCTACTGCAGGGGGATGGACGTTTTTACTTAGCCCCCTCCTCTCTTGTATTTCCAAATGACCATATGGCTTATGCATAATTTTGAATTTATCACTCCTGCAAAGTAATCTTGTTTCCTCCCTGCACTGTGAGGTATGGAGTGTGGAACAAGCTGTTTCCACATATTCAACCAGTGAGTTTTCATGCAAGATGCACGCTCTATGGTTTCCTCCAAATAAATGCGCTGCCAGGTGGTGGATAACACCGACAAACCACTCCACAGAACTATATATACACATTCTTTGCACCGTATCTGTGCATATCTGTGGTGATAGACAGAGGACACTTTTTCAAGATGAAAGGAAATATGTGGAGGAGGAGCACGTCTCTCTCCTTGACCCGTGCTGTCACAGGGGTTTACATCCATGTCACTTTATAATCCTTCATTGTGAAATAACAAATCTGAGGGGTCTTCAGAAGTCAATGTTTTGTCAGGGGACTGCAGTGATAAATAACCTGTGTTGCTATGGGAGACTTGGAGGATTCTTTTTGATAATGTTTTCTTATTCCTTACACTATACTATACTATACTATACTATACTATACTATACTATACTATACTATACTATACTATACTGTACTGTACTGTACTGTACTATACTATACTATACTATACTATACTATACAGCACTGTACTGTACTGTACTATACTATACTATACTATACTGTACTGTACTGTACTGTACTATACTATACTATACTATACTGTACTGTACTGTACTATACTATACTATACTATACTATACTATACTATACTGTACTATACTATACTATACTATACTATACTATACTATACTATACTATACTATACTATACAATACTGTACTGTACTGTACTATACTATACTATACTATACTATACTATACTATACTATACTATACAATACTGTACTGTACTGTACTATACTATACTATACTATACTATACTATACTATACTATACTATACTATACTATACTATACTATACTATATTATACACACATATTATATTATACAGTTTGTCAGATACATTAAGGCTTTGCAAGCGTTTGTAAAAAAAAAACTGATTAGCAGTAATAAGAAAATGTTATAGAAGCCACATGCACCATAATAAGTCCTTTAATTTACCTGAAAACACAGTGACTAATTAAGAAACAGATGCTTGTTACTGTGAATTCAGAACATACAGTAAAAAAAAAGACTAATCCACTGTTACAAACACATCATATTAAATTACACACATTAGTATAAATGGTATTGAGCTGCTACCAATTTGTAACACGGTTGAAATATATTGAGACTCTTTACACGAGAGTCTCAACTGCTCAGTTTTCTAATTTAATTTAAGATTTTTTTTCCCCCCACATTACTTTTATAAAATGTTACAAAGTTTTCAATTTCCTAATTTCCCCTTGAGTGGTTTATAAAATTTACATCTAAGAGACATTTTCATAACATAGAATTCTTCAACTTTAATCTGTCTTAATTTTACCTGGCAATTACATTATTTATTCTTCATAGAAGCAACAGTACAGCCCAGATACAAAATGCTGGAAAACTAAAATATTACACAGCTGACATGGTTATAAATGAATCACATCCATTACTAATGTCAAGGCCATGAAAATGCTTCTCATTATTTGGCTGTGGACTTATTTTAGCTGGACTGGTGGAAAGGGTGCGGCTGAAGTGTGGTGTATTTTGGGGGAATACTTTTTTGAGTGCTCTGTCCTCCAAAGTGAAGGAGGTAGTGAGGTAAACCTTGGCAAAACAAGGAAGAATACCATGATCAATATGGGCACAGCTATTCCAGGAACAATGACAAAGTGGGCGTATTGAATTTTCCACATTTTGGTCCAAGAGAGATGATACTGTTGGAGAAAGATCCAAAGGGTTTCCCATTAAAGGGGACATATCATGCCCATTTTCCACAAGTGAACACAGTTCCCTGGTGTCTCAGTGACCTGTCTGTCATATGATGACATTGATGAAGAGATACAGCAGCCTCTTCAACCTGGAGAAACAGCCCTTTTCAAAAAGCCTGTTTTTAGTGCCTCATGCTTTCATGCAAATGAGCCACAGCTGACTCCGCCCCTCTATTCTGCATTCGACTGAGAGGAACAGAAAGAAATGGAACCTGTAAAAATTGAGGCAGAGAAAAAGAGGCAAAGACACCGATGAAATAAAATCAGATGGATAGAATCAAAGTGGACTGAGTCTGGGCCAGATGGTTACGGTGCCACCCACGGACCAGCCTGTCCCATCAACCTGGGTCAGACCAATCATGGACAGGGACCAGGGCTCAATCCCCAATGCACTGGTTAGCTAACCTAGTGAAGTGGGATTGGGGTGGGGTATTCAAATGAATCTATGCATGTGACGTACAAAGCATAGAAAATCCAAAACGGAGCATTTTCACCCCCTCCAACAAGAAATGGATCCAAAGAAAATGAGAGTGGATGGTTTTTGTGCATATTTTAATTGTCTCCTCACACACAGACAACACATATTTGTGTTGTAAAGACATTAAAAAGTCAATTTTGCATGATACTGTAAGTCCCCTTTAACATTTCAACCAACTTTGCTGCTGATATTCTGGTATGACTATCGTTAGTGGTACTAAAACCCAACAGGACTGTCTCTGTGTAACTGTATCTTTAATGTAGTCAAAGATTTAATACTTCACCATTCAAGTGGCAGAAATATCCCTGACCTTAAGTCTTGTAACATTTTACAGCACTGACATCACCACTTCCAAAACCTGTAGCTACTTCCTTAAAATAACTCATGCTGACTACTTTGGCAGTCATTTATGAACACACACACACACACACACACACACACACACACACACACACACTGTGAACTTGTAGGAGTATTCATGTGCGTGATTATACGCATGTGTGTGTGTTATATTTGTGGAGTTATAAGGCTGTCTCTACTGCTATGCTCTTCCTTTTAACGAGGTGACCATGGTTACGCTGTTCTCCAGCTCCCCGTGCCAAAGGATGGATAAGGTGTCCATAGTAAAACAGTATAATCCATCGCACCTTATGAACTGGTGACTACTGTCGGGAATTACAGCCTGTGAGAATGACCAAGTATCTGGAATATGGGCTGTGACGCTCATATTTCTTTATATAGTCTGGTTTCTATTGCTTTTGCTGATATCATGCTGCTGGCAGGATATCTGTATGGAGTCTGTACTACTGGGCTGGAAGCTTGGCTGCTTCCCCCTCCTTATACACTCTTACAGCTATCATATAAACAGAATGAAATTAAAGTAAAATATGTCAATTCCAGTTTGAGGTGAGGTTTAGCCAAGCGGGGTCCTCCATTTGCAGGGGTACTGGAGTGTTTGCTCACAGTTTCAGAGGAAAAGAGGTGGCAGACTTCTATTTCTCTTGCCTCATTGAGTTTTACCTTCTACACATATCAAATCCTACTTTAGTCTATTGTTGACAGGAAATATGCAACTTTGCTGCGTCTTATACCGGTAATATTTGAATTTTGCTGATATCCACTAATACAAAATGATTTTATCTATGGTTGCACAATATATTATTTCAGTATCATCATTCTGCAATAATCATATTTACATTATCTGGCAAAAAAGCATTTGTTTTTTTCACATTGCAGTACATAAGATACTCTTTTTTTTTTTTTTTTTTTAGCAATTTTTACAGGTTGAACCCGTTTTATCATGTGAATCATGCAGGTGTAATGGATTGTGTGTTTTTGCTTTTGTCTGTATGTTGCTAATATTGCATCATTTGATATCAAGGTTGGACAAATTACATATTATAGATTAGGCTCCTACTGACCCCAGTGACCCTAATGTTTTTTTTTTTTTAATTGTAAATTAAATATGAATAGAATAGGGCTGGGGAATATAAGGGATGGATTTGATTAATCAAGGTTATAAATCCTAAAACAAATATAGTATTGTGTTGTAGCCAAAGAAAAATGTAAAATGACACTTATTTAATACTTGCCATACAAGAATTGTGAATATATTTCTCCACAGTGTTTATCCCATATTTTAGTTAAGAAAGTTTCTGACTCTTGCTTTTACTTCACCTCACATAGCTAAAAAAAACCCCAGTACTGATTCTAAGCACAAATGTTACAATCAAAAACAGAAATCAAGATTTATTTTTTTGTCCACATTACCCAGAAGTTGTTATTAAACCATTCATGAAGTTGACAGCTCTGGGAAAAACCTCCTGTAAGTGACGCTTTAGTGAAGGGTTGACTAAATAATTTTCACTGCACTGCACTGTTACGGCTCATTACTCAGGCACATCCGACTCTAATTATATCATATCGCCGTTTGTCAAATCAGTGTGATTTTTGCATAATAATAATAATAATAATAATAATAATAATAATAATAATAATAATAATAATAATAATAATAAAATCAACCACATCAATTTACTTCATTCCAGATAGTCTACTTTAAAGCAATTTATACTGCTGTTTTACTTATGCAGCTGCAGCACGGTCCATTACAGTGAGAAAAACACTCCTGGAAACAAGTAAAATAAAAATGAACTTAAGTAGAATTTTACCACCCTGTACGAGCTTACAGCTGCCCGGAATTTTATGACTGACACTGACTTGGTTTGCTGATTTTTAAAGAGTAATTTAAATTAGCATTGATTCATAAATAATGCAGTTTTAAGTGTCTGTACATGGTGTCGAGACATATAATCCATCCAGGGTTTGTCAGTTTCAGAGTAGAGGACAGTTGGACATAAACAAACGCAGCTCAAACTGCAGCTCAGAAACTGATACACTAATGATAACAGTCATAAATAAAGATTTGCAGCATTACTCTAAGTTACTCCCTAGATAACACTTCCCTGTATCTGTATTTAAGACACCATAACACACAACATAGTGGGGAAAAAAACTCATCTTATTGTACACCTTGGGGAGTCTACAGTCTTTGCATACATTGTACATTTTCTTTTGGCACTAGGTTTCAATGCTTTAAATCAAAAGTGATAGGTTATAAATATTACACACTCGACCAGCAGTATAAATATAATGAGTAGACACAGTTATGACTCTTCATGCCAGCCTGATTTGCATAAAATGCTGCATAAAACTGTCTTGTTTTATGATGATAAGCTTGTCAGAAGCAGCCGGAAAATGAAAGACGATTAACACGAGTTCTTTCTGCACAAACCACATTTCCTTGTTCAAAACAGAACTCTGAAGTTGGGTGGATAAAAGCAGCCCAGGCATTTCATTTTCAGGTTGTGGGTGTTTAATACAAAGAAAAAAAAAGCATGTTAGTTCTTCGTTGTGTTTGGCTCCAGCTCTTTGATATGATTGTGTAGGTCGTATGTGTGAACTCCAAATGCACCATTAGTACTAACTTACCAGCAATAGTACATGTATGTAGTTACACTGTATGTCAAATGTGGATGAAGGACAAATATGGACAATTATGGAATTATGTGGTGGGGGATGTTCATAAGAAGTTAGAGGGGGACTGTCAGACCGAGGGGAAAAGTGGTCGTTATTGGAGCATGCGTGTCGGTGGAGTGGTTCGGGGTGAGGGAATAGCTTCATCCTTGTTGGAATGTGGGGGTAGCAGTGTGTGGGGGTGATATCCTGAGTGTCAGAGCAGAAGTAAATGTACAATTGACAGGTTTTACTCTAACTCTAACTCACCGGGAAGGAAATTCAACAGCAAAGTAACACAATAAATTGGCCAATACCGATTTAATCAGACCCTATAATTGGTCAGGCTTTACTTTCAACGTCTGACTGGCAGCTTCTATGTCTTGATTATATTGTAGACCTTACATCACATTTTCACAACTTCTAATTTCTGTCCATTGAACCCCCTCCCCTGATCTATGGGTCCCCAAGAAGTTCTGGGTGCTATGAATTTGTCATGTTTACCCCCTCTTTACTGCACCCCACCCTGGTTGTTATTGTGAATCTGTGCGTAGCTTCTGTGATGTCTGCAAAGAGAGTTGTTAATCAACTTACTCATTTCACGTTGGCCTGATATTTTCATAAGCTGCCAAATACAGAAATATCTGAACCTCCTCAGCCTGACCACGGTGTTTTGTTTTTTTTCCCAAGTTGTCATTATAGATTAACCTACTGCTATATTTAGTGTAAATCTGTTTGTTTTTTTTTTAAACATGGCATGTTATGCATTGATGATGCAATGGTGCAGAGACAACTGTCTGATCAATTAGTGGTCTGTAGTGTTTATACATGACATTTTAATATCACTTCACCTGTTTTGTGTTTCTGTAAAGCCCTGTGAGATGACTTTGTTGTGATTTGGGGCTTTATAAATAAAATTGAATTGAATTGAATTTTGGAACTTGGTCTAAGCAAGTACTAGAAAAACAGTACTGGGTTGCAGATTCCAGGTTTGTAGCATTAGTCTGTAATAGAACTGCAAAAAGGACGGGTCAAGTCGAGCCAGTCCCATGTAGTGGAAACGCAGCATTAGTAACTTAGAGGTGAAATCAACCCTCAGGCTAAAGAGTACTTGACAAGGTAGGAGGTCGTGGCAGGTTATATAGACTGGGATGAGACTGCAGCGTGGTGATTAAGAAGAGACTGTCAGCAGTATGGAAATAGTGGGATGAGCAGATGTTGAAGTCCTCTGGACAGTGTCTTTAAGGGAGGTAAGAGTGAAAAAGAGGCGAAAAGTAAAGGAGAGAAGCTGGAAATGGAAAAAAAAATATATGTTTAAATGTTAGAAATTCAGAATATTCAGAATTTTTACTCATAAGAAAGAAGTCAATTCTAAATGAAGACTGATGGAGAGAGGAAGAAATATGAATATTGTCTGTATGATGGGTTTTTCATTCTCCAACTGTAAGTCCAAGTCCTTTCAGGTAATGTTTGATGATTTCAGTTGAATGCCAAGTGTGCTAGAGCGGTCAGTGACAGTGTTGGAATATCTAGCTATGATGATATTTGTTTGAATCATATAGTAAAGAGAAGACGTTATAATAAAAAGATAGATTGTCATTGTTCGATGTTTGCAAATGTGAAAGACGTCAGAATTTTTGATTAAATTCATTTTTAGGGGGAGATCCTCATTCATATTAGACATTAAATGTGACTTCTATCAACTTTGAGGATGAACAGAATGCAACCCTGAAGTGTGTAAAAGAGGTCCTTATGTAATATGTGACCACACTGTGTTTTCAGAAGTAACACAGAATGGTGAAGTTTGTCATATTTTAAATAAGTAAAGGTCGGATAAATGCAAACTGAATGTTTAGACTGAAGGAGCATTGCAAAATATTGGATAGATATCAGATTTAGGACTGCATATGAAAGCTGTCTGGGTCAAAATCAGATTTGTGTTGTTCACATTATCTTACACAGAACAGATACAGGTCACATAATGGACAAAAAAAAATCTGATTTGGGCCACATTTTCCTGCAGTGTGAATGTAACCTAAGCAGCACCGTCATAGAAAGACCTGCACAAAAGAGGAAACACCAACTCTTCCCTTCATGTAGGTCAGAAGATAAATGTTTTCACTCTGCTTGTCTGAGTAAAAACTCCATAAAAACGTATAAAAGCACAACCAGGACATGGTCTGACAGAAACAAACCATAATCTGCTGTGACACTCAGCAAATTTTGTCCTCTGTAACACACGCCTACATTATAGCCTCTCATGTATGTGATTAAATTAAGAGTCGAATGCGGCTACTGTCACTCCAGCTTTGTTCTTGTTGAACTTCCACGTGGTATCCCAAGAGACGCTGATCTAACAGCCTGTGGGAGATTGGCTAAGTGTGTTTTGCTTTGTACGAAAGGAAGACACTTTTTTTTTTCTTTTTTTTCTTTTTTTGACTTTATGGATACTTTTATTCACCGACCAAAAGAAGACAAGCATTCATTCCACAATGAACCAAATCAACATTCGGCAGGTTGACCCCTCGAGTCTGTCATCTGTCAGTTAAGAGGTTTCATGTGGAGGCTTGTATGCACCAACAACATGGATCAACACTGTTCTCAATGATAAAATCTGGCCTCTCAGCTGCCCTGCAGACCTATCTAAAAAGTAAAATGAAAAAAAAAAAAAAAACAGCTGGAGAGGTTTTAAATCTAAGTTAAATAATTAAGTTGAATTGAAATGCAGTTTTACAGACACAGATTAAGCCAAGTCCTCAACAAAAAAAAAAGCTTTTTATTCATGGACAATTGCTAGAGGAGTTCAGGGTAGAAGTGGATATAACAAGACGTTCATGCTGTTGATATATTTCAACAGATGCATCACATTTAGCTCTTTGAAACATGCAGTCAGAAACTACACTCAGATCTTTAAAAAAACAGAAAGAGTTCAGATTAAAATTTTTTTTAAATAGGTTCTCTTCAATTCAAAACCTGGTCCAGCTGTATTTTAGGATAAGTCTGGTTCCCTGCTTACATAAAGAAGGTAAAACCCAGTGCTATACGCTCACTTTAACAAACACAATCACACAGGAAGAGAACGCTCAGAATATTCAACATTTACGATGGTAAAACCATTTTTGCAAAAACACACAACGACATAGCTTCTGATGTACAAAGTCTGTGTGATTTTAGAATATACGTCATGTTCATAAATTGAACCTGGACATGTGTTGACACTTTTAACATTGTGTAAGTGACAATATTGTCATTTGCTTCAGAAAGATAGAAAAAGGAAGACGCCTTTAACAAACAGACTCACTGATATCTGCAAATAGAAACCTCGGTTTATCTGTCTATACTTGTGGAATGTACAGTGACCAATAAATCTGTCAGAAATGGAGAAACTGGGCTGCTCATCCTCTTCCCTGGCTCCTCCTTTGCACAGACAGAATTCTGGCTCCTCTTTGCTAACCCTCATTGAAATTGAAAAATTGATTAGACTACAATAAATTAAATTGATTCGAAGGCAATCAATGAGTTAAAAAGTGGCCTTGGCTTCCCATGCGGCCGTCTTCCATCAAATGCCACTCCTGTATTTTGACGTAAAGATGAGAGTGGAACGTTAGCATCAGCAAACACTAGCGTACACACAGACACGCACACACAGACCAAAATTAATGAGGTAAGAATGCAGGCTTAAGGCTTCCCTGGGATAAATCCATGTATAGATAAAGCAAAGCTGAGGAAATTCAATCTGCTGTCCTAACCTTTGAGACAAAGGCTAACGCACAGGCTTTACTCTCCTCCCCTTTCCATTAGTGATCACTGGCCATCAGGCATTGGAGGGTTTAGTCAATACAGCTTCAATCTATCAACGGCACTATAGTTATACAGAGAGCAACCAACCAAAAAAGTACCTAAAACCTCATCTGAATATCTTTAGACTTGCTCACTGAGGCTTATACTGGAAACACCCCTCTTCATCATCACACTAATAGTAATAACACCATTATAGTTTCAAGTGTGTGAGTTTCCAATGAGACAGAGAAAGACTTAAAAAAAAAATAATAAGAGAGACCCTTACAGCTTTTTGTAGTCGATGCTATATTTCAAGCACACTTCAGGTTAGCTGCATAGCGAGGTCTTATGTAAGTGCCGTGTTGTCACGAGTCAAAAAGTCCAACATCGATTTGCACTTGTAAGAGAACGAGTAGTTACTGAGCGCTTTTGGAGTACGGGAGTGAATAGTGAGTAGTAGTTCCTGTGTTTCTGTCAGTCATGAAAATGCTGATAATCAAACGCATAAGATTCAAAGAGGAGATTTTATTACACTCAGGTTGCCATAATTGGATGACAGGTAGAACGGAATAGGCTGTATATGGGCACCGGTGTCTGATTTATGATACATGTGTCCGGTTTCAGATCGAAAAGGACACAAACAAAGTAATCCAACCATGTTCTATTACAGGAAACGTAAATGTACAGAGGAGTGTATTACAAAGTACATGCTGCATCCTTTGCATCTTCTGTGACACTCATTTCTCATATCACTAAAATGTAGAAATAGAGATGATAGACTATCGTATGGCAAATGAATGAAAGTAAATTAAGGTCAAAAAAAGCGTTGGCCTTTAAGTCTATAAGAAGCTTAAGGTATTGTTAAATGTTTACATGGGAGAGCTTTCTTTTCTGGGCAGCTTTCCACAAACATCTGCCCACACCAGGCCAGGAGGAACAACTAAGCTGTTGCTTGATATAGTCACATGTGGACTAGGCGTGCACACACACTTACACACACAAATGCACAAACACAAACATAGGTACCCAGCTCCACAGCCTGCACAATCCACCACCATTCCTGTAATTTTTATATTATTTATGTTTTTGTCACGTCTTCCAATTTTCTTTCTGAATTTTCTTCCTGGCTTTGTACACCACAACAGGCCTTCTACATCGACCTACTGACAATCCAAGCATTATTGTTAAACAATGGACATTTCATGGTTCCATAAACTACTGTGGAAACAAACTGCTATATCTTCCACTCTTCGGAAATCAATGATCCCCTGGGTTCGGTTCACCAATCACCTTCTATTCACCCTCTTTACCACTGTGCTTCCCCATTGCTGAGAAAAAAAAAAAGAAGAAGAAAAGGCTGCACCACTAAGTGTATCTATGGATATGTATGCATGGCAACAGTTGCCCGGAGCTACCAAAGCTAAGAATAACTCATTTTTGGACCAAGGGATAAAGCAAAATCATTCACAAGAAACCTTTGCCGTTCCAGTTAATGAGTCTCCCCTCTCATGCTGACAGTTAATTTTAATGAAATGCAGTCCTTTAAATTTGCATAATGATCCTTTCACAACAACGATGCAGAGAATCAATCACTCCTAATTACAATATCTAAAAGTAATTTGACTCCTTATCTTTATGTAAATATTGTTTTTCATGTAGCACATGGCCTGGTTGAGAAACTTAGAAAATAAAGGGCATAGAATGGCTGTTTCCTGTAAGAATAGAAATATTTCAGTGAGGGGGAGATTGAATATACACTAGCCCAACCCTTTATGTGCATACACACACACACACATGCAGACACACACACACACACATGCAGACACACACAAACAGCTGTCAAAAAATCACTGTGCTTGCAGTCGGTAAATACGGTACACGACCATAGCAACGGCTAAATGCCACAGCACAAGTAGAGCACATTTTACCCACTGGGAACTCACACCGCAAATCCAACTAAATGTCAAAAGAATATTCAAATAAAGTGTTTTGTAACTCCAGGGAAATAAAACAAACACCGGTGTCATTTAGAGCTGTTTTTAACAATGTGGATTGTGAGAAAATTGATTTGGAGGGTCTTACCATGAGTGGGAAGGAGGTCAACATGAGGCCATGCGAAACTACAAATACTACACATGCCACTGAAGATTCTAAGTACATGACGGGAAGTACTAAACCCATGCATTCTGAAAACCATAAGTCCATATAAGCATTGACGCCGGTGACCTTTCACCATCTGTCCCACTCTGTCCCCTCTTTCCCTGTCATACACTAGTTTTTCCTTGTCCATGCATGGTCATCCACTGTTGTGCTGACTCTCCATATGTCTCCCTGCTGTCTGCTCAGTGTGCACTCAAGGTCCCTTTGCACCCACTTTGTCTGAAAACCACAGACTATTTGGCCACACAGCCATATACCTGGCTCTCCCTGGGCATCTGGCTGCTATCATTAGCCTGTGTCTTTCTCAAAGAACTGACCCTCACACCCACCACCACCACCACCCCTCCCTCCTCACTGCCTTCCTATCACCCACACTCACCCACCTGGGAGCGACAATTAGGGAGACATTAGACGAGCGAGCCAAACTGACTCTTTCCCCCGACCTCCCCCATGGGGAAGACAGGCGAGCTGGGAGAGAACCAAAAGAGAGGAGGTGAAAGACTGACACACCTTTCCACAAAGTCTGTACCCTCTAAAAGTAAACAGATAACTGTGTGTGTGCGTGTGTGTGTGTGTGTGTGTGTGTGTGTGTGTGTGTGTGTTGGGGGGGGGGGGATCATTGACATTGTGGTTATTTAACTGTCAAACTGTATTCATGAGGAAGTCAAAGAAAAATAACTTATTAAATATTTCATAGCTGTACCACACTGGTCTTCACGTACACCAGACCATAATCTAAACTGTGTGGTTTCAAAGGCATGATCTTTATGTCATCACTCTCAGGCTTTTCTTTCTTTTCTGAGCAGTAGAATGAAAAAGAAAAAATTTAAAAAAAAAAAAAGAAAAAGGTCAAAATGATGTGAATTTTATTACCAAGAGTTATCTTCTTGTTCATTAATTGATAAATCATTAGTGCTGGCAGAAATCATTTCAGCTCTTATTCCAAAGAGATTTTTACTTTGCTGAGAGGAAGGGTATCTGTAGAGAGCATTCTTTCAAGATCAGGTGAGAAGTTACTTATGATTCTACAACCGAGTGTTGCCCTGAGGCTCATTCTCCTTCCCCTTCTATTATTTGGCCAGGATTTGGACAGCATCAAAAGATTACTACAGCAGCACACCTTTTCTGAGCCAATCCTTTACTACTTTTTTTCAGTGGAAGCTATGACCTACAGGGATTTCCCTGCACCACCACACTGAGCCCTCCTCTGTGTGTTGTTAGTATAACAATGATTCCTATCTAATAGTCACTCACCATTTGGACCAGTCATTAACATATTCACATTTGCAGAATATAACTACTCTATTTTTGTAATTAGCTTCATCTTTACTCGTGCACAACCTTGAACGATATGTGTAAACTTCACAAGTCATACATGTGACTGAACTCCCCCATGCCGCTCTTCAGCTGTGATGCACATGTAGTCTAATACATAAACATGAGCACTTCCCTAGCAATGTGCAGTCATACCCATACACACATCTCACATCCCACCATACAGATTTCACACCCTCTCTAGGCAAAGACTCTTCTTCACTGTTTTAGAAAACATTCAAATGCTCCCTGACTTTGTGTTGACGGTGCGACAATTTTAGAGCAGGTCAAAAAGACATAAATCAGCAATAAAGAGAAAACTAAAAGTGAGGAGAGCGAAAACAGATGGCGGGAGGAGAGGAGAAGAGAAGAGGACGAGAGACAAATATTGGTGAGCAGAGTATAAGTGTGGGTACAGTAAAAGCTCTCCTCTGTGTTGGCATGATGCCAGCCCCTGGACAGAGATGCAGCTCACTGCTCTCCGCCTACTGACCGCCTCCTCATCTGAACGCTCACTCTGCATTAAGGGCCCCAATCAAATATTCATTCTCCAAAACCAGCACTTATATAACCGATACAACAAGTACGTCTTCATGCTGACCTGACTGAATAGAACAATGTGTTACATCAAGAAAGAGCAAACAATCATCTGCACAGCAAGCAAAGGGTCAGCAGCACTGGCCCACTCAGAGTGGATGATACTGTGCAGAGCAGCTAACAAGTTGTGCCTCTAGACTGCTCTGCTGCAGCTAATTAATGAATAAATCACTTCAGAGGAAGAGGAGAAGGTTCACGAAACTGAGTAATAGGCAAGATTTGAGGATGCTCAGGCACAGGATGCTCTTATTTTCTGTAGTGATCATAGATTTTTCAATAAATAAATAGAGAGAAAAGTGTTGGACACTTGGTAAGTAGAAAAGGTTGACTTTTTAATTGTAAAAAGGGAAGAATTTGTTTTATTTACTAAGGTTTGAACTGATGTTCCATTGTGTACACAGTAGAGCTTTAAGTGTGGATTTTACATCATGTTTTTTAAAGTTAGCATGACATACCAACATCCCATTGACCTACATGGGTTCATTCACATGCATAAGACAAATGTCTGATGTAGAGCTGCACAATATATTGTTTAAGCAGCGATATCATAATGTGTACGTGTGCGCACTAGTCACATCACAGGCCATGCAATTACTATTTATTTAGTTAGTTTTAGTCAGTTATTTATATTTAGATGTATTTTTTATTTCATTATTTTACATTTATTTCTCTTTTTCATTTATCTTTCTTTCTTTCTTTCTTTCTTTCTTTCTTTCTTTCTTTCTTATTATTAATTTTGTTTAATTATTTTGGCTACAAGAAGGATGATGCTGAAAGGTATGTTCTGTATCGACTACTAATTTGTTTGGCCGTTTGTGTCGGCACCACACAGCTGTTATATACATCTGACTTCTTTTTTCATATCGCAATATATATATATTGCAGGGTTAAAAAAAATTGCAATATCAGTTTTTTTCTAAAATCATGGAGACCTAGTCTGATGGCACTGTGACACCATGTTGGTGAGTTCTCTTTACAGTTTGAATGGTGTTGAAAGAACAAGGAAACATATTTTATTAACATTTTGTGTAATTCAAGAGGATATTTGTATTAAAAATTTGTCATTTCCTCTCCCCACTTACAAATTTATCCCTTCTGATCCTTTCGATATCACTGTAAATAGTCTTAAAATCCACACACTATATATATATATATATATATATATATATATATATATATATATATATATATATATATATATACATGTCATTTTTTTCTAATATTGTGCAGCCCCTTAAAAGAAAGAGCCCTAACTGGTTTAATCTTATCATATATCCTAATCACTGCAACAATGTTTGGTCTCATCTTCTCACAACTCCACGTTTATTAGACTTTGTCACCATGGGAACCAGTTTTATCTTTGGACACCACTGACCACCTTTTATTTGCAAGTGTCTTCAGTTCTCCTTATGAGTTTGACCTGTGCAGAGGTGTAGAAGACCCCAGCTATGACAGCATCTAATCTGACAAATTAAATAAAAGACACTCTTTTCTACAGATCACACCAGCCTGCTGATTTTTTGGGGTCTTGACAGTAATCTACACCGCCATTTACAGAAATCATTTGTTCCAGACAGATAAAAGTGGTAAAAAGGGAAGTGGTATTGCTGTAATATCTTGTGTCACTTTTGTGTCAGTTCCCATATGACATTTTTCTTTCTATTTAAACTTTCTCAAGTAATGTATCACCATTTTATCCTCTGTATTTTGCATTTCTACAATAAAAATCAGGCATTTTTCTATAATTCATTTGCTGTTTATGTACTGTAGAGGTGTCCTCCAAAGGGTCCAGTCTGGCCCCTGGGTTACGTTTGTCAAATGCAAAAATGACACTGAAGACATAAATAATTTCAGTTCAGGTTTCACATATAGGTCACATAAGTAAAATACTATCATAATAACATATAAATACAATTCTAAATGTTTCTCTTTGTTAATGTAAAAGATATTTACGTAAAAATACAAGGGTGTAAAAGTAAAAAGTTGCCAGAAAAATAAATACTCAAGTAAAGTACATATCTGTAGAAAACAATAATGACACCCAAAGTGCTTTACATAACTGATCCATTATTCATTCACTCTCACATGCTCCCTCTAGTGGTGGTAAACTACATATGTAGTTGCCCTGGGACAGACTGACAGAAGTGTGGCAGTCATTTCGCACCTATGGTCCCTCTGACCACCACCAAACATTTATACGCATTCATACACCAGTGTGAGTGACACTGGAGGTGAGGAGGGTTCAATCTACAAAAAGTCATCAAATTTCAGGTTGAAACAATATCATTTAGGCCATTTTTTGGCTTTTTAAGTCATTTTAAGCCGAGGACAATAGGAGGGTTAAACATATTACATTAGTAGATGATCATGGTCATCAGTGGTTGCTTGGGGTTTTATGGTTTGAAATCAAATTGACCTAAAGATGACACTGATGCTTCTTAACCCTTGTGCGGTCCTTCGTAAATGGCACACTGGCTGTGTCCTACAATTGGGTCTTAAAGAGCCAGATTCCAAAGTTCAGTTCCATAGAATCATCACCCCACCCCCCAAGGATATTTTACTGTTTTCAGTAGTAAGCAATGGCACCATACAGTACGTATAAAAAGGTAAATTTTTTAGCCACCGGGTCACTGTGACCCGAAGGACCGCACAAGGGTTAATAAGTTATTCAAGAGCAATTAAACCAGATATGAATTAAACTTCCAACTTTCCTGTTTAATATTTCCTGTAGTTCTGGCATCTTGATGTGTATTTTTTTATTTTTCTGTCTCCAACCACTGTCTCCAGGAAGTGAAATGGAGTGCCTACCATCTAGACTTTCATAAACTAGATGCAACTGTGTGTGTGTGTGTGTGTGTGGTGGGGGGGGGCAAAGTGTCCACTGTTAAGTGGTTAGTAATGGCAAAGTAATTCAATCCTAGTGGGTCTTTGTCTATCCACTCAAAACGTCCGGTACAATCCCTCCTTGTTATGCGGGTGGGCAGCTTTCCGGAAAAACACACCAAGGCATCTTAGTGACTCTGCCAACAAGCCAGTGATGCAATAGCAATTAGAATGCAATCAGGGCTGCAGTTGTTCTTTAATTGAATTGGGTTTTTGGGCTTAGCTGACTGTGAGAATAAGGCATATAGGCCACATCTTAATCTTCAGCTATAATGTGCGTGGTGGTGCCTGTTGAGGCAAGACAGTGATGCCAGGGTTTAAGAACACTCTGAGTTTTGGGCTAATCCCCATTGGAACAGAAGATTAGAGTTGTGCATGAGCTCCAAGGCACGAGGAGAGAAAGCGAGACAGTGAGAAAAAGCTTTAAGAGAAAAGACGAGATTTTTTTTTGTGTGTGTTGTGAAGAAAAATCTAAGCAGTAGTTGTCTCTGTGCCGATGTGAAAACATTTTTGCTGCCTGTTCATCAAACTAACATGTGTTAATAATGTGTTAATAATAATAGTTTTTATGCAAATGAAACCATATTTGATGACATTCAACTTGTAGAAGTTTCCGTCACCATCTGTGGAGGAGCACAATAACACGACTGTTGACACCACTTAATCCATTCTACCTCTACCTATATATATATATATATATATATATATATATATATATATATTTATTTATTTATCTCATCTTTACATAGGTTCTCAATCTTGTGTAGTCTGTACATAGCACATAGTCATTTTCCTTTTCTCTATATCTGTGTATGTGTACATTTCTTTGCTGTCCCCCTATTGCTGTATATCACTGGCTACTGTGATGTGTGAATTTCCTCAATGTGGGATCAATAAAGTCTCTTATCATATCGAATCTTATTGTATCATATCATATCATATCTTATCGTATCAAATCTTATCTTAAAACTGTGGAACAAATTGTGTGTGGCGATAAAACAAATTAACACGATTCAGTTAAAAAAGATAAAAATAATTGATTCTTCTGAGGTACAGTAGGTAATAATAACAATGAGGGATATTATCGATAATAATATATAAATATATATATTTATATGTTATATTTTATATATATATATATAAAATATAAATATAATAAACAATATATACATATGTATATGTACATATACATATGTATATATATATTGTTGTGCATAATTCAATGACTGCATTATGTATTAGTTATGGTTGGAAGCTAAAATTTGGAAAAATGCATTGTTTATATTTATATAATGCTAATAATAAATGTGCATAAGTACTTGAGGGGTAGGACTGAATAAGTTTGTACTTCATCCTACTCCTTTTCGGCAATGTAATATTCAGACTTGCATGTACTGTAATAGATTGTGTTATTTAAAGTAATTTTTTATTTTGCCTTGTTTTTGCCTTATTAGTTTATTCACATGTTAGAAATAAATAAACAAACAAACAAACAAACAAACAAACATACATACATACATACATACATACATACATACATACATACATACATACATACATACATACATACATACATACATACATACATACATACATACATACATACATACATACATACATACATACATACATACATACATATATACATACATTAAAATAAATGAATACAATATGCACATAAATCAACACCTTACTATTAAAAGTGCAATATAAATTGTCAAGTGAAGAGTGAGAATGGGTACATGCAGAGGTCATTGTTGTTTCGTCTGTATAGTTCATAGTTCACAGGTCATATTTTGGTTGTCATAAGAGAAGGTTTATTAGGTGGCAAAGTGTCAAAGCAGCAGTGACACATTCAGCTCAGTGAGCCGAAGCATTCTGTAAATGTTGAAGAAGCGCTAGGATATCAAAGTCAGCTCCAAGAAGAGCTTTGCTGCGTTCCAACTAAACATACGCTGCCAGTCAGGAGGTTCAGGGGACACCTGACATCAGTCCCCTTTGTGGGTTCTTGGCTACTATAATTAGAGATAGTCTCATCTGAGGTGTTGTTCAACACAGGGAAGGAGATGTGAAGAAGCTGTTTTAATGGATGAAGTTTCTACTGAAGTTTGTTTAATGAGAAATAAACTGTATGAAAATGTCTTCATACAAAATAACTGCACGATTAAACAACAAAAGTCTGTTTGAGCATAAAGACATCTGCGATAGTGATTCAGCTAAAATTCTCTCAAGTATTTATTTATTTTTTCCCAGTTCTTGTTTCAAGCCCCTTTTTTGGTTGCTCTTATAACATCTATAAATCTAAGTTTATAGATGTTGCACAGTTGAGCATCTATAAATCAACTCTCTTTGTTGTGCTCTGTGCTCCTCGTTCCACACATTTAGCACTTTCTCGTCATGCCCTTATTTCTCCGACTGCTTTTATACAAAATGCTGCAACAAACACTGCCGTACCCCACCCATACACATGTATAAACTGCACTGGGCAATCCTATCTAACTAGATTAACCTGAGTTGAGCACTTAGTGAGCATGCAACACTGACTCAGATGGGATGTACAGCGACTTTGACCGTGATGTCTGTTGAACATGACACAACCCTTCGTCTCACAGAAATCAAAAAGATTATTCTGCAATACCGTGTGTAGATATGTTATAAAATATGGATGCCCCACATTAATGTCGATAGTGAAGGTTGAAGAAGCAAAGCAGCACAGACTGATGTATGTGTCATATTCTAGAAAGATATGACAGATGGGTCCCAGAGGGCTCCTGAATATGATTATGAATATATCTAGTTTCATGGTTTCACAGGTAGGCTATATGTATGCAGTACTGTACACGTCGGCACATGATTGGTGTTTTAGTGTGAATACGACTGAATTTAACTTTTTTTTTTTATGCTTTCATGACTTTGATATCTCACTACGTGGATGTGTTGGGTGTCACTTTACGTCAAACCTCAGTAAAGTGACAGGTGGGCTGCATGCCAACAGCCATCCTCTTATTAACTGTCACTGTTGTCTTTTCCAGGAGGGCACTGTGATGGTGCACATAAAAGACATGATGAACTTGAAGACTTGGAAAGCATGCTTCATTGCACCTGCCTCAAACAGCTCAGTAGCACCATGGTTATAAACAGATAATAGACTTACTAATGCAATACGGTTGTTTTTTTTCCCACTTCATCACGCTCTGATTCTGATATGTGTTTACTTAAATCATGGGCTTACAAGGAAAGATCCCATAAGATATAAGTAAAAAGGTATGGAGAAGAAAGTTATGTTATGTTATAATGATTTAACCTTTATTTGTATACTAATATAAAGGTTCCAGCCATGTCCCAGATACATTTCTGTACTGTTGAGTTTTTAGATGTTAACATAAGTACATATACTGGTGTGTGGTCAGAGCGTATATGATGGTAGGGGTTCTGAAAGCTTTTACCATCTCTATTTCCCAGAACACATTTTAGTGAAGCTCCAATATCTAACAATTAGCTGCTCCCTCATAGGGATACCAGAGTGTATTATTAATGGGTGCATAATCATTTTGGTCAGCCCCTTCTTATAGGCTGATGATGATGCACATTCTTCAGAGCTGTGTGGAGTAAGATAACTGTCAATATATATATATATATATATATATATATATGTGTGTGTGTCCACAGATTGGATACACGTGCGTATTTGTCTGTAGTTGTGCATAACATAAATATTTGGGAATTCTCAAATGAGTCCAGTCGTGCATAAAATATATTGTGTGTATTTTTTCCGTCAGAATACGGCTGGAAAAATTATGACTATTCATACATTTTTCCATTCGTATTCTGATGAATAAAATACACACAATATATTTTATGTATGACTGGAGTCATTTAAGAATTCACAAATATTCATTTTATACACAACTACAAACAAATATACATGTGTATCAAATCTGTGGACACAAATATATTGACAGTCCATAGTACTGGACATGTTGGACACTGTGTCCTGATACCAGATCTAAAAGGACACCTGTTATTACATTTCAGTTTCTTTCAAAGCTTTTCAAATAAGGCTTTAAAACATGTCAGGCCACAAAAAAAAATAAGTTGCTGGCAGTAGTGGGACACCAGTGGATGTTACACTACATTGAGTGATATATAAATATATAAACAGTGTGAAGTTCTGCCATAAAGGTAAATCAATACATATTCAGACGGTGATTTATGTATGCAGGGAGGCAGAGGGAGTGTGCCAGACTCCATGCATGCTGCATGGGTTTGGATAAAGTAGAGTCATGAATCATTTTCACATGGCAAAAGCCATGGATAAATCACAATTGACTTGCACTGAGTCACGCGCTAGTGCTACTTACTAGACTGCATCAGAAAATTGCTGTGGAGATGGACAATAGTGTGATGTTATGAAGATGGCTTGTTTCTCTAACTTCATAGAATGGGTCTCATCATGGGACACAGGCAAACTCTTTGTCTCAGTTAACATAGCCTTTCATGCAGTGTCACACCTGCTGCGCTGTGTTGAATGAGGTGGCACAACCTATACATCAGACCATGACAAGAGTGTACACACATCTCAAACACCCCAGCTCTGGAAGTCATCAAGTCCTTGACAGTTGCAATAATAATTTTCCCCACAGACTGAAGCATACACATCCTTGCTCTGTGTCTGTCCCATCCTGATAAGCATCATCACTGATAATGGGCTTGTTAATGAAGTGAGACGTGCTTGTGACCAGTAGCTGATGCAGCTGATGGTTATCAGTAGGTGGAACCATCAGTGGTGCAGTAATAAAGTCAATATTTCCTAGGACAGACTGCTGGGACAGGAATGAGCCTCACTTTTCTACTTGCACATCATTATCTATCACAATCTCTGTTTGTAAATGTCGTTTGGGCTCTATGTCTGCGTGTGTAATGTGATAATCCGGTGTGATAATAACCTAATGAACACATACATGTGTGGTTTGCATGTCAGTCTATAAAAGGCTTTTAAAGTGAGGATTGGCATAACTGCATTATTCTGCAGTACTTCCTGCAATCAGGAAGAAAGCATTCTTTAGACGCTCATATTAATGAAAGCTTTCATGCAGGGAAATACCACAGATTACAACATTCAATAGTAATAAAGATCTCAGCGGGGCCTCTTGACCATTAAAAAGCCGGCTGAACACATATCACACATATTTAAAATCTATAGTGGAGGCTACTTCTCTTAACAGAAAGCAATTTGATGGGGTGTGAGTTTGTGAATGTTCTATAATGTGTAGAGTAATATTGTGTGCTATACTGCACCTCATTACCTCTCTGAACCTCTTGTTCACTGACAAAATTGCTAATAACCCTCAGCCTCAGAAACTGTTTATGGGCATTTGTCATGAGAGTCAGTGAGTGCTTTCATCAGAAAAAGGACCAGGCACATCTCACAGACTCCACTCATATCCTTTAATCTCCCAATGAAACCCTTCAGGTGTGTCAGTTTGTCATATAATCAGCTCGCGTTAAATTAGACTGAAGCTAATGTCACCTCAGTCTCAACAGGGTGTCTAATTACTGCCACCTCGTCACTATCCTCTCATCCCCTAGTGATGAGAATGCTCAAGGAGGGTCACAGCAGGCATGCAATGTACCTGTCTGTCTGTGTGTCTATCTATCTATCTGTCTGTCTGTCTGCCTGCCTACCTACCTACCTACCTACCTACCTACCTACCTATCTATCTATCTATCTATCTATCTATCTATCTATCTATCTATCTATCTATCTATCTATCTATCTATTTATCTATCTATCTATCTATCTATCTATCTATCTATCTATCTATCTATCTATCTATCTATCTATCTATCTATCTATCTATCTATCTATATAAAGAAATAAAGAATAATTGACACACCATCAGTATCTTCATTGTTATTCATTCTACGGGCCAGATTGGACACTTTGATGGGCCAGATTTGGCCCCCAGGCCTTATGTTTGACACCTGTGCTCGAAGGGGAATGACACCTGTCTGTCTGATCACACACACACACACACACACTGATTATAATCACTCTACTTCTTTGGGCATTATGACTATTATGTGTCATCCAAAATGAGGGAAAGACACATCATTCACCAAATGCTCGGCTGTTACTGTCACATACAACAGGGATTAGACAAATGGAAGGAGGCGGGGACTGTATGGAAATGGGAAAGAGGAGAGGGATGAAATGAAGACAGGAATGTAAGGAGAAAAGAAGGAGATGTGCACACCAACATAAAGCCTCCATTAATCACGGAGCTGTCCTGTACGCCTCATGTGACAAATGAAACAGAATAATGGTTTCTGTGAGAAGGAAAATAGGGCCCTCATACTGGAACGATCACACACACACACACACACACTCTTCCTCTATAGCCGGATATCAAATTAATACTCACTATATAGGAGCTTAGTTAGACTTTTCTCTCCTTCGTCATGTAGTTTGGGTCTTTCTTAATGGATCAGACAACTGCAGCATGTGACTATTTATCTCAACTCATTTACCAATTTTCTGCAACATTAATAAAAGAGTGCAAAGTTTCTTTTAGCTTCCACTGGTGTCTGCATCTGCTCCCCAAACACTAGTCTTTTTTGTGTATAATGACAATAACAAATCACTTGACACATGCACCTGAATATTGCAGAGGGATGTGTAAGAAAAAAAAAAACAAAACTATTACAGCAACAGAGATACAGGTTGTATTTTTTTTATTTTTTTTTTAACTGCAATTCAATGAGTTGTGAGGTGTCCCAGGAGATACAGAGTGGATCTCAGCTTTAATGATGTTATGCCCTTAGGCAAGAAACAAATAAAAATCCACACTGAACTACAAATTGCTTTGAGAGGTTTGAAGTCTAAATCTAAATCTAAATCTATGGATGCACAGGAGGGTGTAAAGACTGTTTGACAACTTTGCATTATAACCCCTGAACCTTGTCTTTGACATTAAAACTGAAAAATTAGGCTTTTATTTATTCATCTGGTTTTTTTTCTTCTACAGTGAAACAAATCAAATCTGACTAGAGCTGTTTAATATATCGTTTGAGCATTGGCATCACAATGTATATGTGTGTAATAGTCACATTGCAGGTTATGCAATTTTATACACATTTTTAATTATTATTATTTTCCTTTTTTTCATTCATTATTTATTTATTAGTAATTTCTTTTTTGTTTATTATTAATGAATTCATTTTGGTAATTAATGAATTCATTATTATTATTATTATTATTATTATTATTATTATTATTATTATTATTATTATTATTATTATTTTTCATTTGTCATTATTCATTTATTTATTTATATTCAGTTATTATTTTTATTCATGTATTTTTATTTTGTATTTATTTATTTATTCATTTATTTTTATTATTTTATTTAATACAAATTGTATTTATTTATTTATTTTTAATTATTAACTTTAATTATTTTGCCTACAATAAGGATAACACTGGATCATATGTTCTGTGTCGACTGCTAATCTGTTTCCATCGGCAAAGTATTTTTTTCATATCGCAATATACATTTATGTATATGTATTAAAATGTATGTGTAATAGATTTTTTACTTTATTTTTTTGTACAGCCTTGTACTTTTAGAATTTTGTGTTTCATCATAATCTAATGTATTTTAAAATTGTATTTTAATTGTCAATCACTGTGAAGGACTTTGGACTACACCTACTTTATGAAAGGTGCTATAGAAATAAAGGTTATTATTATTATGATGATGATGATGATGATGGTTATTATTATTATTATTTATTTATTATTATTATTATTATATATCACAGTGTTAAAAAACTATTGAAATGTCATTTTTTTTCCCTAAAGCTGAACTAAAACAACGTGTAATCATCACTTTCAGTCCTTTTAACTCAGACGACACTCATGAAAAGCTCTAATATTTGGTCCTCCTCCACACCTGTATGCACTAAAACAAGACATATTCAGAACAGACTGATGAAACAGTGCTCGTTCACACTACACAAAGAATAACACATTTGCCAGTACTCCTCTCTCTCTCTCTCTCTCTCTCTCTCTCTCTCTGCGTATTACTTCAGTCTGTTCAGGAACACATCAAACCTCTGAGTTTGTTCATAATTGATAATCTGCAGCATCGTGGGACCTGATGATGAGGAGGAGGATACAGTAGCGCTTTATTGTTTGGTTAAAATATGACTGCAGAGTGTTTGCCGTGGTAGAAAGATGAGTGGAGCAAAGACAGACAAACTGTGGATAGATGGGAGTTAGTATTGGATGAGAAAGTGGAAGATATTATTGCAGCTTCACACACTTGCTCAAGCCTCCTGGTCTGGTCTTGTTTGTCCTGGGGGCTTTAGTTGAAATGCCAGGATATTATGAGGTTTGATGAGGTGACAAAAGATCAGAGGGGGTCAAAGTACTCACATTCTGTACTTCTACTTGAGTAGAAAAATACTAAAAGTAGAAGTGCTGATTCAACTCCTTGACTAAAGAAAAGTTAAAAAGTACAACTTGTCAATTGTAATAAAGTAAATAAAAAAGTAAAACAATTTTTTTCTTTGCTATGGATGAAATAATACTTATTCAAGCAGGAAAAAACAGAACAAAATAAAGCCTCTAAAAGTGACTTACTGTGTAAATGATGTGTTTTATTAGGTCATGGTACTCAGTTTAGTGGGTATGGACATGAACTTGAATGAAATCTATATAAATAAGAGATTAAAAAATGCATAATTATGAGATGAAAAGTACAAATTATGAGGAAAAAAAGGAAAACTTTTGATAAAAAGTCAAAATTGTGAGATTAAAAACTAAAAATTACAAGATAAAAAGTCTAAATTATGAGATAAGAAATGGATAATAATTAGATAAAATGTCAAAATGATGGTATAGTCAGTCACAATTTCTGATTTACTAATTTACTACTTATTTTTCATACGACCACATTTGTCTCGTTTGAAAAAGTAATGAGTCTGTTCTGAGAATGTAAAGAGTATAAAGTACATATATTTATATAAATGTAAAGAGTATAAAGTACATATATTTATATAAATGTAAAGAGTATAAAGTACATATATTTATATAAATGTAAAGAGTATAAAGTACAGATATTTATATAAAATGTAAAGAGTATAAAGTACATATATTTATATAAAATGTAAAGACTATAAAGTACATATATTTATACAAAAATGTAGGGAGTAAAAGTAAAAAGTTGTCAGAAAAATAAATACTCAAGTAAAGTACAGATAACTAAATATTGTACTTCTACTTAGTTACTTCCACCTCTGGAAAATATACTCTGTGTGTGTGTGTGTGTGTGTGTGTGTGTGTACTGCATATGTGTGTATATGTGTGTGTGTACTGTATATGTGTGTCTTTACTTTGCTGTACGCAGATGAAAGAGAAAAGACCTAAGGTAATAGGGCCATGTGCATTTATGCGTAGAGTACAGTTATATGATCTGCTTAAATATAGCTCTGAGGACCTTTCATGTGTTTCTACATAGAGATGTGGTGGGCTGTTGCTTTTTTCTGGATATGTCTGTGTGTGTGCTCCAGCTTTGTTCCTGTCATATAATATAGAGTTATTGTTCTGTGAGAAGTAAATACAAGAGAAAGGAATAATCCGTGAGAGATTGCTTTTTCGAACCACAGACTCAATTTTACTGAAAACAGGTTAATACTCCCAGTACAGACCAAGAGCACAGTTCACCTTTCACTCTTTCTTTTCTTTTTTATTATTACTCTTGTGCTATTTAGACAGACCCACTGATCTCAGCCCCATTAAGGCTGCATGATATTCAAAAAAACTGACACTGCAATTTTTTTTTTTAACCCAGCGATATATATTGCGATATGAAAAAATCTTCAGGAGTAAATAACAGTTGTGTTAAATGGTCGACACTGAACATACATTTCAGTATCATCTTTCTTGTAGTCAAAATAATTAATTAAAATTGATTTGAAAAATAAATAAATATATGAATAAATACATTTAAAATGAATAAAAGAAATAAATAAAAAGAAATAATTGAACTATTTCCATTAGTGGTTGACACAGAACATGTTTTGGTCAAATAAATAAATACATAAAAAAAATAAATGAATAAAAAATAAAATAAAATACAAATGAATACAAATAGAAAATACATAAATACATGAATGAATGAAAAAATAAATTTAAAAAAGGAATAAATAAATGAATAAAAAAAATAAATAATTCCACATAACTTATGTTGCTTTTCTTTCTGACGCCAAGCCTTGGTTTTTGGGTGATTTTCTCTTGTTGGTTTTTGGGTGATTTTCTCTTGTTGGTTTTTGGGTGATTTTCTCTTGTTGGTCGCTCATTTTTCAGTCTTGTGACCAGTGTCTCAGTCCAAACTGGTTCAGAATGATTGTGATGTGTTCAGTGTGTGTCAGGTTCTATTGAAATTAGATGAATAAAAGTTGAGCTCATTTATCTCCTGTCATGTGACTATTGCGCGCACGTACATTGCGATGTCGATGCTTGAACAGTATATTGTGCAGCTCTAATCCAAATGCAAAAAAAAACCCCAAACAACATGAAAACAACCCAATAATGTTCTAGTGACTAAGTAAACAGTGTATACATCTGCATAGTTTCCATGAGAGTGCTTCCTCACACTCCCACAGAAGTCCATTAGCTTGTCATTCGCTTTCTTTACAGTCATTCAGCTTTTGCACATGGCCCATGGCAGTGTGGAGCAGCTTGCTCCACATGAATAACAATATCTGATTATTCATACAGAAGCCAAGCGACTCAGCTGTCTCTACTGTATTCTAACATCTCATCTCTTCCTTCCATTCGTCCCCTTTTTGCTCCACTTCTTCTCTTTCTTCTTAGCGTCTTCTTCTCTTTTATTAACGTTTGCAGGTTATGCTTCACGCCGCTCATTCCTCATCACTGTGTTTCTCTCTCTCTCTCTCTCTCTTTTTCTTATGGATGCTGAAAAGCTAACTTTGCCAATGGCCATGTTGGCTTGATGTTGTGTGGGCGAGATCACAGAAGGATGATGGGGAGTCTGCCACATTCATAGGACAGGTAGAGCACAGTAAAGTCAGTCCTGCTGTCGAGACATAAAAATAAAGCCTGGGACGGAGCGCCCACTGGGACAGCCGTGTCTGTTTCCACCTTAGAATACACTAAACCTTCAACTGGATATATTTAGACCAAAAAGCCTTGTTCTATCTTGTTTTATTTCTGCTTTAAACTGTGAATGACTCACCAAACACTGTGTCTCTGAGAAGGCACAAGCCTGTAATTAGCTAGATAAAGTATTAAAAAGGTGAGGCTTATCAGCTAGGAGGAAAAAAAAAAGAGTATTAAGCTATGTAATTGAATCTCTTAAATACAAACAAAGAACCGTCAGGCATGTCAACAAATCAACTTTAGAGTAAAGGGTTTCTCTTTTGCTTTGACAGAAATGGAAATGTACTGTATGAGACGTCCGCCCCATTCTCCTGATTAGCATGCATAAAAGCTGGATTCATTTAAATAAACTGACAGGACAGATAGTAGAGCAGACCTGCAGAGGTGGTTTCTAAGAGGTTGTGCTCTTTGATAAGGAAATAAGGCTGTGAGAACTCCACAGACCCATCCAAGTCATTCTTGTTTCAGATCTGGGCAAAGTGCACCTGAACAATGAAGGTGGGTTTCTCACCGGAGCAAAGCCAACTTTACATCAAAAGACCTCTGTCCTGTCCCCTACCTTTCATTTCTACTTTTCCCCCTCCTTTTGTCTGTTTAAACTTCTTGCTTTCTTCTTCCTTTTTCCACAATCAGCCACTTTTTACTTTCTTGACTGATGAAATATAACCTCCTCCCCTCTCTGCGAAATACTGTGAAATGGGAAACTTCTTTATTAGCATAAATGCAAGGACAGATAATCTCACTGCCTTTTCTTTGCACACTACCCTCTGTCCATTCCCCCTCAATGCCTGCCTTCCCATGAGCCCCCTTTAACATGCAGTGTCTTTCATTTCACCTCCTCTGAAGCGGGAGACCTGGCGACCTGAAACATAAAGCTTTAATTGTGGTGATGGAGCGGTGCCCTGTGATGATAGGGGCCACAGGAATCACTCTTGCAGCAGGGTCACTGTGTTATTAGCAAATGAGGAGATGCAGGGACACTGATAGCACTGTAACACAAATACAGTGATGCAGGTGTGAGAGCTTTTCCAGTAGAAGATAATGACAGCTGAGTCTGGATGTGTCTAATTAAAGGATGGTTCTATCCTGTTCCACCAAATGTTACGTTCCATTTCTGTGTCTTCAGGCTCTGTTTGATAATTATGCTACTAATGAGTGTAAGGAGGAGGCCAGATCAAATGAAATCAGTGCATATAATGGAGGTTAACTGAATTGTCAAGGCTAGAATGTCCCTCTGTCTTTCTGTCATGCACTAATTACAACCAAAAATGACTTAATATACTCTAATCTCTATTGTTGGTGGCCTGTTTGGCACAATATATGACAGCAGAGACAATCAGGAGGCTTTGAAGCTAGATACAGGTATCAAATGTCATGCAGAAACAAGAGAATGGAGAAGAAAAGGCTGAATGAAATGTGAAATATGATATTACAGAACATGCTTTTATCCAAAGCTGCTTTCTAAAGGAGATATATGATCTATGACTGTCACTAGCTGCATTTCCATTAGTTTTTTGCAAAACAATAGCGATATCCCTAAAATATCGAAAAAGTATATTTGCACTTTGAATGTGTTTCCATTGACGGTTGTTCTAGGTATTTTTCGTGAAATATCAGCCCGCGAGATTTCACTGCTGGATGATGGACGCCCAAAACCTGTTGCATCTAGGTGTCGCTATGGTTACAGTGACTTCAGTTGCCTTGTCTCTGCTGTTTGCTGTCTAAAAAGGCCGTTATGTTTTTCTCGTTAATTATTTTGAGAAAAGTCTCCATCTCCTTGTGTGTCCATGTGTGTCGTGCCATTTTCACTTTGAGAGAAGTGATCATGTGACCATGTATGTCTCGTCCTGTGACGTATAATGGCGGAAAAGTGTTTCCATTGCACTTTTGCGATATATTATAATATCGAAACATCTGAAAAACCACCACATGAATGCGTAAAAAGTGTTTATTGATATGTAGTAATTGTACGACACCTCGGATGGTCAGTCCAGCCGAGTAAGGAACTAGGCGATGGCCTTGGGGCGTAACAAGGACAGAAACTATTACCAGAAAACACAATTGTTTGGGAACACACTAATCTTTAACCATGAGACAGGAACAAGTCCAGGAGCCAGAATGTTTTGGCATAAATGTAAACAAGTAGAACCGAGGGAAGGGATAGCCAATGGGAACTGAACATGAACAGGACCGCCTCGAGCTCCAGCTTGGGTGTGGAAATGGGCGATGGGACAAGATATTACCAAGTGGAGTGTAAACAAATGGACATTAGACTTTTGGCTGGTGATCAGCGTTGATCAATTGTGTATTTTACATGTGATGACATTAAACTGTAAGAATCTAAAACTTCCATGATCGAGGCTTCCTGATGGTCTCGCCTCATTTTATCCCTGAAACAGGACCCAAGCTGGGGGCTCTCAAAACTACAGAGTTTTCTAACCGATATTTGAATGTTTTGGGTTTTTTTTTAATTTAGGGGTTTCCATTATCAGTTCTTTATACTGCCATTTACATTTTTGCAAATTTCCAAGGGTAATGTAAACGCAGCTACTCATGGATCAAAATCAGGAGTGGCTGAAATCAGGAGTCATGCATTCCCATCAATAATAGAATGGAAAGAGATGATACAAATACACAATGTGGAGCTGTTGCATTAAGCATGAGAGGGACTCCATGGTTTGTCTTTCACTTACTTTTCATAGAAAATGCAAAATGAGCAGATGGAAAGAACAGGCGGCAGGTGCTCTGGCTTTGTAGAATGGCTGGGGATTGATCGGGGTAATGGAGGAGAGACCATAGGCACTAACCAAGGCCTGGGACAGTGGCCAGAAAGAACACAGCTGCACAGTTCCCACTGTCCAGGCCAGGGCTATGTCGAGGCGCCTCCATCTTGTGCTCTGTGTGTCTAACACGCTTGATCTGCCAAGTGCTCCTTTTAATTGACTACTCCATACAGCTGCATAATTACTCCTCTAACCTCCCATAATCAGTGGCTCGCTGGTGCATTCCGTATTTTTCTGCCCTTGTACATTGTTCATTACCTGTCTATTGCTCATGTGTGACGCAAAACCAACGGCCAATTCAGGGTCAGTTGATTTCGATAACCGGACTAAGCTAACGGTAGCGTGGCTTTCCAGAAATGTGGCACAAACTTTATACAAGAGCAGCTTGGAAAAACTGATCCGAACACGAACTGAACTATTTTACGAGGTGTTATTGTCAGAGAGCTGTTTACACGCTGCAAACTCTGTTCTGCAGTGGCTCCTGTTTGGATGTTCTGTGCATGTTCTGTCTCTATAATCAAGCAGCTGTATCACAGTGAGAGAAAAGACATAATTGTATGCTTTCTTGTTTCCCCATTCAGTTCAATTCAAAGTGAAAGTATCCACTGTTGTCTTGGTTACATCTTCCTTCTTGTCTTTTCTGCTGCTATAAATAATGCGGAGGGGTCTGAACTCAGAGGAAGCCCCAATGGTATGAGTCAACAGTTGGAACAAAGTGTGAAGCATCAAGTAGCAAAAATGAATGACAGAATAAAATAAATGACACATGACGACCAATGCAGCAGGAAATAAACTCTATTGATCCTGATTAAAGGGTCAAGCGGGAGTAGAGATTATTAAAACAAAATAGTCTGTCACTGAAATAATAGTGAGGCTTAATGAACATAAACATATAATGCAGCTCATTAGACATCAAATACACAGAGCGACATGACATGGTGGCATGTGATTCTCATAGTTGTGGTAGCATGACCTTCCCTTAAGCCTGAGCATGAGCAATACGACACTGGAACAGAGCCGATGTGAATCCTACTGTGTTGCCGTTGATCCTGGCTGGCAGGTAGGATTTAGTGCAGAATTTTAACTGCATTTTGTATTTAGTCACTCTGCTTTTAGCGTAGGTGTTGATGGTTGAATGTGTTACAGCACCTGTTTTCTGTGAAACTACTGTGAAACTAATACAGAGTCATCAGTTATCTACTGCGTGTGCTTCTTCATAAAGCTATGCCCACACAACAAATACACAAAGGTAGACTATGATCCCACAAATTAGGCTTGGATATTGTCTTTTAAGTCACTATTATGCCACATTATGTAACATCTTTTATATGTGTATGCAGTAGTGGTTCATACATATGAGGGAAGAGCACATCATTAATTTGTAATAACAGAGCTAGTGGGCAATATGGACAAAACACTGAGCAGATTTTTCTTGAATATTATGATTTTCTGGCTCAGTGAACTGAAGATCAAATATGATTAAAAACACTTTCTAAATCTGTATGTCATTTATGAGAAGAGAATCACAACAAATATATTATGAAACACAAATGTGTTGCAAGAAAAATCTCCAGGGAAATTATTATTTTTTTTTTTTATGATTCTTAGAAAGCAAAACCTTGATTAAATGGATTACTGTGATAAATTTGTATCCGGTAATGAACTTTATATTCCAGTTTTATGGGAGCGCTTTAGTTGTATTATGTGAAGAATTAGTCATAGTTGGGATAATTGTTTGTAAAAATGTATTACATTTATTGAGTTTTAGTTAATTATTATGAAACTTATGAAACTGTTTATTAATTCAGTCATGCCATAAGTTCATTTGCATACAGCCTTATTTTTTCAAGGATAATAAATGCAACTCATTAAAAACTAAGTGACTTGGAATAATAATAAATACAGAAGAGGATTAGAGACACTGCAGCAAATCATAGAAATCTGAATTCTGACTTTCTTTTCTCAGAATTCTACTTTTAAATAGAATTTTCTTTCGTATTCAGAGATAAAACTTTAGGTACCACTGTGTATATATATATATATATATATATATATATATATATATATATATATATATATATATATATATATATATATATATATATATATAGGGGGGAATAGAGGGGAATTATAAAAAAATAAAAAAATAAATAAAAAAATGCATATGTATATATATATATGTATATATATATATATATGTATATATATATATATATATATATATATATATATATATATATATATATATATATATATATATAAAATTCCCCTCCTCTTCCTATTCTGTAAATAACTCCAGTATCGGCTGAATTCAAAATATTTGATACAAGAGGACAAAATATTTTCTTTGTATTGTTTAACAGAACAATATCAAGACTAAATTCACAAATATGTGTCTGCAGTCCAACAAACACAACAAATATTTAAATAGTGTTTTGTGTGTTTTACTGCTGATTGCACTACAGCAGTGTGAACAAGTGTACACCAAAATGTGTGTATTCTGACTGTTCTCTTTGTCACTTTATTGTTTACTGTGTCTCTTGGCTGACAAACATGTAGGAAATCATCTTACATGTTGTTCCCCCTGTGTGTAAACCATGCAAAGCAGCAGTAAACCACGGCGGTTGCTGCATCCTGCAGATAGGCTGCTCCCATCATTCCCTCTGAGAGTTGTAACTGCCTATCTGGGATGGGTGGGTGATGTCACTGATGCTTTCCGGTGCACTGCTCCAGTAATGGAGTCAATTTAGCTCCACGCTGAGCCATTTCTGTCCAGCATCACCCCATGAAGGACACATTAGTCCCCCTGCCCCTCCCACCCCACCACACCAAACCATCTCTCATTTCTTTCTCTTTCTTCCATCGCTCTTTCACTTCCTGCTGCTTCCTCTCATCTTCCTCTGAACACCTTCCTCATTCCATTTCCTACACCTCCACATTTACATTTTGTTTTCTTCACCACATTACACCCGTTTTCCATCCACTCCACCTCACCTATCTAGTTTTACTGCAAATGTTCTTCAATTATAAATGACACGACCCTGCGTGATAACATAAGCATAATTATTTTAGCAAAAAGTCCTGATTAAATGCTAATCAGCTGCAATATGAGAGCGATGGAGCTTAGAGAAAAGTGCATATATACATAAATACACACACACACACACACATTCCCTGTAGTCTGTGAGTGTATTTCGGAATAAAGTAAACATCACTTTCACTGGGTTGTGCAGTTTCTTGGAAGCAGTTGTGTGGGAGTGCGTTGTGTTTAAACACCCCACTATGTGAGGCAAGCACTCCCGCTGCCTGCTTTGAAGCTGTTTCAACTTTAACCCCGTACAAGTTTCACATTCTCTCTGAACATTTTTAACAGAAGTCTAAACACAAGTCGTCATCCATCATTATCAAAGCTCATCACGACCATTTCCACTTTGTCACCTTTCAAAATCCTGAGAAGAATGTGGTATTTTCCTTCGCTCTGCTCCAACCGGAGTTCCATGGATTAATACACACTCACACTCACACTCACACTCACGCTCACACCCGTCCTACCTCCACCTCCGTCTCGGTCTCTTGCGTGACTGCACAAAAAAGGGATTAAGTTATCAGGATGATAAAGTGATATCCATACACTTCTATGCTAAATTTGACTTGTTGCAGTGGAAACTAAACTTTAAATAGTCCACTCAGTGTTTATGCCAGATTAGTACCACCCACGCACGGCTCACTTGTTAATTTACCTAAGTTGTATTAAACAGTGACATAAGATTACATGCTGTGTGATGACTTGCAATCTTCCCCAAAAAGGCAGGTGTGACTTCATGCAGGAGTATAGGATAGATCAGGGGTGTCAAACTGCGGTCCACGAGGGCCGGGGTCCTGCATGTTTTAGATGTTTCCCTCTTCCATTGCATCATTATCAGTCTGATGAGGAGCTGATTATTAACTCTTTAAATGTCAGCGCTGATGCATTCTGAATGGAAGATTTAGTTTAAATATTCAGAAAAATTCAACAGTTTTACTTTATTTTGTGCATGGGAAAGGTGCCAAAAAGGAAGAGGTGTTTTTTTTTTTTTTTTTTTTTTAATTATTATAATAATTTTATTTCACCATTTTTTTTTTAAATTGCTGTGACCAAATGTCAATACTAGTTTTCTTCTTTAGTAATTTTTTTTCCTGAAAATTTTCCACATTTATTTGTTATTTTGTAAATATTTATTAGTTTTTGATTTGATTTGATTTGAATGATTTATTTCAAACATGTGCAAAGTGCAACAATAATCAATACAACAATAATAATAATTTTTGTTCATTTTGTTTATTTTTCTACATTTTGGTTCTTTTATTTTTTTTCTTTGATTTTCTGCCATTTGTGTCTTACTTTGCTCATATTACCAGATATTTTGTTAGTTCTCAGGAGTTAAAGGGTTAAAATAAATCACATGGATGAGGGAAATATCTAAAACATGCAGGACACTGGCCCTCGAGGACCGGAGTTTGACACTTGTGGGATAGACTCAAGAAAAATCCGGCAATTTTGTGAATATTCAGAAACAATTACATCACTTATTTAGCGACTCTACAAACATAAACTAGTATTTGGGACGATAGAGGTTACATGCAGTGTCCACCACAGGGGGAGAAGTGGAATACAGGGCAGTTTTCTGTGTTGGATAGAGAAGCTGAGGATGGTGGGTGGGCATGTGGGTGGAAGCAAACAGAGGCCAGAAAAAGCGACTGACATCAGGAGAAGGAAAAGAGAAAAACAGAGGAGATAAAATAGAAGATGGAGGGAGATGAAAGAGAATGAGTGGAAGAAAAGAGTTTGATTTAACCCCTTACTGTTCTGGGGTGTGGGTTTGGTTTTAAATGCCTGGAAAATACCTCTCCAAATTAAAATGGAGAGTTCTGTTTGGAGTATAGATAAAAGAATGGGCTCGTTGTAAAGGTAACAACCTGTAGTTTGGACTAAAACACTCACTTTTCTGTGTATTTGACAAGTAAAAAGCTGTAGACTAGAAACTCTAATATATTTAGAATTTTTTCCACATTCACCTTCATTTTTGGGTGAACACCAGGGTGTATAAAGCTGCCTTTGGTAGGTATGGATTGAAACATACCATTTACCAACAGATCAATTTGCAGTTCAAACTTTATTTGTAAAAAGATGAAATTTTTTCTACTGTGGTTAAGTTTATGTGTCTTACAGAGAGGAAATATCTATTTTCTAAAGTGACTGCATTTGGAAGTTAAAAAAACAAACAAACAAACAAAAAAATTAACCCAAATGCACAACTCAAAAACTTTATGTTAAAAAAATAAACAAAGTTTCATGAGTTCAACATACAAAAAAAAAATCTAACAAATATCAAAAGTATCATATAAAGAGAAAAAACTCATAATGTGACAAAGTATTAATTTAAATTCACTGTCGTGGAAGAAAAACTGTTAAACGACAAAAAATAGACAAATGAGAAGGACTGACTTGATTCTCGGTAAATGAAGATGAACTAGCAACAGACACTACATACACACACACACACACACACACACACACACACACACAAGGGCAGGGAAACAACAAGACACAGGTGACACACATCAGGGCATGGAACAATCAGCACACACATGGGGAAACAAGGGTAAAGGTCAGACTAGACAGAACAGAACACAAAAGGAAATATATTAAAATAAACAGGAATTGACAAACACAGCAACAAAACACTTTAGAATTTCCTGGATATGACAGTTAAATGCTTCAAATACCCATTTTTTGGGGGTAAAAATTGATTTAAAAAATAAGGATTTCCCATACAAAAATACCATTGTCAATGGTAAAATAAAATCAATAACTAGTATTCTGATCAAAAAGTCCCACTGTCATATATCCTATGAACGGGAAATAATTTATTAGAAAACCGACAGATGACAGCCGTCAAAAGCCCAAAGTTAAATTTGTCATATTTGGCGTTTATGGCAAACAAGTTTATGTGTAGAATGGTTTGTATATTTGGAAAGATGAGTTTGTTCACTTTCATTTACTGTGTGACAAGTGGAGGTGCATTAATGTGGGAGCTGTACATATATAAATGTTATTAAAACAATATCATCTACATCCCAGGACTTGGGCATAAGGTTGGTAAGAGGTTTAAGAATCCCAGCTTTAATAATAAAACAAAATGTATGATGGATCACTGCCCCATATTCATGTTTACATAGTCTGTGGTGTGTAGACGGCTCGGTATCCCAGTCCCAAATCAAACCTGACACTTTTACTTGGCTCTGCATGTACTTGTTACCACTACACATTAAACCCTATTGCACTTTCAGCCCAGTCAGCTAAATGCAAATATGTATAAACAGAAAGACAAGGAACAACCCAGGCTTTGAGCTTTGAAATAACAGGTGCAAGAGAGAAAAGCCAGCCAGGTAAACTGTGGGATTATTATATACTCTGGCGGCGTCCACTTTCTGTCGTGTTACAATACAATTCAGGAGCAGCACATGTGCTTTGCAAAGAGTGGAACATTGTCAGGCTCGGAATGAACACACATGGTCATTAAACATTTACCTCCATCTGCAGTAGCGAAGAGAGAGAGAGAGAGAGAGAGAGAGAGAGAGAGAGAGAGAGAGAGAGAGAGAGAGAGAGAGAGAGAGGGAGAGAGAGAGGGAGGCGCCATCTAACATCTCCAAATACAGCATTATTTCATTCGACAGTAGAATTGATTAAACTCTTGGGTCGAACCAAACATCAAATAAATACTTAGGAAATTATTTAGGAGCTATTGATTGCACCTCTGTAGTGTTTTTTTTTCTCCTTCATATTCAGTCTTCTACGTGGCCTAGCAACAAACACACTGTGAAACAGTCTGGCTGCAGTTATAAGCAGGAGGAGACGAGCCTCGGAGCCATCAGTAAAATCTTGCAGAGGAACCACCTCGCTGTTATGGTCGCAACCTGTGAAGCTGTATCTACAATACTTCTTCATAATAGGCTTTTATCCCTTTAACTGCTGGAGTCGGTTTCTTTCACATACCTTAGTTCACCTCTTCCTCTGACTAATACTTCCCTGTTTTTTTATCCATTTTTTTTTTTTTTTTTTTTTTTTTTTTACATTTTCAGTAAAAACTCTCAGTCTGTGAGCACTTTGTTGCAATTCAAGTAAATGTCCCGGCTATCAATATTTTATATATCGCTGTACATGTCCTATTCTAACTCCTTCTTCTTTGGAATAGTGCTTTCCTGATGCAACCACATACAAATGAATGCACTGTCAGTGAGCAGAGCAGATATCTACAGATGATAAAATTGAGATTACATTATCATATTATTCATGATGACAAAAGGAAAAGAGCCTTAGTGAAATGTTAGCCCACCCAGAGCTCACGCTTTCATTTTAAGGGAATTAAAGCTAAATTTGTTTGACACTCCCTGTTGAAACAGAACGTTTTCACATAAGTGGAGTTTTACATTCACTGCTGAAGACTTAAAGCTTACAGTAAATGTGCTTTGCATGTTGCTGGCCATGCAATGTTCTACATGGGTGGCTACAGTTTGCTGCATTTGCACTCCTACACAATCCCAGGCACATATAAATGTGATATACACACATGCATGCAGTGTGCTCTAATGTAATCTGCAGGCTGTGTACATTGCCTGTTTTAGTACAGGGCCCAGGCGGGTGCTGCAGGCATGCAGGCTATCCCATATGAAAACAGACAAATATGGTAACACATGTAGACACAAACACCTCCACAAATATTGCACTCACAGGGAAACTGGCATCGAATTACAGTAATAGAATTGATTTTGAATTTTATCCTGAAAAAAAAAAAAAAAAAATACTGATGTAAGTCAATATTGATCATTAGTGTGATTAATGTGAAAGCAATATTTTTAATTTGAAGGCTGGTGTAAAAAGGGAAATGAAGATATTTCAAGGTTAACAGCTTTTAAAGTCTGCTTCATCATCAGGACATGATCGACACTTGCCAAGCAAAAATATTTTACAAATCTGAGACAAAGCCAACACAAAGTGATAGCCTTCATGTTGTTCCCTAGAAAAAAAAAAAGAGAAAATGCCTTGGGTTTCAAATTATTTATGAATATTGATTTGAAGAAAAGATATTTTTATTGTGTTCATTGTTCTTCTCTCTCTTCATGCAGTGACTGCTCAATGTTATACACATTTAATTAAATGTGTATCAGATAAAATGTTAGGCACAACATAAGCTTTTCTTTGTAGCCTATTCCTTTTGTGTTTGTTGGAATTGTTGTATTGAGTGTAGTGATTCATGTTCAAACCCAAAATTAAACTTCGTCATTCATATTCATTCTTGTGTTGAGCTGAATGGATGCTATATTTAACTGGAATTATTTATGCAACATGTGTTATATTAACCCTTTGATGCATGAATTATGAGAACCTTAGTTAAGATTGTTTTCCTAAGTATTTTTATTCCTCTTAAGCATGAAAAAAGCTGTTTGAAATCTTTTTAATGAACCTATTTTTTTTTTTTTATGGAGTTACAAAAATGTCCACTCAGCTGGAAAACATGTGTTAAAAAAGCGATCTCTGAACACTATGAAGTAAAAAGATTTTAATGCAGTTTTTAAGAAAAGACTGTTAAGTACAGTGTAATAACAACAAGCAATTGATTTACACATAAACATGTTAGTGCGGATCAGGTATTAAGACTGACTGAAATGGAACTAAAACAACAAAACCCATGAATATACAAGAGAACAGCTGTAGAATAACTGTTCACTGTAGTGACCAGTATACATCAAAGGGTTAATACAGAGGTTAGTAGTGATTTAGCCACTGCTGCCTCCTTCTTTGGACATGTAAAACGTTCAAAACAATATATGAACTCTCAATGGGTTTTAACCCGGCTCTCCCGCTTCATAAACCGTTGCTCTATCCATCCACATGTACCCGTGTTGTGCAAATGTTTGTGCCCTGACCTGGAGATCTACTGCACATGTGCATGAAAACCTGCATGAAAAACAATCAGGCAGCCACAGAAGGTTTGTAATGCATTATAATGCAGGGGGAACTATAGAACTGCATGGACTGAATATTAAATATGTTTGAACACAGCCAGTAAATGAGTGAATTCCACAGTTTTCAAACATAGACCTACACTTCTACTGTATCCTATAAAAGTATAAGTCTAAGCTAATAATTATTTGGAATACAATGGAATTCAGTGTCACAACTCAGTAAATATATAGTTTCACATTAGTGAGGTTATATTGTATTAGTTTTATTAGTGTATGATTTTGACATATATATGAACTTTGCACCGATTCATCATACACTGATCAACATTGGCTGATATTGCCTAAAAATAGCCTAATCGGCGATCAGAAGAATCATGCCGATCAAAAAGCTGATCCTGTGATGTAAATGACAAGCGACCATTTTAAAACTGGCAAACACACAACAGAACAGGTGCATTTCATATTGACTCATTTGATATTGATATATATGTGTGTGTGTGTGTGTGTGTGTGTGTGTGTGTGTGAGTATATGTGTATAAAGCTTTGCTTCCTTGAACCCCCACTGAGATTCCAACCCTGGAAACTTCCATTCTCCTATGCCCCATTGCTTCCATTTTTTTCTGGATGAAAACATCAGTAAAACAATTATATCATATATGACCTTTAACATCATTAAGCTCCTATTATGCTGTGTGTTTTATGTCACTTTGATTCTATTTTAGATACTTCTCTTGTTTTAGTAATTTCTTCTTAGCTTATTTTTGGGTGCTTTAAATTGCTCTTACAGTAGCTACCTTTCTTTTGGGTTTAATATTTGTTCTCTTTTTATGTTCAGCTTATTTGCACTGATCTATCTATCTATCTATCTATCTATCTATCTATCTATCTATCTATCTATCTATCTATCTATCTATCTATCTATCTATCTATCTATCTATCTATCTATCTATCTATCTATCTATCTATCTATCTATCTATCTATCTATCTAACCATCCATCCATCCATCCATCCATCCATCCATCCATCCATCCATCCATCCATCCATCCATCCATCCATCCATCCATGTGCTGTATAAATAAGCATTACTGAAAATTAAAGGATGTTCACAGACATTTCATTAAGTATTTATATATCTGTAAAACCCAAATATGGTCCAATAAGTATTAATTTGTTTTGTTTGAACGAATACTACAATAACATATAACATCTTTAAGTTTGAAAAAACTGTGTGTTATATTTCCAGGATGTCCACATCCACATTTCCTTTCTCTTTTCTGACTTTTCTTGAGGCGGGGGACAGAGTGAAGCCAATCACTCCGGATTAAGCAATGAACCCCGACAATCCACAGTATCCTTTAATGACTTCAACCCTCCCCCATTTAGCTTCTGGTTTGCCTTTGTTTCGATAAGCCACACTGACAACTGTCTTAATGAGCCTTCTTTTGACCCTGTTTAGCCTTAATCTGATACACGCCAGCACTGTTAATTGATTCACCCTCATCATGAACGCATGACTGTTGTGATGACGGGCAGGCGGGACATCACAGCTGACACTATGTTACAGGGATGTTAATTTGTCTCCTCAGACTCTGGTGTCGTCACAGGGGATTAGGACAGCAGCAGATCAGGTTGGGGGTGTGTCTGCCTGTCAGTCAGACAGACAGGAGGTTGGATTTATACCTCTCAACACCACAGATAATCCCAACGAAGACAGACGTGGGCTTTCAATTAAGAAAGAGTAATTTGTAGATTTTTTATTTTTTTTTGTGTGTGTTTAGTAAGATAAATTACACCGCCTTGATTAAACCAGTGCGCCTCTTAAACACACTGAAATGGTAAACATTTTAAAATGAATATTTATTACACTTTTAAACTATTACATATAAACAGCATTCCTCTGTCACAACTTTCCACCGCTCAAGTGTACGTTGTTTCTACAGACACATTCCACTAACTCGGTGAGATCCATCACCGGGATAAACTTGTAAATCTAGCGGTAAACCCCCACATGAGAGCAGAGCTAGATGAAGAATCTCAAGTGGAGCAAAAACAAAAAATAAATAATGTGTTTTAATGGTAAATAAACTGACATGTCCAAGAAAATACAGATAAATGTTAATCTATTATCTTGTACAGGCCTTTAACCACTGCATTCAATCTAAAAAAAAGTGATATTTCATGGGTTGAAAACTGTAAAAGAAATAAAATTAAACTAGCAGCATTGTATTTTCCTGTCTTGCTTGAATAATATAGTCGCCCTGTTGGTGAGGCAGATGTACCTGTGAATGTAAAACATGTTTAAAAGTACTTTGAAATGAAATTTGTGCAACACTACTTTGAAGAGACGCATACTAATACACTGAAAAAAGTAAAAAAAAAATTAACAGGCAATCAACTTAAAAATCTTCTTAAATTTTGACTATTTATATCATGATTTGGACTTTTTATCTCATAATTTTGACTTTTTATCTCATGATTTTCCACCACCAGCATGTCCAAGGACTCCTCAGTGTTAATATTAAATAATGTGACACGTCCAAGAAAATACAGATAAATATTATTATCTTGTCCATGCCTTTCGCTGCTGCATTAGAAGGAAGGAAGTGATATTTCATGGGATAAAAACTGTAAACTAAGTGAAATGAGCAGTAGCAGCATTCTATCTTCCTGTCTTATTTTAATATATTCCCCTCTCATCAGTGATGCAGATGTATCTATGAGTGTAAAACATGCTTAAAACTACTTTGAAATGAAATTTATGCAATACTACTTTGAAGATCTGCATAGTAATACATGCAGAAATGCATGCAGTGCATACACAAAGTTACCAGGTGCCTTATTAAGCGCTTCACTTTTTACGTTCCTACATAGTGCCACATGATTAAAGACCAGGGTTTCATCAGCTGTGACACATGAAGAAAGGGAATAAATCCATATTGAAGTAATAACACAAGAGTATGAATCATGCATCAAAGGATAGATGATCTAGTGCCTTACCCAACGTAATGCTTCCCATTATAATCCGCATTAGTCTTTAACCATTCACAATGCGGCTATATGTTTAAATGAGACCTCCTAATCTCTACTCATATGCCCCGAGACTAACCAGAGATGAGAAAATCTAGAATCAGATTTCCGATTTGACTCTTTATGTGTGATTACGCTCATATCACCCAACATATATGTTGGTATTTTTAGAGGTGAGCTTTCCTACACATCTGCTACGACAAGTGTGTACTGTTACACTTTTTTTTTCTTTTTTTTTTTTTTTTATTAATACCAAGCTTTATATTATCTGTCTGTTGGCAGAAGATGATCTTTACTGTAACATTAATGCACGTTTAAAGTGGTCTTATAGCATATTAATGTAATGCAGGAGAAAGCAACGGCTCCAAAACGTGACAAAGGCCGGTGCTACTTTGCTTTGTATCAACAGTCATCCATCAACATTAGTATTGTTATTCACTCTCAGACACCTTATTCATTACTGCACAACAGTAGGTGAAAACCGGTGATGCTTAAGAGTGCTAGGTGGCCTTTAGATACTGTCACACAATTTAAGGCAGATTTATTGCGAAACAAGTATACTTAAAAAATCTTTAGTTGGTTCAAAGCCAGAAACGGCCAGTGCCAGTACTGTACGTATCTGTGGGTTAGAGCGGAACCTTAGTGAAGCATATATGATAAATTTAACAAAAACAGACTTGAGTATCTCTACAGTTTTTAATAGGTTTCCATGAAAGAGTGGTTATAAAAGAGGAGGGGTGCTAACTGACATGTATTGAACACGGAGGATGGAGATACTGGAAGACACTAGAGTAAAATAAAGGGCAAAAAGGAGAAGAAAAGAAGGACATTTCACACATGAGATGTGAATAATCAAAAAGAGCATAAAGAAAATCAACTTAACAGTGAGACCTGAGGTACTGCAAATATAGCATCAAGTTCAGAATAATAAACACACAAGTTCTGCTGCAGCGCTGTGGTTTTTTTTTTTATTTTATATCTTTTTTTTTTTGGTCGACAGAAGGAAAACACTCTGTGATGTGAAATCAGATAAGACAGAGGGCCTTTCAGAACACTGATCAGCAGTGGTGGAGTCCAGGATACACGGCGTACACAGAGTATACCTACTTATTTTTCAGTCAACACTGATGTGTATGAACCCATCCAGCATGTCCACGTGGGCCCCAGATGGGTTACATTTGTGCTGCATATACAGTACACAGCAAATATGCTAGTGTTTAATTTAATACCCATGGTGTTAAATTTAACACCCATAAAGTGTGTCCATACTATACACATTTGAAAGTGTTAACAATTTAACACTCAGTTTATATTGGTTTAAAACTTTTTGTTGTTAAAAATAGAAACCACTTCACACTCAACAGGTTACCATGGTGATATAGTAACGGTAAGTAAAGTAAATGTTAAACCACATGACCCTAAGGTAGTAGAGAGTACGTCTTTGCACTTTACTGTGTGTTTTAGTATTTAAAAAAAAAAAAAAAAAGACCAAAACTGAGCGCATACCCACTTCTCTAGGAACCACGACACCACAGCTGATCAGTATCTAACAGTCACCTAAATGTCAACACCAGAATCCCCTTTGACCTCATCATTTGTTTTGTGATGTTTCTGATGACACTGATGTTCAAACATGCTGTGCAACTTCACCTGAATATGCACAGGAAGCAGCTAATCCCTTGTGTGACCTTTCACATGTCACAACGTGATCCTCTGGCACAACGTTTGGCCGCTTGGCTTCATGACTTTGACACAGATCACATGGTCAACCTGGGCCTTTGTCCCTGTGTGCCCTCTGACTGCCAGTCTATTCCACCATACACACACACACACACACACACACAGATGGACATTTACACTTAACCCCTTATATTACGGTTGCACTATATTGGAAAAGCAGATATTGATATTGTTTTGTTATATACTATATTTTCCGTACTATAGGATGCACTGGAATATAAGGAGTACGTTTACATGGTGTATTTTAAAATTCTGAATTATTTATTCCGAATACAGTAATTCAGAATTAAAGCTATTTCCTTTGTGTTTACATAGACATGTTCAATTCAATTCAATTTATTTTATTTCAAGCACACAAAATTATCAAAACATCAACATTTTATTTCTTTCCAATAACTCACACAGACTATAAATGTTGTGGTTTAACCAGGTTTAGGGTTGTTTTATTGGCTGAGTAAGGGTCACAACAATATTCCACTGAATGTGAATAATCCAAAATGAACCCCCAACCACAACTAAATGTAAGCATATTTACTACTTTCTATTTTAAAGGGTCAGGGACTTCTATGCCGTGTTGTATTTCAAAGCATGTAGGCATTAGCAGGAACATGGTGCATTCAAGTGCTTTGTAAAATTGGTGTATACTATAGTCCCCCCCAAAAAAAATAAAAAATAAAAAAGATCAGACCATTAAAAGTCAGGAAAAAAACAATGTTTATGCAATCAAGTACTAACTCCTGTGTGTGTCATGTGACCAAAACATGGAACACCTAAAAGCACAGTTTTTGTCAATACAATGACAGAGATATTGATTTTTATCAAGGCAACCTTGGAAAATTGATAGATATCAGCTCTGAAATTAAACTCTTAAGAGTTATTTTTGTTGTTATCATTATATTTGTTCAAACAAATGTACCTTTAGTTGTACTAGGCATTAAAATGAACAAGAAAATTAAGGAAAAAAGGGTGGGCTAATTACTGTATATTACTGTATATATGCTCACACTGTTTTTTTTTTTGTGTTTTTTTGTTTGTTTTTTCTGCTGCTGTGAACTGTAAATTTCTCCACTGTGAGAGACGAAGAGAGGTTTATCTTATCTTATCTTATCTTAAAGCAATCATTTAAAGTAGAAACTCTAATTATTTATTAATTGTCATACCTATGTTCTTTCAATACAGCCTTTTGGACACATGTGAAGCCAAAGTCAATTCAATTTTATTTGTAGAACCCGATATCACACGAGGTTGTCTCACAGGGCTTAACAGAGTGTCCACCATGTCCCACTCATTTTTATGTACATAGATGTTGACAGGAGCTGGAAGTCCAATCAATCCACTAACCTTGCATCACCACTCACGGAAAGGATCTTGACCTTTAACCATAATCCAATCAGTTTTTTGGAAGTGTGTAGGTGTATATATATATATATATATATATATATATATATATATATATATATATATATATATATATATATATATATATATATATATATATATATATATATATATATATATATATATATATATATATATATATAAGGGCATTAATGACTTCAGTTTTTTTCAAATTGACTTATCCATCAATGAAGTCAGAGTTGACTCGACGTTTCTTAATGACATCATCACATTGTTAGCTGAGGAACAACACAGACAAGTGGCTAAAAAAACAAAAAAAAAAACACAAAAAAAAACACACAGACACACGTCTGTCCAGCAATGAGCAACTTGTATTAAAGTTCACTGCAACGTAACATTGTCCACTGACAAGACACAAGCATCAACATTTTAACCCCAACGAAGCAAAGGCTAACGTTAGCAAAGACTTTTCTGTTAAATTTAACTGAACATCAGTAGGTGAACATGTGTCCACATTTTCTCTGGACCCACGGCTCTAAAACCAGACTGTCCAGACGGCTGTCATGGGTCCTCACAAGTGCAAAAAGTTTAAGGCAGGAGCCAAGACGCACACCAGACTGTCCACATCATGTTTGGAAAAAAGGAGTGCATTGTCTGGTCAGGTTAGCTAGCGGATGCCTCTTCAGATGGCCGTGCCGGTTTTTTTTTTCATTGAAGGTGAAGTAAAAGACAATGACAGACACACATACAATGTGTGTCTGTCATTCTCTTTTGTTTTGTTAGCCCACCACACCTGTCTTACCTGCAGCAGACACGTCTTGTTTAGGTCTGACTGTGTTTACACACCGAGAGAGAGAGAGAGAGAGGGAGAGAGAGAAAGACAGAGAGAGGGAGAGAAACAGAGAGAGGGAGAGAGAGAAACAGAGAGAGAGAGAGAAAGAGGGAGAGAGAGAGAGAGAGAGAGAGAGAGAGAGAGAGAGAGAGAGAGAGAGAGAGAGAGAGAGAGAGAGAGAGAGAGAGAGAGGGGACAGAAAGAATAACATGCGACTTGTTGACTCCTCCAAATTTAAAAATAGGTTTGGTGGGTGGATTTGTCATCCTTCCCATAGTTTGTGGTTCTTATTTTTCAGTATAACTTTTTTATAACTAACAAAAGTTGATGGTGGTTTGATAGCGTAAAGAAAGAACACAATAAATTAATCTGTTTGAAAAGCTTAAGTTACAAAAACAATCAAATACAGTATTAAACTGCAAATGTAAATATTTATTTCCCAAAAGCAAAGTCAAAAGAAATATTTTCATTGAGGCAAAACATGTAAATGATGGGAAAACGTTAACGAGCATTGAAACAATTCGAAGTAAAAGAGAGTTAGTGTGGTTTTGCAAAGCACGTGGGAGGTACGCATACACAACAAAAGAGGTGAGGATATAATAATTTCTTCTGTCACTTCCTGTGGTGTGGGGAGACAGCAAACAGCTGGTAGCACAGCCCACAGTGACGCCAACAGCATGATGACACAAGAGAAAAGGAAAGTGAGAAAGAGGGGAAGACGGTGTTTGAAAATGGAGGCTGTCCAACAGAGGAGCTAAATTTGGAAAGAGACAAAAAAAAAAAAAGCCTGAGACTAGAGAGAGGGAGGATGAGTTGGTGGTGATGAGAAGGGAATGTGTTTGTCCAATCACAATACATTCAGCTTTGACAAACACAATCCACCAGGCAATAGCTAACAAGTGGCCTCAACCCGTTACACTGCCCTTTGCTCTGTACTATCTGTCTTTTTTCCTCTTATACATCCTCAGAGGCTCCTCCAGAGAGCCAACGTTTTTAATTAATCTCTGCTATCCTGCTAAAACCCAAGTCCCTGTTATACTGCAAATACTCCAGGGACCCTACGCCTGGCCTGTAGAGCACGGGCCACAAGGAGATACATTATTCTTCTTCTCCTCAGACACTCTCAGGCAAAGGTGAAGTGATTATTATATGTTAGTGTAGTTAAACTAAAGGTATGCTCATCGTATTACAGTGGTTACTGCATTGAATTTGACTTTATGAGTGCATCTGAATTCATTTACATATCCTTTAAATGCTCGCAGCACAATAGGGGATCTTCTTAGTGTTCAGTATTTGCTGCATTCAGACTTCAACACCCAGTTACTACTCATCACCTGGATAACTATAGCACAAATGTTTATTTTATTTATTTTATTACTTTTAAAAAAAAATTGTGTATGGGTGTGTATAATTTTTTCGGCTATATTTTCACATTTTGTTGTTGTTTCTGTTTTTTGGTAAATAGTGTGTATCCCTGGAGTTCTACATAACAGCTTTTTTTCTGTATCGAACCATGTTTCACAAACTGTGATGACTTTAAATCTATGAAATTGTTTCAGATTCAAGTTTTTGTACAGACTTCTGCTATTGAAATGTATCCGTAAAAATACTCCTTATACATTTTGACACATTTAAATTGCTCATCAGTATAATATTTACAATTACTGGCTGTACTATAGAAGACATTATTATCAGGTTCTATATTTATACTCTAAGGAGTTGTACATGTTAAAGTCTAGGTTGGTGAGTTGATATTTCAATTTTTCACTCATCTTGAGTGCATTTCTATAGTTTTAAATGCATTCTAATTCATTATCATTAATATTCGGAAATGCTAATGTAAACTCCTCCTCAGTTATTTGTTTACATTAACGTGGTACTATCACTTATCATTTAGATTTTTGTATAAATGCTATGGACTTCCTGTTCACATTCCTGAAATGTTTTCATATATATATATATATATATATATATATATATATATATATATATATATATATATATATATACATATATATATATATACATATATTTACATGTTTCTGTTTATATTTGAGTTTAGGGTGGGGTTAAAAATATACACATTGTATGATGCACTTATGTTATGCTGTTGAAAATCTATAAATGAAACTAGATTTTTTTAAAAAGAGAGAAAACTTGCTGAAAAAGCATACGTCTAAGCCTGCTGCTTCACAGACAACACCCAGATCCACCTGTCCTCAATAAGACGACACTGTGCTGGTGGTTGTACTAGATGAGAAGCCAGAAGCACTTCCCTTAGATTTGCATTAGGGTTTTGTTGTGGGGGCTGAGGTACCAGCTGCTCTGCCTCTCACACAGCCTGTATAGAGATGAATTGCTCCCTGGGTGTCGATAAGTCACCATGGCACACCACAGTCACCATGGAAACTACGCAAACACAGCATTTCCGAGGAAACAAGTAAAATGAAGTTGATTACACGTTCTTTTTTTGCTTTCAAGAGCTCTTCAGAGGAGCTTTCCAGGACCCTGCCGCTGAAGGATATCCCATATTTCTATGTGTCCTCAATTCTGTGTATGCATCACTGAATTTTGTTTCCTCAGAAGTCATTGTTCAAGGTGCTTGGACAGATAAGCCATTCATTTCTTTTTGCACGATCTGCCAGACCGACTTTTTGCTGCTCCTCTGCTATAAGCAGGAAGTGGAGACACCTATAGAAGTACTTCTCTGACCGGTGGTGCTGAATCGATAAAGTGCCAAATGTAAAAAACACCACAGTGAATATCAATGCACTCTCATGTCACTACGCGTGAGATGGAGCAGCGGGCAGGACTACAATTCAGCTTTCACCTGAAGGAAATAAAGACAGAAAAGTGAAGGAAAGAGATGAAGGGTGCAGGAAGTTAAAGGTGTACTGGTGCACTGATTAAAAAAAGTAGTGTAAAGGAAGGCTATGACAGCAGCCTGAGTGGTAAAATAGGAAAAGAGAGGAGATGAAAGATACTGAAAGAGAGATGGCATGGAGACAACAACATGGACTGTGTTGTGGCAGACAGGAAAAGCTGGCTCAGCAGTATTTGAAGGTTTCCAGATAAAGAAGAGTGTGCGCATATATACAGTGTACGTGTATGTGTGTGTGTGTGTGTGTGTGTGTGTATCCTGCTTGTGTGCAGTACTTACCAAGGGTATAATGTGTGTATTATTGTGTGCTTGTATGTGCAGGGATGTGGAAGACTGCCTGTGAGCTATGAGTACATAGTGTGTAAGTGTTTGTTTGTGCGTCTTTGTGTGTGTTAGGGGATCAGTGAAGCACGTAATAGAGACCTGGTGTTCATAGCATTTAGAATGATGACTCTCTTCTAGCCTCTGTCCTCTCTCCATCTCCCCTTATTTCTGAGGCCTTCTGGGATAAGGAAACCACAAAAAGACAAGGTGAGCAAACCTGACCAGAGGCAACAGTGGAAGCAATGAGCAGGAGGATGAGGATGAGGAGGAGGAGGAAACACGGAAGGCGGGAGGAGGAAGGAACACATTAGCCTCTTACCCAGAGTGTCACTCAAGTTGGCAGTGCCAGCCAGCCGGTACTGCCGCTCAGTGCTAGTTCACAGCCACTCCCAGCCCTGAGTGGGATTTATGCCTCACACTGATGTGGCTTAAAACTGGGGCTTTTTGCCAATTTACATTTCCTTTCTTGCTGAATGAACGGACATGATGTGTTCTTTTAATAGAAAAGAATGATACGAGAAATGGTATAGGAAGAAAAGAAAGTTAATAATGCTCATAAGAAAAAGGTGGTGGCAAAAAAAAAAAAAAAAGTTCTCATGTGTAGGCTTGGGCAATGTATCATTAATACAGTGAATCGAGGTTCTGCTTTCTAAAAATCATGGGAAAATGCCATAATGGAAAAATCAATGATAATTCCTCTGGGCACTTTTCTTGCTCAACAAAAAGTACAAATCCAACCTGTTTGCTTTTTGGAATTCATTAAATGTGATAATGATTTTCTAGTCACATACGGTATATACTTTTAGTAGAATGTATTTGTGAGAAATGTTTTGTCTTCAGCTCCTGTAGCCAGAAATTCATTTATTAAAATCATAAATAATCTATTACCTTGAAAAAATATATAAAAAGTAATCCAACTCCATCCAACACTACAGAATATATGGAATTATTTACATCAAATGTCTGCAGGGTTAGGGTTATATATATATATATATATATATATATATATATATATATATATATATATATATATATATATATATATATATATATATATATATATATACACACACATATATATATAACCCTAACAAATGAATGAATTATTTATGCTCATTTAAAATGTATAGCCAAATTTTTAGACCACATGTAAGAAATAATTTTAAAGACTTTTTGATAATGATGGTTTTTGATGATGTTTTCCTTCTTTTTGTCAGTTGTGACTATTACTGCAGGGTTTGTACTGGAGCCACTGGTTTGTCTAACTGGTTATTACCATACTAGTGTTATATGAAAAAGAAGCCGAGAATGTTTCATTTTTAATGGCTGAACCACAAAAGCGAAAAGAGTTATCAATGGCCGATGCTGCGCCCTTTTACCAAATTTAATGAGAATTAATGAGCCCAATGAACAGGGTTCCCATTTTATCCCTGAAATAATTTTCCAGGACATACACTAATCCATTCTCCTTTCCCTCATCATTCTGTGGACATGTTCTTTTCTACAGTTTTAACTTGGATTCACCCACATTGTTTTGACTGTATGTGTATTACATATGATGTACAGTCAATGGCTATGATATATTTATGACAAATAATTATAACACATGTATTATAAACTAATGCAAACACACACAGATCGCAGGTTACTTCATTAGCCTAATAAACTGGAGTTACAATGTTCAATATTCATATGGGGACTTCATGCATTGGCCTGGTATTGCAGTACTGCCAGGACCGGTGCTCCTTATGTGTTAAAGGAGTCATTTTAGAGCATCACAAGTATCTGCCGATGATAACTAATCTTGCACCAAAAAGCCTTAAAAAATAAAGTCCATCTCGATTTAGATATAAAAAAAAGACAATGTTCAACTGTCTCTTTTTTCTCTTCCTTTCTCTCCTACACTTCCTCTAAAAATATTTGTATATTTTCAACAAATCGCTCAATAACTATTTCCTTTGTTTCATCTCAGTTTAGACACACAAGATAGACAGGATAACTTAACCATTTCCAAGACATTTCAGCTGTTTTGTCATTTTTCCATAAGTTTTCCATGACTGGAAAACTGGTCAATCATTTTCCAGGTTTTCCAGGACACGCAAGAACCCTGAATGAAAAATTCATGGATGAAAGGATCTTTCTTATATGAGGCAAAAATGTCAACATATTCAGTTTTCCTCTGTTTTCCCACTTACTATGTGCTCAATGAATCTAGTTTTTTGCACCATTTGTAAAACATATGTAGGGTACATTCTGGGGATGACAGTAGAATTACAACTTCAACGATAGGGTTTCTCACACCATCTGTCCAACCATTAGCTTAGAGTTGTAGCAGCCATGTTGTTTACACTAGGCTTGTGTTGAAATTAGTTTTGTTTGTTCTGCCGTAGTTTTGTTGAATACAGTTTTGCCTGTTGTGGTTTTCCATCTGTATTCCTCAAACTGTGTGAATATCACAGCGCATATGACTTTTACTTAATGATGTCGTCACGCATGAATCACTATGTAGTTACTTAGTCAAGCATAATAAACGTTCAGACAGACCACCAGGGTCTCCTGGGACATCACTGTCACTGTATCCACACCGCATTTCCTCTGCATCTGAGTTCCCGCCGGTAATCATGAAAATGGAAGAAAGCAGCAGCGGCTTATTTGTGCAGAGTAAGGTGAAAAAAGAAAAGGACGGATGTCTACTTTTACAATTACTCCACCCAGTGATCAATGAGTATTTCTGAAATAATTAAAAATGTGTGATTTCAACACTGACATGGATCCATTTGAAGGGTCAAGGGCATCGATAGCTTTCCATGCATATCTTCAACTACTTCCAACGCTTCTCTTTAACTGCTTCAAACCAAACACAAAGATTCATTTACATCAATAAAAGGTTGCAGTTTCCTAAGCCCCTTTTCATTTTCAGTCTGACCCCGGGATAAGACTGATGGAAAACCAAATGAGATCCCGTCGGCTGTCGACAAGTGTGAGATTATCTGAAACAAAAAAAGAGCTTTAGCTATAAAAATGTTTTATGATGTGTGGATTAATGTTCATTTAACACATACATTTCTATTTTTGTACATAAAGCAATCCATCAACCCTTTTAAACGTACCCACAGCACAGTTGCAAACTCATGTGATGTAAACAAACGCACTGCTACGAAACATATTTTTATGCTTCAGATTAATTGTAGACTATATTGGCTGATTCGCTCTCAGTACTTTATCATACGACTCCCCTACACATGCAGTGCTGCTGTTTTGAAAGTTGATATTTGCTGCTTAGTAACATGACTATAAATTCAGGCAACACTAACAATACCAGAGAGTGGAACGAGCCATATCAACTGCTTACAAAACGAGTGCAGTTTGTTGTCCATATGAGGAAAACCATGTAGAATGAGTAAATATTAGAACAAACCAGGTGGTATTTGGTGTATACACGATAAATTAGTTTCCATTAAAACAAACAAAAAAAAAAGATTTAAGGCAGAAAAGTGCTTTTTGTCAGTTACCAAATATCTGTGCTTTTTCAGCCAAATAATTGCAAGGATGAATTTACCTCCATATAATTATGAAGTGACTTATGGAGAGGAGACAGAGGTGAACAGGAAGACTTAGTTCAAGTGTAACCTGGAACATCCTGATGATAAATGCTGCTACCTCTGCTCATGCATGGGACTATAAGAACTCATGTCACCAATAATCTAGGAAGTTCTCACTTATCTGATTATGATTGCAGGGTAAAGAGGATTTAGGGGCTGGTGCCTAAATGCTAGGCTACACTGATTAGAGGCCTGGTTGAAGGCTTATGTAACCAGGAGACTAAAGGAGAGGAGAAGGTGTGCTCTCTGTAAATGACAAACTCAACTCCTGTAATACATCCAGAAAATAGTCAAAGGCCAAATAAGATAATGTTGTACAATAATAACTGCTACAGGCTAGAGTGGTAATCAGTCAGTCCAATCCCTGCGCATAGGCATCACCTTGAGAGAAGCAACTAGGAAAATATACGCTTGATTATTATTGTATGACATCAACAGGCACTAAAATCTCATTTCCAACAACCACAAGGTCAGCGTCTGGTGGGCAGGTTTTTCATAGAATGAGCAAAAAGTAACTCAAATCTATTTACCCAATAAGCTCAGAACCCATCTTCCATAAAACGCCAGCTCCTATTGATTTAACCTTCTGCAGAGTGACCACAATATAGGCAGAGATGAAAGCATGATAATGAAACATGGGATAACAGACCTGCTGCTTGACTTTGACCCAGGGAAAACATATGACTTAATGCTGACTAAAGGCCTCTCACACACTCCTCCTATCGCCACTTCTCTTCATCTTTGCATCAGAAAGTACATCAATATGTGCACAAGGCCGAACACTTTCCTCAGTTCTGTAAAAGCACGGGAGGAAATGGATAGATGGGGGGGGGATTGAGAGCCCGTCTGCGGTGATTTGAAACAAGTGCCTCAGAGCACTGTGTAGTTACAGTACAAACATATGCTAAGTACATTTTCCTGTGTTGCAGGTTATACTACACATCATTACTGTAATTTCTACTGTCAAGGGATCATTCTATAAAGAGTCTGGTGATAAAAATCAACAGTGTCCATCAATTTGTGACAGGACTGACATTTACAAAGACTGACATTGGAGGTGTCTGTTACATTACTTTGTTATGCTACAGCTTCCTCACATTGTGTCATCATCATCATCATCATCAACAGTGTCTGTGGTGGACTGGCTTTGGCGTAGGAGGACCAAACAGCAGTAGTCTGTGCCGTGCAGGCCTTGCTTAGCGTTCCCACTAGCTAGACTAGCTTATTAGATAAAGGAGAGAGTAATGGTGCACATCCACATTAAGAGCAAGCACAGAGCTAGACATGGCAGATATAGGGAGGGGGAGATAGAAAACCCGACTTGAGATGTCTGGCAAGTAGAGACATTGATCTCTTTAAAATGCTCTGAATGCTTGGCTATTATTTTCCAGGGCTGCCCAGACTGAATGGACTCTGAGGTGAAGAAAAAGGTGACATGTTTTCTCCCCAGGAAGGATGATTGGTGTAGTTTGGATTTCATTAATATTCTGAAATATTATAAGGAACCTTTGCACAAGTAAAAAGAGGAAGATGCTGTTCTTGCAAGTACACTGCATATTTATTCAAACTGAACACTGCAAGCATTCATGCAACAGCTAATAACATTAATTTATGACACCAGCAAATAGCCAGACTCATATGTTAATGCTGAGGCTCCCACTAAATCACTAGTTTTATTGCTAATGGTTGGTGGGGTCCTCATATTTACTACAGTCCTCTGCATAGTGGTATGTTTCTGAACATAGAAAACAATGCGTATGACATCTGATTACATGTATACTCACAGTGACAACAAAAAAAAAATCCAGTTGGATTTTGCACCTGCAGGTAGAATATGCACCAAATTTTAATATCTGTGGCTGTAAAACTCTTTAAAGAGATGCGGCAGTTTGGATATGGCTCACTCGTATTAGCTTGTCATAAGTGTATTTGCTGTACAACTGCAGCCATGACTCATTGTAAACAAAAGAGGGTCAGAGCAGCACAAATCCTTCTGGCTTAGTATCAAGGATGACACGTTCTACTGGATTAATGGAAATTATAGCCTACAGAAACAAAACAATGAAAATATCTATCTGAGATTTATTTCATAACATGATTGCCCCTGTAATACGATATGTCAGAGTGATCTATGTTCTGGCTAAAATGGAGCAGTACCCTGAAACATTTTTAAAAACCTTTGCCATTACGTATGTTCAGTGATATTTGCAACACATTGTGTAATAGACATTAAAACTAATCACATTTGGTAGCGCGAGCTGGAAACGACTGAAGGTGTACATGCATAACGACAGCTTGTAAGATCTTGTTTTGACATGAACTTCTCACTTTATCCCCTGGATGCTCACCAACAACGAAACAACACCACAGAAAGCCAAACACAAAATACCTCCCGCGCTCTTGTTCCTCACAGGACGTGCACTCAACCAAAAGTCACACAGTAGTACAGAAAGGCCACTGCATTAGCTTGTGTCCTCTCTTTGTTTTGACCATTTCATTCATTATTCATCGGGAAAGGTTTGCAAAGATCCAGCTCAGCATCCTGAGGCGCAACATACATGACTGAACCTCTTACATCACTCTCTCTCAGGGCTATCCTTGGCTGCTATCTTTTTCCTCCGCATCACCTCAACTGTGGCCCTTGCTGAACATCTCTACTACTACCCACAGTCACTACTGGGTATCTGTGTTTCTGTTCTGCAAGAGCCTACCCTTACTTGAAAAAGCCCACAGCATTACTTGTGAATGAAATCCCAACTTGATTGACCCTGCTACATAAAGGTCAGCTTTCTCTGGATAACCTTTATTTAAGGTCAGAGAAGGCCATAGGAGCCATAAATTCATACAGTGGTCCCTAATATGTGATTTAAGGAGAGTGAGAAAGAAGCCAAGAAAGGACAAGAAATACTTTGAAGGAGAGAAACTGCTATTCAATATGACTGAGATTGCATTTGACAAGAAGCTCAGACTGCATTGTATAAAAGCTATGCACTACCATAGTAATGCCGTTTTTTTTTTTTTTTTTTGGTCAAGGGCTTTCAAGCATTCTTACTGAACAGTGCATGCCCCTTAAAAGGCTTCCCTAACCTCGGGGAGCTGCCATCTGACAGTCGAGCAGCCCTTGCGGTCTATTTCCAAATGTACTTTCAGCTCTGGATAACCTTCATGCTATCACAAGACTGAACCATTAAAATCACATTCAAGCTCTCCTCTTGGAGCACTCAGCAGAAAACAGTCGATGCAATTTGATTTTGGGTGGGATTTCCCTTTTAGATTTCAAAGGCTTCCCCCGCACCTTTAGAGAGGTAGGCCAGTCGCACCGAGATGTGTCTGGACTAAGGACGTAAAACACTTTAAATATGGCACAGTGTATCAAATAACTCCACCACTGTCACCTGAATTTGCATTAAATTAGATATCAGCAGCAGCCTCCTTATAAGTGAGGTGTGTGATATGTTGCTTCCCCAACAGAGTCTGAATAGAATTATTTAGCAGGGGACGGGGGGGACGTCTTTGGAAATCACAAATCACTAGTTGGTTCTGGAAAAGAAAAGAAAAAGAACTGTGAACCAAAACATATTTCATTACATACTTTAGACCATGAACCTTGTGTGTTCAGTGTAATTACCGTATCTTTGGCATTTTCTAATTTGAGTACCACCAGGGTCTAAAATTGAATTTGGCATGAGCTCACAACAATGAACCGCACTGCACATACGACAACACAGCAGCTGCATTTATTACACAAGGGGATGAATCTGTGTAGATCACAGACAGGACCCTGTGTTTATGATCCTCTGACATGGAATATAATCCTGGCCAGTCCTGCCCTGCTCCGCTTCATGATGAGATCCGGACACTGGAGACCCAACGTAAATTACCAGTGATTGGATTTCATCAAGGTTGACCTACCTAATTTAGGACCGAGTCAGAGGCAGGGGAGGAGTTAAAGGAGATGCCATCATTTTACCAGGTGCGGCCTTGACATTGCTATACAGTCATGTGATTTATTATGATCAAATGTATGCGGCTGATGCAACAGTGGTGCATGGGATGGGACAGGTGGTGATGACGTTCTTAATCAAATCAAAACCATTAAAGATGCTCAGTTAGATATAGTAAACACTACAGAAACATGCTGCTCATATGTACACTTGTGGCACACAAAGTTTTGATAGCGAGCTATCATTTCTCTGAGTCATACAGAGATCCAGAAAAGAGGAAAACCTTCTTCCTTTCATCAGAGTACTAAAGAAAAACACAAGACTTATGCTGTTCCCACCCAGAGATGTGCCCTGTCACAAGGCATTGACAGATCTGCACTGTTGTATTTTATCCTTGTGAAGAATGCAACATTCAAAACTGATGTACCTACCAATTATTTTGTCAAAGCAAATGGAGCTCTAAATGGAGCTCCTGCAGTGATTCCACTACTTGCTTATCAATGCGAAAACACTTTACATCACCCTGATATTTTTCACTCACTTGCAATTCATGGGATGATTGATAAGTTATGCAGCTTTTGTTAAATTTCCAATGCGGATCAACAGTTTGTTTTTTTGGAGTTTTGTGAGTTTTCTGTGTCACCGATTTTTTTATTTGATTTTTTTTAAATCAGCACACAGTGACAAAATGGATGACATCAGCCTTCATGAAGTAACACCTATGTTCATATGGGACATGTTCTTACTCTGTTGTAATATACCAGTGTGTTATTCATTAATCTGCCCAGATCATGTTACAGCTTGTGTCAAAGGGCCAGTGTTGTCCTTTTCTTCTCAGAAAAGTCAGACTTGCACTTATTAACTTATTCAGTTATAAACTTGAAACGTCCATGGTATTAATTGAAAGTCTCCAAGCGCAATGTAACAAGAGCTGCATACTGTAAACTCATCTCCTTTAACCGTAAGCCGTGAACATCTCGATAACCACGATGACCTGCGCCGCTCATTTTCCCTTTAATATTACAATGACAACCTGATAGAACACTTCCACAAACAACAAGGCTATTCCTGTATCCTGGCCACTAAACTGAATGGTTATTTATAAAGATAGAAAACAGACAGATGGCGTTAGAAAACACCTGATGACAGTACAGCACACGCCTGTTTGACATTCAAATCGATGAACTAGTGATTATTTTTTAGAAGTGGGATTAAGGCTTTAATATGTGTTTCTGTGCTGTGTTATGATCCAGGCACAGTGTTCGGCTGTGAATGCGAATAGGAAATGTGCGATGGGGGCGGTGTGATCACACTTCTAGTTTCAGTTCCCTACCTTGGCAGCCACTGAGGAGCTGGGCTTCTCCAGGAGATCCCATAGCTTCTTTCTCTTGTCTGGGCAGCAGGTGTTATCAAACTCTCCCTCTCCCTCCCTCTCCCTCATTGTCTCTGCCTCCCTCCTCAGCTCCTCATTCATCTGCTCTTTTTTCTGATGGTATCGGGCCTGACAGCAGGACTCCAGGTAAATCTCATCAATTCCCCAGTAGTCTAACTCCTGGCCGAAGGAGAGAGCACACATTTCTTCCATCATGTGTAACTTTCCTGTGCGGTAAAAGTTCAGGATGGAGGTGAAAGCCCCTGGGTGCCGGTCAAAGAAGTATTCGTTTTCATTCAGACTGTAGTCATCACAAACTTCCATCAGTGACTCATGGGTGTTGCAGTCTCGAAGCTTACCGAGCCGGGTCCTAGGTAGCCGGTCCAGGGTCCGCCACAAGACCTCATGGTTCAGACCACCGACATTAAGGCGTACTCTGCGGGATCGGGCTTTGGTGCGGATGATGTCGATGGGCTCAGGGGGTAAGGAGGGAGTGGTTCGAATGTTGGTGGGCTTGAGCCCTGCTGGTCCAAGCCTTTCAGCCATGTTGATGCAAAAGTGGAAAAGGCCAGAGGGAAGGAGCTTTACTGGTGGATTAAGATGCAATGATGCAAATGAACCAAACTGAAAAAGTCCAACAAATTGTCTTTGCTAGGTTGGATCCACTTTAGGCAAGTCCCTCCATGGCTAAGAAAAGAGAAAAAAAATAGTTGGTGAGATGATTAAAGAACTGAAAAGATGAATTCATACTGTGGTGACAGCTAACAACAACAACAACAACAACACTAGTTTGTCTATTCAAAGATCAGAATACCAATTGTTTCTATTGGAGACACAGTGTTGCCGAAGTGTCACCTGTTACTTCATATCGTCAGTAAAAATAGTATCGGTTGCACAATGCCATTGATCCCTTCCATTACATTTAGAAGAAGGTATTAAGCAAGAATCAATGCTTTTGTTTTAACAGTCAATATGGCTGCTTTGCTTTTCACTCTACTCCAGTATTGTTATGGCTGTAGTGAGGCAATGAACTCCTGCTGAAGCACCACTTTCTATGCAGCTCATCGGTCAGAATGGGGCTCGGTGGTAGGTCAGGAAACAAATGAAACGAAAGCAGCCATGAAATTCATTCATGGATGAAGTAAGAGGCAGCGTTTTATATACACTGCCATTTTTATTTTCTATCATTTTCAGAAATGTTACTACTGTCACATTTCGTAATTGTAGGTTAATCACACTTTGTGACACAACTCCCTCATATCAAAGAAAGTGTAATTTCACCCTTTTTTTTAAAGCAGGTAGTCTTAAAATCCCTGCTCTTAGGAGAAAAAAAAAGAAAAAAGTTATTCATATTACAATCTTCAATCATTCATTTAGATAGATTAGATAGGTCTTAAATTAAGCCATGTAGAGAAGTGAAATATATTCCTGCGTGCAACAGTTTTTAATTGTATATGACAGTCCCTTTTTATGCCCATAGGCTAATAATGCATGGACACAATTCTAATTTCACTACCTAAATAATAACATGACATGAGTAGAAAGGGATGTAAAACGGCATTACATTGATATCTATAGGAAACGGCTTGCTCTGCAGTCCTATAAATTAAAAAAAAAAAAAAAATCATTACTGCATACGGATTTTGTGTTCAGTGAGATTTGATGCCTGCAAAATCCAACACCTTCCTATGTAAATAAGCCTAAACAACCTACACTAGAACGCACAAAACCTGCTTACAAATCTTCCCAAAGTAACATAATAAAAAATAAAAGCAAACAATCTGCCTCACCTTGCCGAGATAAACCACCTTTTGCATGCAAACTCCTCTTTTTCCTAAGGGAGCAGAGGATGAAAAGGGAGCCGGGATCCCCCTTTAGTCAAGCGGCCACCACTGAGAGCACTCCGGGGACGCGGCGAAAACGCGCGTCCCACATTGTGTTAGAAATTAGTCGAAAAGGAAAAAAAGGATAGAAAAAGATGCGTGAATGTCAAAAATCTGTCTTTAAATATAATCGCCTGGACAGGACCGGTGGTGTTTCGCCATCGGAACACTGTAGGAAAAGACTCGTGCCTTCATCCAAAAAGCTCTCAGCGTGCGGAGAAGACGGGCTGAGTGAATCACTGGATCTGCAGACGTCGTGCGCGTAAAAGGCAACGGGAAGGAACGGGATAAGTGAACTGCAGAGTGTCCCGCTGTATACTACATAAGGAGGAGCAGAGGGGCGCACAAGGGCTGCACCATATCCTAGAGGAGAAAACCTAAATGCATGGAGGCAGCAGATTATTCAGTCTAAACTAAACCAAATAAACCCAAGTCATCCTGGACATTTCTTATGCCAAGAGTGGTGCAACACACACATACAACAACAAAAAAAAGAGTTTTAATTTAATTTATTCAGCTCTATAAAACACATATCTTCTGCATACATATGACTGAAAACATTCATGAGCAGTCCCATAAAGGCTGGTCTTAATTTAATGCGTTGGTGGCAGATGGAAGGTGTACAATTTTGCTTCTTTTTTTTTTTAACTCTTTAAAACCTGATGTGTCTCTGGAACACCCTGTGTACAGTACAGTATATATGCAGTTTGGATGGTTGTATAACTCCTTCACTGTTTGTGCAATTGGAAAAAGCCCAACAGTTTGTGAAACCTGAGACCTTGCTTTTTATAGGTTTTATTGGGTCATTTATTGGGTAATTTCACTCACACCTGTACTAGAAACTGGAGAGGAAGCCAAGCATTATAATCAATAACTGCTAGATTTTGACAGATGTGTGGAAAAAAAACTGCTCTGGTCAAAAGGTGAAACTGACTCAATATCAACATATTTTTAAAAGTCAAAATTAGAAAGGAAATTATATTTGGTTTAAAGGGTTAACTTTTATGGCAATTCCCAAATAATTTTTTCCTTTATATTTAACCTTTCCTAAGTAATTTATCACCTTTTAGTGTAATATTATCCTCTCTGTGTTGTGTTTTTTCCAGTCTTTCATTTACAGATGACATATTGTAGATGCTTAAAAAACCTATTATATTAGAAACAGACAAAAACAAATGAAAAAGAGACTTTTTCACTAAAATCTCTTAATTAACTGAACATAAAGCCAGTGTGTCGATCCACTGTCATTGATCTAACTCTATGGATTTAACTGGTGGATCAATGTTGTAGAACAGGGGTCACAAACCCTGGTCCTCGAGGGTTCCTATCATGCATGTTTTAGATCTCTCTTCAAACACACCTGATTCACATGATAATCCTATCATCAAGGTCTGCAGAGACCTGATGAAGGTGCTGGAAGAGGGAAACATCTATAGGAACCCTTGAGGACCAGGGTTGGTGACCCCTTTGTAGAAGATGACAGTGTTTCCATATTCACTACAGAGCCTCTGAACATCTAAACGGGTCATATCTGATGATCATGAAAAGATTACAAACTACATTTACACCAATTATTTCCATATATCGATGTATTTTTAGTGGATGCACAGGTATTAGATCAGTTGTTTTGGACATTTGGGTCTTACGGGTTAAAGAAGAGTGTTTTCTTGCAACCCTATTCGTTCGCTGTCAGACCCATTAACACAATTACCACCTATTTACAAGTGAAAACACTCTGAAAGGTAAACTAACCAACTATTTGCTGCATTTGACCCACAGTCGGTAACTTAACCCCCTGAAGACAACAAGATGGCCTGAGTCTTTTTCTGACCACTTGACAAGAGCAGGCAGCCAGTGATGAAGTCAGTCCACTGCACTTTCTCCCAAGTAATCAAACCCATCTTATCTATTAACCATCAATATGTAATGATCTCCCCACTCCCTGGTCTTAAATGAATAAATAGAGATATTAAATTATGTATCCCTTATTATCCTCCAGATCGTTACCTACACTGCTGGAGTGTTCTCTCTCTTGCTCTCCTCTCCTCTCCTCTCCAGCTCTCCTCTCCTCTCCTCTCCAGCTCTCCTCTCCTCTCCTCTCCTCTCCTCTCCTCTCCTCTCCTCTCCTCTCCTCTCCTCTCCTCTCCTCTCCTCTCCTCTCTAGCTCTCCTCTCCTCTCCTCTATAGGTCTCCTCTCCAGCTCTCCTCTCCAGCTCTCCTCTCCAGCTCTCCTCTCCTCTCCTCTCCTCTCCTCTCCTCTCCTCTCCTCTCCTCTCCTCTCCTCTCCTCTCCTCTCCTCTCCTCTCCTCTCCTCTCCTCTCCTCTCTAGCTCTCCTCTCCTCTCTAGCTCTCCTCTCCATCCCTCACTCTCAGTTCATATGAATAGTGTTCAATACAGCAATGATATTTCCCCATATAGCTTATGTGTCAGTTGAACATTTCCCCTTAGCCAAGCGTTTTCCAGAAATTTGATTATACACTGCATATGTGTAATTGATTCCCCTGCCATGTTCCTTCCTTCCAGTGACAAGTGATCAATAGGGCTGCATTGACTAAACGGAGCCTTTGTGTGCCAGTATACTGTGTCTTAATTCTGTAGGCACTGTAGTTTGAAGGTCAAAGGCTTTGGTAATGTCCAGATGTCACATATGGGGCTCCCGATATAGTTCCAATGCACTTAGGGCGATCGCATATGGATCTGATTAATTATTTGAATGTGTCTTCAGCACTCTGGCTGTCTAGCCCATAGGCAGCTTATATTTCTTTGCCATGCATTTTTTATACAAATATGGCAAGATGGTTATGGGAGTGGCATAAAAAGCATGTAAGGTGCACAAATTGATGTTTTAAGGTGAGTTCTGGTAACAGAGTGAATATTTGTCCTTACTTTTTTATCACTTAAAGGGATAGTTCACTATTTTTCCACATAAATGTGTATAGAATCAGCGTCTTTACTCTGGTGCACCCACAGTGACTTTACCCCTGACAGTGTCCTGTGAGTTGAGTTCTGGTCCAGTTTTTGGTCAAAGGAAAAGTAGTCCCGGCAGGTTTCCTGGGGTCATGAAAATGAAACGTGTTTTGTCTCAAAACAATGTGTTGGAATGAGTGATATATTTGCATAACAAAACTCACACCTCGTAATTGCTTGGAACTATTTTCTCTCAATATCGACCTATGCGCATTGTCACTGCTAACAGCTGTGTGCCTGCACGTAGCAGCCGCAAACACTGCAGAACAACTGATGAAAGTAGTTTGCTAAGGCGCACAGCTGTTAGCAGTGACAACACACATTGATCGCTATTGAGAGAAAGTAGCTCAAAGCAATTGTGAAGTGTGAGTTTTTGTTCTGTGACGGTTATTTGAAAATAAATCACTCATTCGACCACATATTGTTTTGAGAAGCAATACATTGTATTTCCTTAACCCCAGGAAACCTGCCGGGACTACTTTCGCTTTGACCAAAACCGGACCAGAACACTGTCGGGGGTAAGTCACTGTGAGTGCACCAGAGTAAAGACGCTGATTCTATACAAATTCATGTGAAAAATAGTGAACTATCCCTTTAATGCCATTTGACAGATCTATAGTTACTCCTGACTCTTAATTGACAGACTTAAATTATTCTACAGATGACAACACAACTGCTGATGACACGGTTGTTAATTACTTAGGGTACAGATAAATGATTGAGGGCAATTGACCGTGTCCTTTCTCATTAATTATTGTCATACTGGCAGCCAATCAGTTATCCAATGAGTCAAAATGTGTGAAGTAGCAATGATATTGGCCCCAAATAATCAGCAGAGTAAGATTGTGCATCACAATCTCTTAACAGCAGAAAAAAAAAAATGTGCCGTGTGTTCTTTGCAAATACCACCTGCATGCATGGGCACTCTGGGGACTTGAATCCAGCCTGTATCCCATTGCATGTGGGTGGAATAACTCTAGTTATCAGCTTGATATCTGTAATTACTAACTTTTCCATATAGAAATATCTACATGCACTGTAGGTTAGAAAGAGTACATATTTTTATTCCTAGGGCATTTTCATAAAGATGAGGTTCTTTAATTCTGGTGTATTACAGTATGTGGGCATGTGTGCCTGCGTGGGCTGTTGTCATGGCAACCCAAATTGTAGCATCATGCTGAAGAAACACTTTGGGCCATGGAGGCAGAGAGACCTGCAAGCTAGCATAGTTGATCTTGATGACAGTGACTGTTTAAAGCGTTTAGTCAATTAACCTTTAATGTTTGTCTTAATCAAACTACATTACACATGCTCACAATAATAATATGAGGTGACGAAGAAAAAACAAGCGTTCTTTTGGGTGTCTCATACTTTTTAAGAACAAAGTACAACTTGTGAAATATGTGAATAGAATACCACTACTGGATGTGTCACACACACCCTACCCCTCCCTCCTCTTAGTAAGTGTATTCTCATCAATTTTAGACCAAAAACAGGACTACATCAGCTGCCCCATCCTTGAGCTGCTACTGCCTGCCGTATTTTCTCTTTCCAATTTGTCATAGAATGTGTCTGTTCCATCATCCAAACAACACCATGGACACACTTGCACCCCACAGCTCTTGGCCTCTGATGGTGTCATCACATAAGAGACGCATCATCATCTGTTCCTTATGCACTCCAAGGCTCATTCTTAAGATAGCAATAGTAAATATATATTTTTAGGCTTCTTTTAACCTTAATATGTTAAGAAATATTGGACTCATAATTATAAAGATGTCACACAGAAAAGCTTCTCTTAAACAAGTGGGTTTTTTTTTGGTTTTTTTTTTAGGAAACAAATCCAAAAATGTTGCAGTTGTTTGTTTCTAAGATGGAAATAAACCTCAATGCAATTTGTAATTTGCTGGATCAGCTACTCTTTTTTTTTTTTTTTTTTTTGTCTTTCATCAACATACACAGTAAATTTTTCAGTGTTAAATCAACACTTAGAGAGTTTATTTAACTTCTTCTAGAGTGTATTTGGTCCCATTGTCTCCAAATTAACACTGCAAAATTTACAGTGTACTGGGGGTGTTTTAGCCTGATGGCAGATCCAGGCGTTTGTCACTAAAGGCAAATGTTTGTCCCAACTCTTCAAGCTTGTTAGGTCTCTATATATTTATGTGTATATAGTGTATGTGTATCCATATATACATGTGAAGATAAGTTAAAATCTTCCAAGAGCAAATATGTGGGCCCGAGTAGTTGTTCATAATTGTAAACAGAACCACCATCTCATACACTCAGTATATTTTGAAAACAGAGATTCTTACGGATCGACTGATATACAGTAAGCTACTTTCAGATTAATTAACCACAGCACCTAAAAATGACTCATTTGTTTAAACAAGTTCAAATGAAAACAAAACAGGAAGTGGCATGACCTACATTTTATCTCCCATAATTATCCACAGAGGAACAATATTCCAACAAACATGGTCATATTCCAACAAAAACATTCAAATATATCATCCAAATATTGTCCAAATACTGAAGCATTCAAGAATAGCAGCCTTTTAATTCAACTGTGTCCAAAAGTGTGACATTTTTGGACAACGCCTGGACATATCCTCTCATAAACATGTGCCAAATACTCAGTATTGCTGTTAATTGTTCATGTGTACTAGATCAGACCTACTGGTGTGGTCCTATAGTGTTTTTCAGCTCTCACTGTGCAGACACACTTTTAATTAAAAAAATTCAGGCCAGATACAAATGTATTTTATTTCACTGTGTTACAACCTAGTAAGAATGATTCTGACTGTACTGGGGAAAAAAAAAAAAAAAAAGACCAGCCCCGTAGATGTACAGTACTCCAAATGGTTCAAGAACAGCATTTAATTTACTTTGAAAACATTTAGGTGTGATTTAGGCAAAAACCACTGGAAGTTTAAAGGGTTAAAACAATGATTATGTGTTAATGTGAAAACGTGTTTGTTCACCTCGGTCAGAAAGAGAGGTCACTTTGGCCTGACCTGGTACATTTGACCTGTTACATTAGAACAAGACACGTAGCAGGTTAAAAGTCTGTGTATGTGGACATGTAGACACCATCAGAACTTGGGACACATAAAATACTAGATCATGTGATGTGACTGTATAAAAATTTACTCAACCCAATAAACACTGGCTTTTCCTTTTTGTATGATTAAATACTCTGTTGCCCTGAAAAATTGAATAAAATGTTTTTCTGGATACATAAATTGTAACTGGTACATATTCATTGCATCTGGGCAAAAGTCATTACTGAAGTGTATAAATAGGAGTTAAAAGAGGAATGTGTCAGTAAACAAAATTATTCCAACTCTATGGGCAACCATGTATATGATTAGGGATTAGAGTCACACTGTCGGCCCCCCTACCCCAAGGTATTTGGAGAACAAAGTCACAATATGTTATGATTGGTTGAAACTTTGGTAGAGACTAAAGGGGTCCTTAAAAAAAATAATAAAAAAAATATAATGTGACATGATTGATTCTATGATTTTAAGTCAGAATTTTACCATAAAAACAAAACATTTTAATTAGTATTTAGTTACTTCTCATCAATTCTTATAATTTTTATAGCAGTTCTTTTCTTGAAATATTACAACTTTATTCCTAACATATCTTATATGGCTCTATTCCTGCTTGGTAAACGCACAGGGTTGAAAAGTACTGTGAGTGGTTTCAACACTCAAATACATAATACCCTGTTTATTTCATACATCATTTGCCACAGATAACACATATCTGGAAATGTTGATGAAATGTACTTTTGTGTCAGAATACACCCACATATTACAGTATAAACAGTTATTTACTTTAAAAAAAATATATATATATATGAATCTTGAATAGGTGATAAGCTTCCCGTCACGCTGCCGTGTGTGGGCACTTGTGTGGTGTAAAGACAAAGAGACGGAAGATGTGGATGCATAAAATTTACTGTGAGTTTGTGAAGAATCAGGAGGGCAGAAGTCACATTGAATGGAATGACAATATTAAGCATTTAATCAATCTCATGCTGCAGTAGATTTCACTGCTTGCAAAGGAAAAAAAACAAAAAAACAATGTGGGTGGGTAAGGTTAAAAAAACTGCAGGCATGCCTTCTGTCCCACTCGATTTCTCTCATTGCTGCTCAGTGTGAGATATTTTGAGGACTTGAGAATAGTATAATTTTCAAAGTGCTCGTTTATTATCCTCTGTTGGGGAAGACCTGGTTCAGACCCACTGAAAGGCCGTCAACTGTGAGTCTCAAGTCTTTGAAGGTACACACTGGTACAATGTGTTCTAATGTGTGTGTGTGTGTGTGTGTGTGTGTGTGTGTGTGTGTGTGTGTGTGTGGCTGAATCTGTGGGTGTGTGTTTTTGTCAATAAGGGGGAGGAAACACGCCATAGCAGCAGCCTGTTTATTCTCTTCGTCTATTTTTAGATGCAGTTCGTGTCAAGGTCCACACAACCACTCACCCACAGTGGGCAGCAGTGGCCTTCGATATAATGGTCTACTGCAGACCCGAGTCATTAATCTATGTCATCTCTTCATTCAACCCACGAAATACACCTGTTCATTTCTGATGCTGCCAACAACCCCAATGTGTCAAAAATATACACAACACAATGACCACATGCCTTGGTATGTACGCGTACAAAATACAACTATAGTAAGTGGTGTGTCCGGAGGGCTTAACTGTCTAAGTATGTGCCATGTAACCACGCAACGACAAAATCCTGCTTCAAATCCAACAAGGACCTTTATTATACAGTAAGTCATATCTCCATTTGTATCTCTGTGTGTTTGATGTCCTTTTCTACAATAAACACATAGAAGGACAAAACACACATTGTTGGTTCACTTTGATTGATAGCGAAGCGAGACATTGCCTCAAAACCAATTTCTTAAAAAAACTGAGAAAAAAAAGAGGAAAAACACACACACACTCACTCACACACACACACACACATATATGGTCTTTTGTATACAATATGTGTAGTCCATGGTGCTGTGGTCACAGGACTCTGCAGCTGTTAGCAGGGGACAAACAAACGTGATTGATTACTACTCCGTCCTAGTGGTTATGTTTGCATAATACAGCCGAGGCCACAGATCGCTAATTGAATGGGTGTTGTTTTGTATTTATATTTTTATTGGATATCTGTGATGCCACTGCTGGTCAATTGCTGGTTCAATTACACTGTCTAGTATAGCAAATCACGCACACTCTCCCAGGAGCAAGTAGGAACAAACACAGAGATGCCAACGTGTACTTTGACTCAGTCACCTCAGCATCTGTGTTTATTAGAAGTACAACGTTACATCTTTTGCAGTGCAACATCAGCGTAACCTCCAAATTTCAGTAGTTTGCACCATACTCATCAGCATTCATCAGTGTGAATGATACTGCTTTGCAGGGTAGACAAGATGCTCAGTCCTGCACCTTAACCCAAAGTGCTTTTGGCAGCAAGTTAATGCGAATATAATGCACTTGGTCTAATTGCAGGAAAAACACCCAGACTAGCAATTTGACCTGCAACTACTGTCAAGAGGCATCTTATATGAGTAAGCATTTATGTAATCTGGGCAGGTGTAGCACCTCAAGTGTGTTCTACTGATCACTGTGTGTTGTACAAATGAAAGACGAGGAGGAGAGGCCATGGTGTGAATAGCAATGAAGTCACTTATGGTGGAGCTGTCATATTAGCCAGACTTGGAGTGGAACATTTAGTTTGCTTAGTCTGTGGCTGACATGTATTCGTGTTTTAAGGGTAAACAGGTGATGTTCGTCAGTTCACTGCAGAGGAATTTAATTTAACAAATTAACCTTACATTATTTTGTGTTGTGTATTGCAGAGTGAGACATACGACAAGACCCTCTAAGCTCTAGGGACTGACTAGTCTTGCATAGCCAAACTTCCAAATCTCCACACTTCATTAGCACTGTGCCAACATTCTAAATTGTTCTACCACCTTCTACCATAATTCTTGAATAAGGGTTAAAGTTATCTGGGTTGTTTGGCTTGTTCTTGGGTGGCACTGAGTGGAGGATCGTGTGACGGTGCATGTAAAGTAGAATTGGGAGACCAGTTGTTTAAGTGAGATGTGTGCATGAGGAAACCCCTACAAGAGAAAATACCCAATGAAAAACCATGTCTGTCAAAATGTATTATTTTCATTTCATTTTTTTGAAGCTCAGAGTTTGTTCTAGACAGAGTATGTACAGTATCAGGAGGACTTTCAATGACAGTGGATGGAAATGTAAAGGTTAACAAACCTTATTAAAGCTCATGTTCATGACATATAATAATGTTTGTTAGGCGAAAAATCCTCCAGCCAGGTAACTGACCATGAGCCTGGCTCCACGTCTGGAGATGGGTCCCAGGGCACCGCCCATGGCTGCCCACTGCTCCTTAGAACAGGCATGGGCAAACTATTCCACAAAGGGCCGGTGTGGCTGCAGATTTTTGTTCCAACCAACCACGAGTTCACACTTTGACCAATCAATTCTCTGAAGACAGAGATCAGTTGATTAATTGAATCAAGTCTGGTGTGGTGCTGCTAGGTTGGAACAAAAACCTGCAGCCACACTGGCCCTTTGGGAATGGTTTGCCCATGCCTGCCTTAGAAGGATGGGCTAAATGCAGAGGACAAATTTCTTTGTACAATTATCTTATCTTATCTTGTCCCTGTTCAATAAATATCTTTAAAAATGCCTGAAAATACGTACATACTGTATTTGCATTCCAACCAACTTCATACACACAGCGTTTATTCATAATTAGTCATTAGCATCAGCCCTTTTATGAAGGCACTTGGGGAGGAGCTCCAGATTTTCGTCGTACTCTGATCCAGCACACCAACCAGACAATTAACTTATACATATATATATGTGGTTTTGATGGGGGAGGAAATTGGAGAACCCTGAAGAAACCTATAGCACAGAGAGAACAAGAGAACAGGTAAGCTCACCACAGACCCAGTCTGACTGGGTATCAATACTGGACCGTCGAGTGTTAACTGAGATGCATAAGTGCTAATGTTACACCACTGCACTGCCCATATGACTCAGCTGTATAGAGACCTGCAGTCCTGTCCCATGGGTCCTAACTTTGGAAAAAAAAAATTACACAACAGTCAATGGGGAGAGACAATGTTTTGATCCGGTTTGAACTGTGCCACTATTAACACATTTGATGTTTGATGACATAATGACCCAAAAGCATCTTCTGATCTAACATATTGAAGAGCTGTCATTCCACTCATTCTACTGATACATGTACATAATTGGTATAAAATGCAGTTTGTCATTGTTTCATGGTCATCAGATGTGACCCATTTGGATATTCAGAAGCTCTGTAGTTACCATGGAAACACCATCATCTTCTACAACACCAAGTCACCAGTAAAACCCATAGAGTTGAATCAATGGACACTGATGGACACACTTGTTTTAATATTCAGTGATTGACGTCTTAGCTAAAAAAAAAAAGTCACTCTTTCTTTTTCTGATATAATAACCCTCAACTTTAATCTAAGCTTTGACAAACATCTAGATAATCAGCAAACCGCATAGAGGCAAATGGCTGATCTTCATTGGAAAAATGGAAAAAACAGGATAATATTATAATGAATGATAGGTGAGAAAAAGCCATTTTGGGAAGAAAAATCTTTATAGGTTAAAAGGTTATTTTACAAATCAAGAAAACAGCAGCTTATGGTGAGGATGGTAAAGAAATCCACTTTTCTATAAAACACCTTAATATCTCACTTAGGTGTTTCTACAGCAACTGAACCCTTGGGGTATGGCACCTCAATCTTAGGAGCAAGTTGAAAATATCTACAGGTATGTTAAAGCTACAAACACACTTTCAATGGCTGTGAACTGTCATGGATAGAGACAATATAATGACGTCACCTCCATAACTTGACAAACACATGTGTAGGTAAGTGGCCTAATTCAAAGGCATTAAGAAATGACTTGTCTCTCCCCATTGAGTGTAATGCATTTTTTTCCCCATAGGTTACAACCAGAAGGGGGCAGGACTTTATTATTCCTGTAGAGTAAAGACCATAGTAGAGTCCTACACTGGGATCATGTTCAGTCATGAAAACTGCTTTGCATCTTCAACACAAAAAAAGCTTACATTACAAAAATACACCTTTATGCATTGGTGTCGAGCTGCTAATCGATGCAGATTATTTCAGTAAATCACTTATGCTGATGTAGCATAAGGGCACCATGTTTATGCCGCCATAAGTCAGAGAGTTGCATTGATACTGTTGTCAGTTGTGTAATTGGGTCCACAGGTAGTATTATGGTTTTATGAGTCCTTCCACAAAATAATGTGAAAGATTAATCATTTGGACAGGAAACCAAAACTTTCCCATTCCTGGGAGGGATACTGTGATGGGGAAATTCTTTCCTCTTCTCACAAATGAACACAAGTGAAAGGCAAGCAGGTTCTATGTAATAATGAGTTTGGATTTTTCACGCTTTGGTTTCACAAATATGTTCTCTGAAATGAAAAAAATGAACATAATTGCATTATTTAGGCCCAATCCCAATTCACGCCTTTGAGATCTGTTATGTCATCAGCAGTCGCTGATGCTGCTATAAACAGATGTGACAACTTAGTTTCTGAAAGAACTCACCATGCCATCAGCAGCTGTAACTGTCTCTGTTCCATGTGCTTTGGACATCTTTTTTTTGCAGCTATCAACCACAAACCGCAGAAATGGGATCTATAACACATTGAAATGTCATTAAACAGTCGATCAAATAATTAAGATGTTGACGAAGGAAATGCGTACATTTGTATTTCTTTCATCACACTGATGCACTTTTTCACACTTTACCTCCATCTGCTGACATCCCTGCTCTATTTAATTTTTTTTTTTTGAAAGAATCTGTTTCATGGCATTAAATTCTTACATAATTTAATGAGAGGAATCAGAAAATAAATGACAATAGTGCTGGTTAGCTCATGTTTTTACTATATGATGGTGTGCTATTACACAGGGTGGTTTATGTACATGTATACAATGGATTTAGTGGTAACATTTAATTGATTTTATGGTGTGAATCTCTAATAAGGTGGCAAATCTCAGGTAATTTTCATGTAATTTTATGGTAATAATGCCTTTGTAATCGCCTATTACACTAATGGATCGTCGATAAGGTGGTATTTCTATGTGAATTTTGATGTAATTTGTGACAAGATGCTAAAATTGCATGAAATCTGCCTCCTATCTTTAGGAGGTTTACTGTATGCCAATATTGCTGCTACTGCTAGCTAAGTCCGCTAACCATCATTGGTTACCATGGTAATATCTGTTTTCTGTAGTTTAAGCACAAACTGTCTATTTTACTAGACATGTTTGCATGGGTTTCAGACCTTTCAGTGTTATAAGGCAGAAAACAAACACAATTGTTGAGCTCAATTAGAAACATGGCTTCATAGCATCTGTAATTACCTTTTCAGAGCTTTACTGAAGAATTACGGCGAAGAATTACCACCTTATTAGTGATCTGTTACTTGTAATAAGTGGTTACAAAGGAATTATTACCATGAAATTACATCAAAATGACCACAGAATTATTAGCCATCCATAATGTAAAGTGTTATCAGTTTTATTCCAGAAGCATTTTACTTATAGATCAGTGTATTTCAAACAGAACGATGGGAGATTTCTCATACTGTACCCCTCTGTTTGTAGTGTGGTCCTGAAAAGTCCACATTTGGTGGACCAAACAGCCCTCGCCTTCTGATGCATTAGAAATTAGGACACCCCTACCCTTTCATACGTGCAAAGTGGAGGGGTAGGAGGGTTCATTCTACAATATTGTGGTGGCCTGGTTAAGGGAAGCAGCTCTGTCCTGGGTTCCCCGCTGGACTCAGTTGAAGGGGTCTTAGATGGATATTGCCAAAACTGATGTCCATCATGGATAACCCCTCCCACCCCCTGAACCACTCTGCAGAGGCCCTGAGCAGCTTTTAGAAGAAACACTCTCGCAGGTCATTTCCCCGCACAATCACATGTATGACTGTATAATAATTCACAATACCCCTCCCCCACACACCCCATATCATACCATGTACATGAGTGTATGAAAATAATGTGAATATGTTTATTTAAATTTATTCTATTCAAATGTTACTTTGGTCTTGTTGGTGCTTCAGTGGTTACCACTCATGCCTCACAGCAAGAAGGACCCTGGTTTGATTCCCACACCAGACCTTTCTGTGTGGAGTTTGCATGTTATTTTCATATATTTTCACATTCTAACAATGTTTAATTATATTTTTTCTCATCTTTTTTTTTTTTTTTACATAAACACAAGATTTTCTCCTTTTTACTTCTGCCAGGGTGGTATTACATTCGACTGCATTTGTCTGTCTGTCTGTCTGTCTGTCTGTCTATCTATCTATCTACAGTATATGTTTGTTTGTCTGACTGTCATCAGGATTAAGCAAAAAGTTCTCAACAGATTTTGATTAAACCTTCAGGAATGATAGATAATGGGTCAAGGAAGAACCCATTGGATTTTGAGCAATGAAGGTCAAAGGTCAAGGTCGCACTAAAGGTCAACAGCTAAAACACATACGTGGTAATATCTCAGGATTCAGACAAGATAGAATCTCACGTTTTTTTTTCCATTCACATTGTCTCACCTTCGGACATTAGATGGGTCAACACCTATGGCTCAATAACGTCACATGTGAATGGAAAATCAAGCCTTGGCGGAGGTGTGCTGTCTCTGATTGCTTTGTTTCTTTATATTTTTTCTTCTGTTTCTACCTATAAACTGGTGTGCTGTATGTTGCTGCTGTAACTGTGGATTCCCCCCATGGCAGAATCAATAAAGTCTTATCTTATCTCATAACATTTTAGAAGTAAAAGAAATAGGCTGATAATCAGGAAAAGAATGGAGGAAAAGCTTTTGTAACGTGCTGGTATCACACTGAACTAAGGTGTTAGAGTGATATCTTAACTGCTGATATGTTCCTGGTCCAATTAGCCTTCGTTAAGTGGCCTTAAAATAGAGGACTTTATATACTGTGTGTCCATATTGAGATTTTAGTTCAATGAGAAACAACAGTGCTAAAATACTGCCTTTCCTCAACACTCATACACATTACTTTTTATGTTTGATATTATTTACTTGGTTAATATCCTTATGTCTGCACAGTGAATTCTACTGGGAACAGACAAAATGGTGACAAATGCTTACAAATAGGGCCACCTATACGTAATGGTGCGGTGACATACTTTGTCTGGTGACATACATTGTCTGGGTTGAGGTCAAACTGAAGCAGGTGATGTTTCAGTATCTTATTTCCACGCTAAGACTGTTGTTTATCTCCTGACATGGTCACGCTGAAGAGATTGGGCAACAGCGCGATGCTTTTGGGCTTTAGATATTGGAGATGGCATTGCACTGACATTCAATCCACAGCCAAGTAGACCATGTGTGTGTGTGTGTGTGTGTGTGTGTGTGTGTGTATGTGAGTGAGTGAATGATAACCTTGAGATATTTGCATTATCCAATTCATCAGGTTACAGACACACAGCAATCCAGTGTGCACAACTGATATGTTCACTAACTATCAGTGTCCAGTGGTGATATGATATCATTTCATCTTACTCTTGTCCTTCAAGGTTACACATATTGGTGTTTAAAGATAATGTAAACTGCTTGGAGGTGTCAGGGGACTTGATGGACTCCGGTACACCCTTGCGTCTAATTTAAACCAGTCTATTAAAGAGGTCGCACATGTCGATCTTGATTTCTGTCCTTGACGCCCACTGATCCCTTAAGATGCACAGTGATTGACCCACAGCAGCATCAGGGTTCAGGAAGATGGAACATATGGGACTGACAGGATGGCACGAATCATCAACCAGGCAAATCAGGAACGACCTCAAAAAATTAACCTGTCAAAGCTGGTTTATTGAAAAATCTGCTGAAAAATATCTTCCTAAATTGAAATTACAAGTGCTATGATAAGGGATATTTAAAAGAAATTAATCCATAAAGACCCAGTGCTATTTTTGTGGCAGTTCCCAAATGTGCGTTTACTAAAATATATCTATTCTTATGTGATTTATCCCTATTTGTTAGATATCAGTAACTGAACAGGGGTCATTTCCATACACACATTACAAGACAGTGACAGCAACAGATACAGTGAGGACAGTGCGACAATAATCTCTGGTCCAATGTGGCCCACCTCTGCATCATCTTTGTTAGGTACCATGAAGTAATGGCACTAATGTAAGGAATGATGTTCAAAGGGATAATGTGTGTTGACAGGTGTGTGGATCAGCACATATGTTGTTGTAAGGCTCTAAAATACATGTTCCTTTAACCCAACATGTGTTTTTCTAACATTTTTATTTATACTTCAGGTGTTTTTGTCACTTATGGGTAAGGAACCAAATATGGTAGTTCCATGGACTTTGATTATCTACATCATAATTAAAAAAAAATAAATCACAAAAGCAATAGTCTTGTTAAATCAATGACAACCAATAATGCACAATGGTTGAAATTTTAATATTTATATACACCTATAAATGGTTGAAATAAAAAATAATAGTGCCAGGGACTAGCAAACCCCATCATCCCTGAAATGACTGCAGCAACAGAAAAAAAAATCCTCACAGGTGTCACACAGTGACATATTTGTCACATTGCATTGTGGGCATTTGGTATTTTACTCATTATTTTATGTGCAGGAGTTCAAAGGGAGGATTATGTAAAAATTTATTTGGGAGAATATGACCATTTTACAACTTTTATTGGTCCCTTTATGTTTCTTTTTATTGTTATTAATGCAACACCATTAGTCAAACCTGTCGGCAGAATAATACCAGACCTATTTGTTGCTGCCAAGCTGTTGAATACGCCATGAAGATTAAATAATTGTGCTTTCTAAGTCAAAAAATGTCTCACACATCTTAAAACTGGCAATATCACTATTCTTCCTTTAAAGTCAGGTGCAACAGTATCACCCTTAATCAGTCATGAACACATAAGGGACACCTGCATCTAGTGCACTGGTCACAGACTAAAACCAAGTGAATACACTTCACACATGCTCCTACAGTGGTCATGAAAAGCCAAAAAGACATTAGCTCTAAAATTTTTCTTTTTTTTTAGTGTTTAGTTTGTCTGTTCTTTTGTAGATAATAAATCTGGACAATAATCCAACATAAAAAGTGATATGAATGCTCATTAAGGCTCCAGTGGGACCCAGATGAGCTCTACATATAGGCCAAACAGGCGGGGGCCTAGACAGAGGTAAATAAAGGGTTCTAAAGGCTCCAGGGGCCCCAGGTAAGCTCTACATATAAGCCATAAAAGCAGGGGACTGAACAGAGGATAATAAAGGATTATGAAGTCTTCTTAAGGCTCCAGTAGGACCCAGGTGAGCTCTGCATATAGGCCACACAGGCGGGGGCCTAGACAAATGCTAATAAATGCTTCTAAAGGTTCCAGGGGGGCCCAGGTGACCTCTACATATAGGCCATACAAGCGGGGGCGTAGGCAGAGGCTAATAAAGGCTTCTAAGGCCATCAGAGGGACCCAGTTGAGCTCCATATGTAGGTCACACAGACGGGGGCCGAGACAGAGGCTTCTAAAGGCTTGGACGCTGTCACCCACACTACAAAAATATAAATCTTATCTCATGTGTTTTCATCATTTCCTTTTAAAATATCACATCACACTTATATATATCTATAATCCTTATCTCTCACTGAGAAGTTACTCTTTAGGTGATTATGTCTTATTTTAAGTGTGATGTGATATTTGGACTATAATTCAGAAACATACACCTGGCAAGATAATGACGTGCATTAAATAAAAAAGATGATCATATCTAATGTGAGCTACTGCATGACATTTAATTTTAATTTAAACAAAACACATACTAATACTTAGTCTCAGGTCAAAATATACTAAATAATATACTAATACAGTAGTGATTACATTTAATTTTGCCATTAGATCCCCCTAAATCCTAAACATGATCCTTTAAGAATTACCATTGAGGTTCTTTTGTCATAAACAAGTTTTAATGCTTCTATTAATCATATTAATTTGATCTGTTGACAGTTGTTTTCCAGGTTTCACAATAAGCTGTACACTCAGAAAATTGGAAAAAATATGGGGCCTATAGAAATTTGATGCAACCTTGAGTAGAGGAGTAAAATCATTACTGAAAAAAAAGAGAACCATCAGTCGGGGCATTGTGCCAGACGGCCAGTAAGGAGCCATTATACATCAACTGCACCAAGTGATTCTGCCGCTGTCAGGTTCCTCCTCTTCTCTTCATTTTTTTATACACCATGTTCCCTTTGCACAAGTGTTTTAATACTTTAGACACCACAGCCCTGTTTTTATTCTCATTCCTCCTGCACACTCATGATCCATACTATATAAACTTGATGTTTTTCCATTTAAGGTGAGACACTACAGGTGAAGAGGGAAACATTTCACAGTAATAGATATCACTGTGAAACGTTCTCAGTTGATTACTTATACAGAAGCATGGGAAAAAATGTATAATTTTTTTTTTTATTTCTATGTTTAACCCTTACATATATTAATTATGAGAAGTTTCAGACTTTAGTTTATTTTTACTCATTTCTATTCTTCTTTAGGCACAAAAAAAAGACAATGCAATTGACTTTTTTTTTATTAACCTATTTTTCATGGAGTTGTAAAACTGTCCATTCAGATGAATACTGATGCGTTTAATTTTCAAAGCAAAGAAACATCCATTTACTGATGTATTGTGTAAAAACCATGACATATATTTTTCAATGCTGCTAATCTGATGTCTCATATTTTAATATAGTCTCATACTATAGTTAGTACTTCATGGAAATAATATCCCCCAAAAAAAGAAAAGAAAACCAAGAACTGATTTACACTTAAACATGCTACAACAGATCATGTTTTAGTCTAGTCAATTTGGGATTTAACCTATCACTAACTGCAACAGATTTTTTTTTCTTTGAATTTCAAGCCAGACAAGTCAATGGAGCAACAGTAAAAACGTACCCAAATGTACCTTGGGTGTGAAATTTGCAAAATTCCAAAATAGCTACCAAATAAGCAGAAAAAGCATTATTTTGGGTCATATACTTTTTCCTAAGCAAATTATTTTAGTGATTTTAAACACGAAATGTCTTTATTGGGCATGAGGAATGTTTTTTTCAAATATGAATTTCCAAAAGTTTCTTTCCTAATCTGCATTTATGACTTATAAGTTCAATATGACCTAAAATATCCAAAAAATTCACTATTTCAGACATATAATCAAGTCTAAACCAGTTATTCAAGTGGTTTGAGGTTAAAAATATCTTCACTGGGTACAAGGAAACATCTAATTTTCATACACCTCTACTACATAAATCCAATATGGCTGCCAAAATGTCTGAAAACACATTTTTCGGAGGTAAATCTAGAGAGTATTTAGTGAGCATGGAGAGCCAATTCAAAAATATGACATTTAAATTGCTTCTTTACTATCTTGCACGAGTCAAATATGTCTGCCACTGTCTATGGCAGGGTAACCTGTAAGGAGCAGTGGGCAGCGTATGGGCACCCACCTCCAGATATAGAACCAGGTCTGGTCAGAGTCACCAGGCTGGAGGATTTGATCCTATCAAACATGTTTTTGGGCGATACTGGAGAAAACCCATCCAGACACAGGGAGAGAAACATGTAAACTCAACACAGAAAGGCCTGTATTTATGGTGTAAGATAGTTGTCAATAGATTGGTATCCACAGACTGGATACCTGTGTGTGTTTCTTAAAAATTACAAGCGTGACTTCAAACTTTACAAGTATGACTTAGAGGTAGCCTACGACTTCAAATAAGTGACATAACTGTCAAAACCGCATCCACGGACATTACTTGTTGAAAAAAGAAACATCGATCAGGCCTTAAGGTGAATCCCCATAGACATATTATACAGTACAGATCAACTGTTAAAGAATTTGCTTGAAAAATATAGAGCTTATGATCGATGTTTCTTTTCTCAACAAGTAATGTCTGTGGATGCAGTGATGACATATTTTGACAGTTATGTCACTTGTGGGAAGTCGTAGGCTAGCTGTAAATCGTACATGTAATTTTTAACAAATAAGCACGGGTATCCAATCTGTGGACATTAATCTATTGACATCTTACACCATATGTACTGACCATACAATCCCGGGTTCCTGGGTTTGAGAATCAAACCTGGGTCTTCTGCTGTGAAGCAAGCGCACTAACTGCTCAGCCACCGTGCTGTTACTACTACTGTACCTTCAAAAGTTAGGAATACTTTGGTTATTAAAATAAATAAGTAATAAATACAAATAATGGCCTTTTTTCTGAAATAATGGATACATATACCATGGCTGTCATGTATTTGATAGCCATGGAATATTTGTATTTTTTTATTACATGTGTAACACATTTTGGCTTTACATCACTCAAATATCTTGTTTCGAACTAATTAGACAACCAAAAAAGTTTTTTTTCAGACATTTTGGTCACCATGTTTTTTGAAAATGTTGTAAAAAAAAAATACATGAATAATAAATAGACTTCTTTCACTGTGACTGGAAAAAACAAAAACAAAACATAGGGGCAGCCATATTGAATTTGGAGCTTTAGTCTCCGCCCCTTTTTCTTGAAAAAAAAAAAATCTGTAAAATTAACGAATGGTATTCAATGGGAAATAAAAACAAAACAAAAAAAACATGTTGGTTTCATGCAAATTTGACATATTTGCCCACGGTAAATTTGGGTGCATTTTTAGTATGTTGTACTAGGGACCCCTCTGATGTCAGAATAAAGAAAAATAAAGAATAAAATGCTGTTGCAATTTATGGTGGGCCCCACTGGCTCGGTCCGTAATACGGCTCTAACTGGAAGAGTGTGTGATGGTCGAACACACACCATTCTATTGGATTAAATGTTACAGTTGAGGAATGGGGACAGTAACAACAGTCAAAGGTTGGCAGCTGGCAGTTGTTTTTAGAGGAAGTGTATTGTTTACCTCTGCACCAGTGTGTGAAAACTTATCAGACCTTTCTGTTCACATCACACAAGTTACTCCGTCAACATGACCACGCGTTTGTTTCCAGGTTGCCGGTCGAGGAGGGGTGCATTGTGATTCATTTCCTAACATCAATGTCAGTTGCCTCACTAGGAGAAATCCAATCTAATTAAATCGTGTTTGACTCTCTTTTATCTGAATGTCCATAGACATGCCTTTTTTGTACAGAGAGATAACGCTTTGAAGTGTGCATTTGTCCCGTGGGATGATTTAGAAAATGGTCTGCTTGTTTTGTACATGTCATGAGTTTTACACACAGTGCTTTATGTCACAGTCACTACACCCATGTGAGATAACTATAATCAGCAATGTGTAACAATGGAAAATCTAAAATGTACAATATTTACTGTCCTTAAATAAGTATGAATATAGGAATATATGACTTGACAGATTGGGAGAGAGGCAGGATGTGTGTCTTTTTTTAAAAAACCATTTAATTCTATTTAATCCAGAAAGACCCAGTGTTACTTTTGTCAGCTCCTAAATGAAATGTTCTCCATGTCTAATCTTTAAATGATTTATCACCATTTATTAGAATATTATCCTCTGTATTTTGCATATTATCAGTATTATAAATAAGGTATTTTCCTGGATTTAATTTACTGACCATGAAAACATTAATAAAACCTATTAAAATTGATGATTATTCTATCAAAAATAGAAAATTGCATAAAATTTTTTTCAGTAAAATCTATCATTAACTGAACTCCATGGGTGTTACTGGTGAATCGGTGTTGCTGTAGAAGATGACGGTGTTTCCATTTCACTGCTGATTTAAAAAACTACACCCTTTCTGTAAATGGATCAATAGGTTTAGTGGATCAGCAGTTTAGATGCTTTTGTTTAGTGATGAATATTTGGGTCTTAATGTAAATTAGTGCTGTAGAATGATTAAGGTTGTATTTGTGATATGTCTGCCTCTTCTGTATATATTCCTTTTATATTTGATATCAATGTGTGCGTCTGTGTGACAACTCTATACACAGTTTAGTAGAAATAAATCTCCCTTCTGGGATGAATAAAGTATTAGTCTTTAATCACAGGGTTGCTATGGATTAATTTAGATGAATAATGATTAAATATAATTCATTATTAATCTATTTTTTTAAATTTATTTTGCATGAGCAAACAGACTCAAGAAAAAGAAAGTTTCAAACAGTTTCAATAAAAAAAATGTGAAAGATCCTAGTTTCTTTTTTTACTCATATTTCCATCCAGTGGGCTCACATGCTGTTTAACATCTATCTTTATTTGTCGGTTGTCCTGCCTGTCACTACCAGATCAGCTACTTATTTGTGCAATGCTAACTCTACTTAGCCCAGGTGTGTCAAACTCACTTTAGTTCAGGGGTCACATTCAGCCTAATATGGTAGAAAATGGGCTGCACCAGTAAAATAATATAAATAAAAGGATAAAAACATCTAAAATAATGTCAATGCTAAAAATGTCTGTATTTGAGTGAAAAAAAAGCTAAATTATCCAATAAAAATGTTTATATCTACAAACTGTACGTGAACATAACACGAACAAATGTCAACAAGCTGTAAATTCTTGAAAAAAATAAGTACAATGTTGATAAAATTATGCTTTAGTTGATCATTTATACATGTGTATTGCAACTTACAGATCACAGTAAATCTACAAATTTACACAGCATTTAGTAACACAGTGAATATTGGTAAAATTCCACATATTTCAGGTTATTCACATTTTTTGTAAAAAAAAAAAAAAAAAAAAAAAAAAAAAAAAAAAAATGCTAGTCTTTTTTGTACTTTATTTTACACCAAAACAAAAAAGGAAAATTAGTTTAAGGTTGGTTTCCATTATTTCTAGGTTATTATGACACTACTTTACTTTTCTCATCCGATTTAGATTGAACTGACCTGAAATGAATTGAACTTCAATGATTATTAATTATCTTCAGTGTAATTTTTGCATGTCACACATTCATTCCAGGGGTCAGATGGGACCTGCATTTGGACCCCTGACCTTATGTTTGACACCTAGAACTAAAGAAACTCACCTAAATGTGTCCCCAGAGAGTCAATTTGTACTGTGGAAAAGTTAACTGGATTAAAATGTATAATAAGATTAATCATGATGGATTCATCTGCCGGTATGTGTTAATTATAACAGCTTTAATTCATATATTTTGCATTATATATATATATATATACACACACACACACACATTTCATTTTTTCCCCCTCAAGAAGTACCATTTCTACAACTGCATCAGAATTTCTTTGTGTGCATTCTCTGTACACAATGACAATAAAAGCAATATTTAGCCAGTCATGGTTGGTGCCGTTCTTTCTTAAAAGTGTAAATCTGTGAAAAGCGTCTTAGGTGTTTTTTTCCTTGACCTTTTGACCCCCTGAAACCATTTTGGAGGCAGAGTCCAAACACTCATAAACTGCAGAGCACAGTTAAAATAAAGTGTGACTGCTTCACCTATTGGATCAACTCACTGAGCCACAACAGAAAACATGGTGATAGATTCCTTCAGCCATACTCAGTGGATTTTTTCTCTTGTGCAGAGGTGATGACAGCTAGATAAGTACCAAAGTTATTCAAGGGTAAAAGACAAGGTATCATCCTCCAGAAGCATCTTAAGGCCAAACGTCCCTTTTCTCCCCTACTGTTAAAGTTTACAACCCAACATCATCCTCACCTTAGGGTACTTTTAGGAAACAAACCTTGATTGATTTGGCTGCACTTGGAAATGTTACTCAAGTCCAAGTCCCGCACTTCCAAAATCCCCACTGGCAAGGCGGGCAGAACAGATCTCGTTAGGACTGAGACTTCCTCCCCCTTATCCATCATCTGCTGTGCCTGGAAACAGTACTGAGCTCAACACGCCCTCTATGCAACACGCAGGTTCAAGCCCTTGTCCAAAAGCAGAGTCATGATGAGAAGTATCACAATGAGCTATTGCTGTCAGCATAAAGGAGAACCCCTGCGGACAGATGGCGGTCCTTGGATCATTGCACCCGCATTAACCTTCATGTGCAGGGATCAGGTACAAGCTAACTTTCACAGGGGAGTTGGGTCATTGTTCTAAGAATATAGCTCTTTCTGGTTTTTTTGGAGGGCAGTGATAAAGACTTGCAGTCAGTAAAAATCCTTCTGGGCTTGCAGAACGGACAAAAAAAAAAAAAAAAAAAAAAAAAAAGAGAATGAAGCCATCAAACGAACAGTAGACAGGCCTTTGGCAGTGATGGTAATGCAATCCCTGGGGTGCTGTGTAATTCACACCTGAGGGACAGGTTAGAACACAGCTGAACTCAATCCATTTGATTATGGTGACAGAGGCAGAGGTAATTAAGTTAATACTGTTTAATTATGTTGAGTAGCATTCAATGAATATTTCATTCTCATTCCTGGTCGTACTGGCAGAGCAGTACAGTGTGAAATAGCCACACCGCCAACAAGTAGCGGCGTACAGTATGACAGTTACTGCGATTCATGGCTATTTAATGAAGATAACCTAATAGTCAAAGAAAAAAACAGCCCTTCATCTTCATTCTACTAACATGTTTAAGATCTAAAAGGACCACTGTTGGGTTCATATGTTTGTTTGGGATGGTATATTACAGCAGTGGTGTTCCATTTTGACTGAGTGCAAATAATTAAAGGTCAAAAGGTCACCATCATCCACCTCAGCACATTTAAGTATATTTATATATAGCACATTTTAGCAACAAGACAATTCAAGGTGCTTCATAAATGACAAAATACAATGACAGAGAAAAAAGAAACGTTAAAAATATATTTTTTTAAAACATGGAAAAAGGGATTAAAGACAAACATGAAACCCAAGTGCAGAGTTTTGAAGAAAAATATAAGGTTTAAGAAACTTTTTAGTCAAAAGGCAGCATTGAACAGATTATAACCCTGACTTAAAAGAACACAAACTCTCAGCAGACCTGATATTTTCTGGTAGTTTACTCCAGATATATGTAACAGAAACTAAATGCTAATTCTCCATGTTTAGTTTCAGGCACTTAAATATTTCATAAAACATAAAGTTTATTTTTCTCATTTAGAACCATGCTTTTTACCATTCCATTTCACAATATGGAATTTTTTTGTTCGGCATCTCTATTGTCTCTCAAATCACATGTATTAACTTCCTAAAACTGATTTTTCTTACCAAAAAGATTTAGAAAAACTCTTGTTTGTGTAGATCTATGTGACCAGGAAAACAGAGACATTGGAAAACAATAGCGTCACACCTCATGTCCATTGTTTTGTGTAATGAACCTGCGCATCAAATCCATTTGTATAAATTAGTAGATGACCTGTAGTAGATCAAGGTCAACACTGATAACTTCTATAGTTCTAAGACACAGAGAAATCCTTAATTATAAAGAATTGACTCCAACAACCTTAACCAACACTTGAGAAAACAAGTTGATACCTTGTCATTGTGAACAAACATCACAACAGGCCAAAGCCTCTGGGTCTGCCACATCAAATACTGTCAGTGTCTGCAGCTTTAAGTCCAACAGGAAAAAATAAAAACATATTTGAAAGCTGAAGGGTACTCAGAAGGGTCTCTGGATGTAATTCACAGGAGAAATTTATTGGAATGAGCTCATTTGAATGGATGGACGAATCTAGATCTGAGTGCACGGCCCATTATATAAACTTATATAATCCAATAATCAGATCTACAGTGTCTGTAGTGTAAATACACCTAACCTGGTTGTTCAGTCAACCTCAAGGACGACACACCAATGTGCATTCCTAAAGGAGACAGAAGCAGACAGTTTAGGAAAGATGTGTCTTTGAACCTCAGGGTGTAGGTTACAGTGTGTAGATGAAGGACAGGGTGTACAAACAGCAGCTCACCATGACCTGCAGACTGACCTCAGAGCGAAGATGATTAAAACAAAACACTATGTTAAATTTATCTAACCTGTGTGGACAGAATTTTTAGTTTTTAAAGGAAAAAAAATAGGATTTTTGGCAGCATTGGAGGCTTAAAAAAACTACTATATAGCCAAAATCAAAATATGAAATAACATTGATATAGTCTTAACAGTTGTATCTGTTTATCTCATAGATAGTTTAACTTTAAAATGCTATAGAATAGTCTTATATTACACTAGTATGTGACCCATAGGGAACACAGGTTGTAGATGTGCTAGTTTTTATGCTGGGAAGAAGAGACTTTTGGGGAAAGAGTCTATATCAGGGGTAGGAAATTCCAGTCCTCGAGGGCCGTTATCCTTCATGTTTAGATGTTTCCCCTCTTCCAATACACCGGGTTCAATTAATGTTCAGCTCATCACTACGCTCTGCAAAAGCCTGATAATGATATAATGGCTTCCAAGTGTGTTGGAAGAGGAAAACAGTATTTAATCCATATGTCCTGAACTTCATTGGTTGGTCCTTGATGCAACAAAAATAAATTACACACAAAAAAAAATTATGCAGGTTACTAGATACTAGATCTTGCCAAGTAAATACAGTAATCATATAAGGAAGCTAAGCACAAAAGCATCAGATAAAAAAAAAATACAGTTAAGACACTGCATTTTATACCTTAGAATCTGGTTTATTTTACAACTATGCATTTAGTTGTTTTTTTTTTTTTTCTTTTTAATCCATTACCACTCAGCTCCACTAGGAGAAAGGACAAGTAAAAGAGGCAACAAAACCAGGTGGAAAAATGCCAGTTTGTGTGAAGAGCAGTTTTGTTGTAGCTCTCAGTACAAGTATTTACAGGACAGTACAAATGACAAAACTAAACTGAACAGATACTGCCAACAAAAGTAAAAAACTAATCCTCCTATGGCTGGTGGATGAGACAAAGAAAATTCAACAAAAAGGAAACACTTCAAAACAATCTACGACAGACAGGAGGGATGAGAGGACTAAAAGTTAAATGTTTAAATACACAGAAAAAGGGTAATTCTGCACTAGGTCACTACTGTCAAAATTATACTGAAACATCTGTGTGAATAAACTTTACTGTAGTTATCCACATTAAAAAAGCTGTGCAGTTAAGATAAAATATATAATGACAAAGAGTGGGGCAGTACCAGTTTTTTTTTTTATTTATTATTTTGTTAAACCCACTGTGTACATCACCTCAAAAGCAGCTTGTCAAATTTCAAACCATTATTTTTTTTCCCCCTATTATTCTTATATTCCTTTATAACAATGCAAGTTATTTATTTTTTCCATTCCCAATTAAACAAATCCCTCACTTAATGAAACAAATCACATAATTGATAAGCATTAATAATTTCATATTTTAAATCCTTTTTAAAATCTTTAGTATTTATTAAATCAAATGTAGCACATCTTTGTTAGTTCTTATCTTATTTCAAATTGAAGCTGACCTCTTAAATTATAGTCCACTCTTCTTAACTTGAAGAGGTAACAATCATGGGTACATTCTTACACACAACTTTAAGTTAAATTTCCAATAATCACCATTATCAATGTCCTATCAATTCTGTAAAAACTGAGTCACAGCCTAAACTAAGCTCATGGTCAATTAATATATTTGATTACACACCTCAATCTCTACCCTCATGTTGAACAATTTTCAAAGTGTACTCACCATACAGTACAGAATCCATTTGTTTGTCAATAGCACCAGTATGTTACAGACTCTAGCATCATTTTCAGACATTTGTCTCAACGTGCATTGTGGGAAGCAAATCACCACACAACCACAACACAACTATGGACGTGGCTTCATTGACTCGTTACTGCAGCTGCATTAATCACTTATGGATTTTAGGCTAGGTATAACTCAGGTTTTACAGATTTGATTAAAAGTCCTATGCAATTTTAACATTCAAAATCTTACACAAACAAACAAAAGGTGCCAATTAACTGAAAAAAAAATCACAACAGCTGGAGACTTCACTACAGATGCTGGAATAAGACAAAGTTACCAAGTTAACGCAGGTCAAACAACACAGAACAATTAGAGCTCATGAGGGAGCACAAAGCAGCACAACTGGACACAAAAACATCCAAGGTGGTGGACTGAGCAAAGGAACACTGCAGCCCCAGAGCAGTCAGCTGGAGCTGATTAAGGAGGGCCAGCTGGTGGGCGGAGCTTAGGCAATTAGCAGCCTCCTCCCATTTGGGCTCCACATCCGCCTGAGGAAGGAAGTGAACGCAACATTACCCTATTAGTTCTCATTTATATTATTCATCTGGGCAGCATCATTTCATTGACTGTGTAATGATATTCTATTCTATTCTATTCTATTCTATTTAGGGCTGCCAATTTATTAGAATTTTTAATCATCTTAATCACAGGGTTACTGTGGATTAATTTTGATTAATCATGATTAAATATTCATTTTTCATCTATATAAATTGCATTCATTTTGCATGACCAAACAGACCCAAGAAAGCAGTGAATAAAACAAAACGTGCTAAAATCCACTATAATTCACCAAAAAAAAAAAAAAAAAACTTGCACAAAACAACAACAAAATAGTCCAAACACATACAAAAACTCTTGTAAAATACACACCACCCCCATCAAAAACTGTCTTAAAATATCCGAAATATATGCAAAAATATGAATATATATACACAATTAACATGTTTATTCAACACCTTCAACAGAATCAACAACACAACTGTAAAGAACTATTCCATTTAATTGCGTTAAAATTTTTACTCGGCTTAATCATGGTGATGGATTAATTTTTATTGCTTTAATTGTATTGTATTGTATTTAGGACTGTCAAATGATTAGAATTTTTAATCAGCTCAATCACAGGGTTGCTGTGGATTAACTTTGATTCATCATGATTAAATATTCATTTATAATCTATATTAATTACATTCATTTTGCATGACTAAACAGACTCAAGAAAGCAGTGAAAAAAACAAAACATGCTAAAATGCACTAAAATTCACACACACACACACAAAAAAATAGCACAAAACAGCGATGAAACATCCAAAACATATTAAAAAACATGACTAGGAATGTTATATTAATAAAATGTTTATTTAACACCTTTAACAGTTTCAACAAAACAACTGTAAACAACTGTTCCATTTAACTACGTAAATGTTTTACTCAGATTAATCATGATAATGGATTAACCCGCGTTAATGTGTTAATTTTGACCTTATTCTATTCTATTCTATTCTACTGCTATGGATTGATGTGATCTCAGAATCCTTCTCAAATGTAACACGTGAGTCAATAAAATGTGTTACATCTCTACATAATTCAGTGCTACTGGTGACACCCCATTAGTTGCAATTTTGTTAAAAAAAAAAGAAAAAGAAAATTTGACTGTCTTTGTTGTATTGTGGTTCATTTTACATTTTCCCCAATCCTTAAATAATGCTTCAAAGTGTAGCTGTTTGATTTAGTCAAAGCAATTTAAAAGCCATCTTCCTTCATGGTGTGACGACCCATTACTGTACTGAATTACAGCATTTATGCACTGCACAGACTATGCTGTCAAGAACACCCGCAATCATGCATTATGCACAAATTGAGAGCTTCAAATATGTTAAGTATGATGATATTAAAAAAGCAAACAGGTACTTTTCAGCTCCACTGTGTTCTATAACCTTAATTATACTTTAAAACAGTGAGTTTTGAAGCTTTCTTTACTCTGGTCCACTTGGCCTCAAGGTTGTACTGGCCATGTGTTTACTGACCATTGTTGAAATGGTATTGAGTGCTGTCTTTTTTAATGACTGTATTCATCAGTATAAGCTTTCAGTCATTTGAAATACAGCTGGACTGCATTCTATGCAAGGTGTTTAATTGTCTGCTCTCTAAGTGCCCTCTTGGTATTTTATTGAACTAATTTATTCTGAATGGAAACCCTAGAGGGTATAAAGCCATCTGTTTGACATTGCCAGCTGGACCCTGTCCGATAAGAGACATTTTTACAGTGAGGTTAAGCTTCAGGGTTTAAAAATACACAAGCCAGTGGGGTTAGTAAGTGAGGACCTTTTAAAATTACGACAGGTATAATACTGATTCCAACTATGAAGGAGAAGCTAGTGAAAGCAAACTGATTAGAAGATAAATTATGATCGAAATCACATTTGTCCCAACATAAAGACAGAGGTTTTAGAGAAATCAATAATCCACAGAGTGCAGGAAGAGATGCTTTAAAACAGCTGAGATAACAACTGAACACCTAAAAGAAGATAGAGAGAAATCTGTGCAATGCCAATGAATAAATTATTGTCTTTTTTTTTTTTTATTACTGCAAGGTCAGCTCAGCTGCTTGGATTCTCCAGGGAAACCTCCGCCAACACATATGAGCTCACACACACACACACACACACACACACACACACACACACACACATACACATTGGTTTCCATGTGTCATGAGGACGGAAGTTTGTAATCATCACTTAGGGAAAAGTAAAGTAGCCATTGGGTAGTGAGCATAAACACACCTTTAAAAAAAATACATGTAAAAAAAACTTTAAATGTAAAAAAATATATAAAAAATAATAAATAATATATGTTTTTGTTGAAAATAAAGAGTTTTATCATAATAAAATTTATTTTTTTAAATTAATTAATTAAAAATATTTAAAAAATGCAATGACATTTTTTAATTTAAAAAATCTAATAAAATGTAAAAAACTAAAAAAATAATAATTACAAAAATAAAACAAGTTAAAACACATTTCCCTTAAAAAAAAAAAAACAACAACTTAATGCATTTATAGGTGACATAAATTGTATAAATTTGCATCCTTCAAGCAGATTTATATTTCTCTATTGAGAACCTATATTTATATTTAACCCTTGTGAGGATGTGAATTTCGGTCCCCATAGTGCGCTAGGTCCCGATGGCGTGACTGTGTAAACATACAGTATCAATGTCCCCATAAAGATAGTAATACAAGTACACACATGCACATGCAGACTCACACACTGCCACCCCACTAACACATGCATCACTGCAAATGTCCTCCTACATAGAAATGCATGTCATAAAGTGAGCACATTTACCCACAGCACATCATGTACAGTTTCACTCATGCATGCACGTGCGTGTGAAGCTACGAGGATGAGATGCAGAAACCAATCCATACTGTCTCCTTTGCAATACATTTTAGAGCCCAGTGTGTTATAATGAGTGGTGAGTTATAAAAAGGGCAGCTTTACAGTGAGGCTCTTGACCTGTGCATGTGGGAAGCTGTTTGCTGTGGGAGAAGAAGAGGTTCAAGGGTGAACACAGCTCTCAGCAAACACACACACACACACACACACACACATATTGAAATTATTGCACAGAAGAGACAGCAAATAGAGATTTAGACGCAGCAACAAAAGCCTTTCCACTTCTGGTTTCTCACAATCTTGCTGGCACAACATTTTTACAACTTCACTAAAATGTCATATTTGAAGGTGACACATAGGGTAAGATAGAAAGACAACTTAAATGTCCGCCTCAGCTATATGTACCATATAAACGAGTTCGCATAAATTCTCCACCACCCCCCCCACCTCCCCTAAAAAAATTAAATAAATCGAAAGCATGGAAAATGATTAAAGTTTTTAGGATTATTTATTGTGTGCTGAGCAGACACGGTGCAAGTTATTTATTTGCCACCCATCAAAAACATTTATGAGTCTGTTGCAGCAGTATGCTCTAAACAAGAAGTCATAAATCTATCAGTGTATCGTTGCTGCTGTTCTCTCTCTCTCTCTCTCTCTCTCTCTTTCTGTTGAGCTGTCTATCCTTCGCTATCTCTCCTTCCAACTCCTCCTCCTATCATTTCTCATTTTTCCCTAACCCTCGTCACCTGAGTAACTGCCTGCGCCCATAAAGATTTGTTATCAATTTCCGATTCATCAGTCCTGATTGGATTTTGGGGGATGTGGGAGGGGGCAGGAAAGAGAGGTGGCACGATTTGATTTGGGGTTGTCTCTGGAACAGTGAAGCGGAGCACATTTCAAAACTTATGTCCTTGATACAGAGAATATAGGTGGGAAAAAAGTGATATAGACTAGTGGCCAGGAGGTATATAAGGTGTAGAAGTTTTTAGGATGGTACAAACATTTTTTTTTTTAAATATATTTGACAGATAAGCATTTTTTTTTTCTCTAATTAAAAATTTCACAGCCTGACTGTGTGATGTCGGTGAATGGTGTGACTTAAACACAGTCTCTCAATATGCTTCTTCCATTGTCAGAGTTCTGTGTTGTCTCCACAAGGTGGTGTCATGCTCATTAGCTGGATGTTGTGGCTCATTTTCAGTCTATCTGACTCTTAAGACTCATGTACTGAACACTTTGTCCTGTAAGTGATACTGAAGTGCAAAGCTGGCTGAAAGAAATATGGGAAAAAGGATAGAAAATCAATGCTGGTTTGTGAAATAAATCTGACAAAGATCTAAATAAATGTACATTTCCTTTTAATGGCTTTGTCCAGTAAGTAAAAAGTTCCCGTGTCTCCTTGTTATCGTTCAGTAAGAGGTCCCCAGTGTGACTGTGTCGAACCGTTCACAGCTTCAAGCAGTTCAGTCAAGTGAGATGCTAAAGCCGAGCACTCACTCATTACCAGACTTTGGAAGGAGGTATCACTTGGAAGCGATGGTTGTCTTGACCCATCCATTGACCTTCAAAATAATGGCTCTGTGAAGCACAGACAGTTCATTACCCACAATGCCTGTCAGTCCGCAAGCTCATACATCCTCAATCACTAAATAAGGCCAAGAAAACAGGGCAGTGTGAAGTGGCGAGAGCGTTACTCTCATCTCTATCTCCTATCTGCGTATTCTTTTCTTATTTCTTTATTTACTGAGGCTTCCATGGTGTTATCTGTGCATTACATCCTCTGTCATTCCCATCACTCAAACACTCGACTATTTTCTTCAACTAAAAATAAATAAAGCTGAAAATAACAAATTCCTGTCACGTACCATAGCTCATACGTTCTGAATCACTAAAGAAGGACAAGAAAACAGGTCATTATAGAATACAATACTAAGATTATCTTGTCTCATAAATAACAAATATAGATTTAAAGAATTATTGAAAGAGTATTTATTTGCAAAACAATGCTTGGTGTCTGGTAAGGTCTATTTGATTGATATCATCAGGGCCGTTTCTAGCTTCATAGGGACCCGAAGCAAAATGCTCTTTGGGGGCCCCTAGTTTGTCAAACTATGATGAAGAGATTCATAAATCTTTTAAAGGTAAAGTACTTAATTGTCATTATACACTGTACAATGAAATGTGTCCTCTGCATTTGACCCATCCTTTCGTTGATGCTGTTGGGGCACCTTTAAGGAACAGTGGGCAGCCATGGGTGGCACCCGGGGACCCATCCCCCCTTTTGTAGAGGCAGGCTAATGGTCAGAATCACCTGGCTGGAGGAGGGGGGGGGCACATGGGGAGTGAAACATGCAAACTCTCCTTGCCTCCAGTGCCACTCACACTGGTGTATGAATATTTGGGGGTGCTCAGAGTGACCATAGGTGTGAAATGGCAGCCACACAGACTGGGGCTACAAATGTAGTTTACCACCACCAGAGGGAATACAATAGAATAGTCTTTATTGTCAGTAAGTTTACACACATTAACATGTATCATATTTAAGCCATCGCTAGCAACTATAGGAGCAGTGGGCTGCTGTATCAGGTGCCCGGGGAGCAGATGGAGGGGAGGGGGGGTTAAGTGCCTTGCTCAAGGGCACATCAGCCAACAACAACTCTCTGCCAGAGCCAGGTCAACAGACGACCTGCTCTATCAACTGAGCCACAGCCGACTACAGGGAGCATGTGAGAGTGACTGAATAATGAATCAATGATATAAAGCACTTTGGCTGCCTTGAAAAGTGCTATAGAAATTTGATCCATTATTATTAGTTGTTTGTGTTCGCTTGTTTTGTTTGGTATATGGGTGTTTTTTGTAAGCGGTGTACTGCAGTAGAATGACAGTTGTGTTGGGTTCCTGGACACCAGGAAGAATAGTGATGACCTACACTGAAGCTAATGGATAAATTAAATGAAAAGAAATCTCTCTCTCTCCCATCTGAGCTTTTTTGCTTTTTGGTTCCGCTTTCCACTATAACCATGTCTTCCTGACTTTCATCTGCCCTCATTATCTCAAACACTTATGCTACTAGCTATTCCCTTTACTAATTAAAAAAAATTCCAACACACAATTAGACTCAATATTAGTCTTACAAGTAAACCGCTTTCTTCTTAGTGACACATTGGCCTACTCCGCTTGTGGCTGAGTTTACCCTAGCATAATGCTTTAGTGTCAGGGTTAACAAGCTTTGTCTGAGCTGAGCCAACCATGAGTCATGATCGGCTTAATGATCCACATTCAACGTGTCCTAGGGCAGCAGGCCTGAAGTCACGGAAAATTTGCAGGAGCATCTAAAACTGAAGGCTTCTTAGATGATCAGTGATTTATTTATTTATTTTACAGAGGCATCATAAACTCAAGGTCTTTAACTGTAAATTTCCATAGTGTAATTATTCCTAATGTAATACTTGGTGGGGGAAAAAAATCTCCAAAAATGATACACCTTTCAAAGAAAACACTGTGATTCATGAGCGATGGTTCCATGCCAGTCATGGGAGATTTTTTCAAAGCTTCACTCCGAAATAGAATTTGCCTGTAAGACTTGTTACCTCAAAATGTAAGTATACTTTTCTGATGCCAACATCGTAAGCTGTTACGGATGAAAGGATCCATCGTGCAGGCCTGTTGCTGGAGTGTAAATGTTGTGTTAATGATCGACACAGGCCATAGCATTAACAGATGGAAGAATACTGTTAAAGAGGATTAAAGGTTGGCACAGTGGACGTGGTGCCAAAGGTACATCAGAAGCACAGAGTTGAATATGAAGTGCACTTTCTGAAAACATCAGCAAAAAAAAAAAAAAACATCCCTGCCCTTTTCAGTTTTGTCCTGAAGGTATTTTTTGCAGCTCTGCAAAATTTGTTGAGGACCCCTCCTTTCAAGGATATTTAACCATACTGCATATATAAACATAACAATTAGGTCTTTATTATATGTGTTCAGGTTTTCTGCATTTATCCAGATTAGTCCTCTGTTGACAGGTATGATGCGTTACAGTGAAGTGTGTGAGGGCACAGCCTTAAACAGAGCAGATGGTGCAGCTGGGATGGGATAGAAAAGATACCTCCTGTCTCTGACCTGACAGGCAGCAGCAGTCTGTGTAGCTAAGATTGTTTTTTCAATTCAACCTGTGTGAATCCACAAAGATAATCACAGGCACTGGGATCAAGGATTTAGACCTCAGGGAGTTGCAACGCATAATGCGCACAATGCTCTCAAGACAATGCAGTTGAGCTAACGTCGGCTTATTGTAGCTCCAACTGCAGCAGGGATGATGGAAAACAGAGGCAGAAAGCAGCAGGAGGGTGACAGACAGAGGGGTACAAATACAAACTAACGGTTTAAAGGAGAGTTTGGTTTATTCTTCCAAATTTGTTTTTTTATTATAGATTATTATCCCGTGATAAAAAAAAGGGGATAACATGGGACAAAAGATGGAAATGAAATTGCAGTTTTTTAGAGCTTTTGTCTCCATTTGCTATTTCCCTCTTGTTCACACATACACACACACACACACATTGGTTTCCATGTCATACTGTATGAGGACCAACTTTATAATCATCACTTGCAGGTAAAGTGATAAGTGATGGATAGTTAGTGTAGTTTTATAAGAAAAAAACAAGGTAATGTGTTCATATAGGACTATATCATCGGCTTAAATTTGTATACTTCACACGTATTTATATTTTACTAATGGGGACCTACATTTGTATTTAACCCCTTAACACCTAAATTTAAATATAAGTTAAAAAAAATCAATAAAAGGAAATGCTGAATTAAATGGAGGTAAATAGATAGATACATATTTGCGACAGTAGGCATTAAGGAGTTAATACTCATGGGGACCTGAATTTTGGTCTCCATTGTGACAGAGGTCCCTGTGGTGCACACATCAATGTCCCCAGAAATATAAGAATACAAGCGCACACACACACACACACACATATATATATATATATAAAGAGAAATAACAAGAAACATGAATATTATTATATAGAAGAATTGATTATCCTGAAAGTTATTATTTTGTTTTTCATTGTGCTGATGTGGTTCTTCTCTGGGGTCTTTCTGTTTGGACCTTCTGTCTACATCTGTGTGGGTGGGTTTGCTCCACAGCTTCTTGACATGCAGATGAATTGGTTAATAAGGCGTAACTATGGATATTAGCATGAATCATTATCTTTGACTGTCAGCTTTTTAATGAACAGGCATCCAGGACCAAGGAAGGAAGGAAGGAAGGAAGGACGGACGGACAGACAGACAGACACAGACAGACAGACAGACAGACAGACAGACAGACAGAGGTTCTTATTTTTATTTTGTTAATCTAAAAAACCCTTCTTGGCCTCAAGTTTAGCTACATGAAATTGGAAAAAAATCTATCTTTTTGGCTCATAACTAGTTATCGACTCCATTTGAAATGAAAAATAGAGTGTTCTTTAAAAGGGTTGTTTTACTTGTTCCAAACTGAATTAATATTAAAACTCTATAACCCTTCAGGTCAGAGAGATTTAGAGTCGATTTAGTTATTGATCACTGTGTTTAATTACACTAAACAAGAACACAAATATTTAATTAGGAAAAAGTGTTGAGCCATAAATCATATTTACAAGCACGAGACACAAACTCTATGTTATTCAGTGTGTTACAGTCATAGGTTACATTGGTTTAGAGCACACCAGATCTCAGCTACGCCTCCTTCAGTCCATAACAAACCCCACTGGAGCTCACCTCCCTCTCTCTCTCTCTCTCTCAATGTAAAACAACCCTCATCTATACCTGTTATTATTCAGTTTCAACTCCTGATAAACTTTTCTGCATTTTTTCAGCTTGTGAGAAACTTTTAAAATGACCAAGACAAAACCTACCACCACCATATATTATAGCAGAGGTGTCAAAAGTACTCAAATTCTGTACTTAAGTAAAAGTACCGGGTTATTTTATGAATCTGGTGCACTTTGTGTCCCACATGTTTCCCACAAAGATTTTCATATATTACCATAAAATACATTGTAAAATATGAAATTAAAATTTCCATTTGCTTTTGCATTATAACACACAAACTTATTTTTAAATATTTTCTCAAAAATTTTAAGGGTTTCATGTCTTTTCATTAATTTAATATCACAATCATAGTTTACAATCAGTTATACTATTACAAAATATTTCTGCAAGATTAAAGTTACATAGTCAGGAGTCCTAAAGTCCAGTCTAAGTCTGGTCATTCAGTGTATATGGCCCAAATGACCACATAACAATAAGGGGGGAAAATCAGACTCACAGTATATAACACCTTTCCGTCGACCCCTCCTTCTTCAGATGTTAACTGTCTGTTGGTCAGCTCCTGAAGAATTGTTGGGCGTTGCCTCCCCTGTTAACTCCTGTATGCAAATTACTCTGACCTATGTCTCCCAAGTAGAGACATTTCTTTCCAAGGCAATTTAACACAATAAAATAATAAGACATTACTTTAACATTTATATATCTTTGGTACCATTGTAATTTTCCCAACACAAAAGCAATCCAACACACAATGTATTCAATAACAATGGAGAACACAGTAATATTAATGAAATAACGATGGAATGACACCTTTAATGTTCTGTGGAGTAGAGTGAGAACTGAAAGGAGCCAAAGACAAACTTTATAGTAATTTCAGATTTGTTTTATTCCCCTGAGGAAAGTGAGAAAGTACACGTATAAGTATTAAAAAGTACAGTCAAACATCAGCATTCAAACATGTCTCTCCGGCATTACACTGTATCTCAGTAAAGCCTGAAAGAGGGCATTTGAGCTCTTCATTATATGCTCAGAAAGACTCTAATCCCCAGTATGACTAAAGAGATTGCCTGTGCAAACATATTGAAATTAGCGTCTTCGTTTATGACTGATTTACAGTGTCTGACGGGTTTCTTGCAGCTGTCAGGCAGGGAAAAAAATCTGTAGAACAAGCATCACTGTTTAAAGAAGTTTGATAGAGTTAGGCGTAATGAAGGGAAATGTGGTTGTAATGAAGTGATTGAAGGTATAAAAAGTAAAGAAGCGAAGTAGCTTTTAGCAGGAAACACGCTACCGTCTGGCACTTGAGCTTGCTGTACAGCCTCAAGGACACTAGTGCTCTTAAAAGGTAACCTCATTCATAAGTGATGAAAAACCAACACAGTGCCACATGTACCAAGACTACACACATATACACACTAACACCACTTAGGGTGTTTTGAACATCAGATTGACAGCTTGGTTCTTAATGCACTTTGCATAGAGCTGTTCTCAGCCACTCCTGTATACAGCAACATGTTAACTTGTCATTTTTACACTTTTAAAACCAATGCGAAGGTTTTTTTCTTTTTCTGCAAGTAAAGCATTTTAAGTAACTCTCATGGATGACATGATGCATAAATCTATTTCCATGTTGCCTCAAGTTGGTGTGTTGACAGCAATGTACTCAGTATGTAAATAAGGACAAATGTGCAAAGGTGTGAAGAAATACTTCGTTACTGTACTTCAGTAGATTTTTTTTCCAGGTATTTGTACTTTACTTGAGTATTTATTTTTCTGGCAACTTTTACCTTTTACTTCCTACATTTTTACATCAATATCTGTACTTTATACTCTTTACATTCTCAGCATAGACTCATTACTTTTTCAAATTAAATGTGACAGGAATAACAAGTAAGTAGCTTCAGAGGGAAAGTCAGTGGAGAGAAGCTGTGACTTTATATATTACAATGATGACTTATCTCATAATTTAGTCTTTTTATCTCATAATTTAGTCTTTTTATCTCATAATTTAGTCTTTTATCTCATAAATTTTGACCTTTATCTCAATTTTGACTTTTATCTCAATTTCAACTTTTTATCTCATAATTTAGATTTTTTTATTTAATAATTTGTACTTTTTATCTCAATTTAGACTATCTCATAATTTTGATTTTTTTTTTTTATCTCACAAGTTTGACTTTTTCTCTTAAAATTATGCATTTTTATCTCATTTAACCTTTTAAATCTCATGACTTTTTATCTCAATTGTAACTTTTCTTCCCCCATTTTTCCTAAATTTCCTGTCCATATCCACAAAACTGAGTACAGTGACCCTATTAAATACATTATTTACACAGCAACTCACTTTTAAAGGCTTTATTTTTATTTATTTTTTACTTTTGAAACTTTTCTGATTTTATTTCCTGAAGTATTATTGCGTTCATGACAAAAAAAAAGTTTTACTTTTGTACTTTATGACAATTGAGTAGTTGTACTTTTTTACTTTTACTGAAGTAGAAGAATTGAATCAGTACTTCGACTTTTACACTGTACTTCTACTAAAGTACAGAATGTGAGTACTCTGACCACCTCTGCAAATGTGTAATGTTGGAAATACAAAGTTTTATGTGTTTTAGAAATTGCAGTATGAAATGCATGGTTGAACCTAGAAAAAAAAAGCATGTTTGCAAAGTGCAAGATAATGACTTATATGTATAATTTAATCTCAGGTTGCCCTTTCACCAGCAGAGAATGGTAACTAGCTTGTCAGCAGTTGTGGCATCTTTGGACAGGTGCAGTGGAGCATCCAGACCAAGTGTTACCGCACAGCTAAATGCACACACACTCTGCACGTGAATGACAAACTATTCAAATCATCCCGTCATTTAACAGCCATTACACACGTACAATTATAATGTGATCCCAACAAACAAATTTAGTCAAAACACAAGCAGACGCACATTCATCCAATGATCCTCCACATACTCTTTTCAATCATCTGTGCTTTAAATTCATCCTCACCACAAATTTCCAAAGCAAACACAAGCCTTTTTGTCCTACAAGTTCAGGTTGTGTTTATTTTTGTTAATACGTCCTCATTCAGGCAATTCATCAAACTGAGCTGCAGAGTGGGTGGTGACTTAATGACACAGGGTTAACTCATGACACCATGTGTGGCTTATCCGAAATCTCAAAGATAACCCGTGAGTACAATAACCAGGTAAATATTGGCTTTGAGCTATTGGACTCTGGATCTAAATATAATGTGTTTGTATTCAAGTGACATTTATCATGACAGACTGGGCATCGATTTCAAGCAGTCAAATGAATATTTATGATTTTTAATGAAACATGAATATTGTACTGTCTGTTTTAGGGTTTACTGGTTAATTAATGGACACAAATAACACAGCCGCAATAAATCAAATCTGTAGAACTAAGTACGATTAATCTCTTGCTTTATGACAACCAGAGAATACATGTAATTATACCCAGAAATTGTATAACCTTTCCAAAACAATCCAAATTATACATACATATGCGGCTGTACATAGGTTTTCACATTATTGGCATGACTTTTTTTTTTTTTTTAATTTAGACTATATGCATGTCAGCCAGAATATACCATTATATAGCCTATTTGAGGACAAACAAGTTCACAAACTACAGTCTTATTCCCTTGCTGATAACGCTGGTATAAATGCAAGCATAATCCTTAGTTAATGATATACCGTATCTGTTAATCCTGCATGATCAAGAGTCCCAGAGGAATATTCTTTAATCCCCACCAACAACAACATGGAAGGTCTTAAAGGTTGTATTCATTCTGTCTTGCTAAGAGTCACTTGGTTTATGAAAGTACGCAACACAAGAGAAACAAATGCAGGAAAAGGGATTTTATTTGATTAATGGGATGTTCAAGTGTGCGACTGGGTGGCCCAAGTTTGGGTTTGGTGAAAATGTCCAGAGAGAGAGAGAGTTTCAACCACTCAAATACTGATATGAAATGCTCTGTAGAAAACTAAACCTGCGTTGTGGTCTGTTTCTGACAAGAGCATGAACTGTTCTCAAAAGCCTGAGACTAAAAAAGAAAAATATAGTTTAAACCTATAAAAGGCAACAAATCACTCTTTCAACTAAATACTTTTCTTAAATATATATATCCATCAGGCTTCTAAGTGACATTCACTAAGACTAATTGCGGTTGTGTAGGAAATAGGGAGATGCTTAATGTGTTGCCGCAGCCAAATTTGTTCTCGTGTTACAGAATGGGCTTTCTGTCTCATCTGAAAATGTGGGAGTCATTTGGTCACAAGGGGCAGCTTCTTGGTTGCATTAGGAGACAGGCTGGGTAAAGCATGCTAGCCACAGTATTTAAAGCCCTATTGCAGTGGTGAGGACTACTTCCAGACTGCTCAGCTCAACAACAGCATCACTCAAACTACAGTGAGTACATCAGATTTTCAAAATGCAAATATTATTTCATAGACTTTTATAAATCTGGGTAACTAGATTCAACGATATTTATTAGAAATTGTTTCTTGTGTGTAATCTTCTGTTTCCTGAAAGTTGTTTCTGGCTAAATGTGACGCAGTTTGATAGACATAAAAAAAAAGAAAGGGAACAACATCCAACAAGTGTGCAAAGGCAGCACACCAAACACTTTCCATTGGAGCAAGACTTGCATTGATTAAAGTTAATTATATACAAATAACACAACCACTTAAGTTGTTTGTATAATATATGAAATAACTAATAGCCCTACACTATGTTAATTGGACTTATTGGATATCACTGTCAAGAGATTAACTCATGTACATAATAACATATCCAATATTACTATAATGCTACTGATTACTCAATAATACTATATATAAAAAAAAATAAAATAAGACAACTCCCTGTGGGTACATTAGATGCAATTGTATGCCTCATTTTACTGTAGTTACGGAAATACGCCTGCTACTGTCCATTAGTGCACTGTGTGGCAGGATCATTTACAAAAACCAGTGACACTTATTTACTGCTCGGAAATGAGAGACGGATGCACACATCAGATGAGCACCTCATCTCAACATTAGTGCATTTTTCAACTTTGCCTATTTAATGTCTGGTCCTGTGCAGAATACAGAGAGGGAAAGAAAGATAAAAATGGCTGATGCAATTGAGGCATTTATGGTTTGTAATGATTTAGGTTTCTGTAGAAGCAAAGTACTGAGTGGGGTTCTGAAAGTAGTGCTAAAATATTTATGATGGGCCCTGGCAACATTTTTCCACTTGGCATTTTACAGCATCTATGCATATGACTTTTTTTAAGCAAAAAAAAAAAAAACACATTCTGGATATTTTGAACAAAATACAGAAATGCTGTAAGTTCAAAATGTTTTACCTTATGGCCACCCGCCCTCAGTTACAGGTCACAACATTCCATTTCTCGTCTGCACAGCCGCCTGAAGAGAAGTGAATTAAATTGATTGCCAAATGACCAGAGCTCGCTGAGGTTAGAGTTAATTATTGATCTCTCATTTACATTCATTTTGCTTACCTTAAAAGGAGCCTGTAACGGAGAGGCCTTGTTAGAAATCCAAATTCAACTGCAACAACAGATTCATTTGTTTGCTTTGGTTTGTGCAAACATCTCATTGGCTGTGCAGAAATTAACAGTAAATCGAGAGAGTAATCGAGAGCACAAATACATGTCTGAGTGGACGTTGCGGGCTGTGTGGGAAACTGCTGTTTTGACCAGAGTTATAGCCTTTTAAGGAACGTTACTCATTCTGACTTGATTTCCAATGAGAATTTGCCATAGTAATTTGCTCTCTGAATGTTATTTGTTGTTTGGCCTCTTGATATGACTGAGCATCTTATACAATACAATACAATTACAAGGTCTTTTTCAATCTCACTTGCCCAGGATCACCCAAGGACACCGGGGACACATTCAAACAAGCTGCCCTCCAGCTGTGAGGAACTTAATTGCTTTCTTCAACACAAGAGCTTTGCCCTCCAAACACTGAGTAGATTTGAATGCCCTTCTGGGTAAAGACAAAGTCATCTTTGCCCGTATCCCCTATGGCAAGAGCAGCGTATGGCTTAAGGCACATTTAGTCCTGTCTGTGACATAACACTCCACGTTCTTCTGACTTGTAAAATCTGTCTTCATGCGCTTAAGTTATATGACCTGATACAAACTGTGGTACTGTTGTTGCATTTGTGGCTATGCATTTAGAGTTATTTTTCTCAGCGTTTGTGTCCAGGTATGTGTTGAAATGCACTGCATGTCTCATTGTAACCCCTCATGTCAGTGCTCAGGGCCAGTCTCCAGTGACTGTCAGCTGAGTGATGAACTTCAGCAGGGAAGTGGCCCGACAGACCAGTTGTTACACATACGTGATTGAAGATGAGGATTCAGCACTTGCAAATTTAAATGCATTTGAGGTGAGACTGATATCAAATTTAAGGGGAAAAATAGATTAACATGTATATCCTATATTTTTTCTGTCAAGTCAAATTGCACTAAAGAATCAGTAAATGTTGCATCACATGGCTTGACTGAAAAAAAAAAGGATTTATTCTATTTTGTTTCTACAATTTCAGGAGTATTTATGTAACAGACATCAGTAATCCTAATCTTGTGTAATATCAAGACAAATTAGTTATGAGGAATCCAGTAGTCGTCTGGGTAAATAACTTGAGGGCAATGCTCATATGGAAAAATAATGTTATGGGAGGATTAGTATTCAACTAAAACGGGAAGTTTGATCAGTGAAATTATATTATTATACAACAAAAAGGACAACTATTAAGGCAAACATGACTAACACCTTGTCTCTACTGTTTTTCTTTTGTATATATGATATCCTGTAATATAGTTGACTGTAAAGGGTGACCTGGCTCTCCTGGAGAACCTGGTGAAGAAGAGCCCAGAGGTCCTGAGTGAGAAAGATGAATGTGGAGCCAGTCCCCTTCATCATGCCGCCGCAGGGGGGCACGTCACACTTATCCAATTCATCACTACTGTCATAGACTCACAGGGTAAGCATGCCTCAGTCATCGATCATAAGACGCACTCCAGCACAGGTAAAATATGTGTACTCTAAATCACCATAATTCTGGCTGTAAATGACTGTGTAGGACGGTATGTAGGATCACGATGTGGGATGGGGATGTAGACAGTATAAGGTACAAGACAGGATTTGGGTTTAAGTACATGCATCTTCTTTTGCATGGTGTGTGCATTTGCCCATGTCCTCCCAGAGCTGAACAGCTGTGATGAGCATGGCAGTACGCCCCTACACTGGGCAGTGGAGAGGAACAAGGCAGAGAGCTGCAGGGCTCTTTTGGACCTTGGGGCCGACCCGAACATCCTCAACACAGCCCTTATGTCCCCTTTGCACTTGGCTGTCAGCCATGGACACAACAGCTTGGTGGAGGTGAGAAAACTTCACATCCACAACTGAATTATTGTGTTAGATGAGGGGTTTTGCTCCTGTGTTTTGTTTCAATAACAAGTTATTTAAACATTAATTGTACAATCACCTTAAGTATAAATAATTGTGTTGTGAAAGGATTCAAGTTTTTAATCGGATTAATTACAGGGTTGCTGTCAATTAAAATAGCTTGATCATAATTTTAATTTTTAATCTATGTTAATCGTGTTTGGTTTTGCATGAGCAAACATACCCAAGAAAGAAGGGAATAGGCCTCTATGCAATTTTTAAAAATGTTTTATTAAACACCGTCAACAGTGTCAACAAAACTTAAAGCAAAAGACTTTAAACTGTTCCATTTTTTTGTCCACCGTCATCCCAGCGAGGGACATACAAATGAATTAAAACTAATCGGATACTTATTACATTTTCTTACACTTAGTATGAAGTTTTGTGGCAAATGATAATAAACACAAGAAAGATGTGTACAGTGAAAAATACATGTTTTATTGAACATAAAAGTATCCTCTTTTTAAAAACATTTGGACACAGTTCTGTGTGTGCACGTCTGCAGGAAGGGCTCCATGGCTGAGCATGAAATGGGCCTTAAATGTCAGACCCGAACCCACCTGGACCTGATAGAACTCGCCCTGAGTCTGGTCTGGGCCCGATTCAAATGATAAAAATTATGCCCAAGCCCACCGGGTCCAGTAGGGGGTTTTTATTCACCGTATCCAGGCTAAAATGATCCCAAACTTTATAAGTTTTGGTACTAGTACCTGCTGCTGATGGTGTCATTTCTGAATGTTACCGCTCACAGACGCTATTGCGCATGACAAAAAAAATATATAAAGGAGAAAAAAAAAACACAAACACCGGCAGTTCAGTGGAGGTCAATTTCTACCAATTTGGCGAGGGAACATTTTTCACATCAGCAGAGATTCTATTCCAGTGAGATGATTGATGGAAAAAACGCATCTGGCAATAATAGTCGACAATGGAATTCATTGTCAACCATTTCTATTACCGATTTTTGTCGACAACATCACCTAATCGTTGCAGCCCTAGTTACATGCAAGCCGTTTTGTGTTGCTTAATCACTTGTTCAAAATATATAAAAATTAAATGACAAGTAAGGGGCCACAAAGTATCATCCCACGAGCTGCAATTGGTCCCCGGGCCACGAGTTTGAGACCCCTGGGGTAGATAGTCTACAGCCTGAAATCACAAATACATAGTAAATGCATGGGTCTCATGTTGTCTCAGACCAATTGAATAACAAAATGCTGAAAGTTGTTTGTGGGATTTTTGCAATGGTGAACAGAATGTTTAATTTATGGCAAGAAACAAACAAATGCATCCAACAACTAGCGTTAATTACAACCTGATTACAGTGTGCACACATGTAGAGCCTCCAAGTTAAAAAGGCTGGGACTCCCTGCTTTAAACTAGCCAGTTTATGGCACATTAAGATGTTTTACAGCACATTCTTATTTACATTAATGCACTGGTGCTGCTTTTATCTGCCACTGAGTTACTTTCCCTAACAGTGCAGACACAAGCATATTATTCACTCTAAATGACTGTAAATCCCAACACAAAGCCCAGTGCAGTTTTTCATTTGTCTTCATCATCGTCACATCTAATCTAATAGAAAGATGATATGCTTAACTAAATGCACTCAGAAAGCCTATATCTCTGTCCATTCTTCTCCTTGTTCCATATTATTATCATTAAACCATAAACAAACCACGTATTTTATAGTCTGTGTAAGTGGTTAGTACTTGGTTAGTGTAATTGACCGTTTCCATGGAAACAGAGTTGCGATTTTAGTATTTTATTTTTAAAAAATGTCACGTTGAGGTGAGGTGCTGTTCATCCTAGGTGAGCCTCATGGGACCTCACATCAGAAAAAACTGTAATAAAAATAATGGATTTATATAGTGCTTTTCTATTAACATACTAAAAGCCCGTACAATGGATCCATTATTTATACACTCACACATTCACACTATATCTGTGTGAAAGGAAATAGTCGGTGGTGAAAGAAAAATGATTCTTTTCTTCTCTTGTTAGACACTATGCCATCAATTTCTCAATTTAACAGAGAAACAAAAAAAGAGGGAAAAAAAAGGCAATTTAAAATGTTCATACTTTAACAATGAGGCTGAAAATCCATGTCTAGAACGATTATACGCCCAAAAGTCACATTAATGTTGCAGTGTTAGCTATTAGATGCTTAATGCTTGTGCAATCATTACTGTTATCATAATTATTATTGGGAGAGATTATTGTAATCAACGTGTGTGTTTTTCTGTGTGTGTGTGTGTGTGTGTGTGTGTGTGTGTCTGCAGAGACATATCATGCTATAACTCAATGAATATTTGAGATATCACCATGAAATTACATAGGCATATACATATAGCTAATGCACATCAGATGGAATGATCCATTTGAGTAAAGGTCAAAGGTTATAATTAACTAAAAGTTCAAAATCACATTATCAGTTATAACTCAAGAACGGAGGGTCAGATAACTTTCAGATTGGTACCAAACGATGCAGAATCACACTTTCTACAATTCTCGTAATTGGTGTTATCACCTTCGAACAATAGTTTTTGAGATCTCTGGAGGTCAAAGGTGACATGTTGCAAAATTAACTTCTGTAACAAGGTGTGTGTCAAGCATAGACATGTCACGCTATGACTTAATTGACACACTGACACATATATACATATAACAAACTTATCAATTTTGCAAAAGGTCAAAGGTCAAGGTTGTATTTAGCAGAAAGGTCAAAACCACATTATTGGCTCTAATTCAAAAAGGGGTTGTCATAGAAACTTAAGATTGGCAGAAAATAGGGGCGAGATTAGGCATTCTCTGAATACTTGTTTTATTTTATGTGTTCTCTTTATTATTCTCAACTCTTATAATACTTAAAGGACAAGGTGAAAGGCCAGGTTCCTTTCAGTGTCAGTCATATACTGTATATCAGAGTTCACTGAACTCTTTCACACAAAACTAAATGAGACGTGAATGAACATTTTACTAAATTATCTTTTTAACATTGTAATTGATGGGATAAATCAGACTGAATAAACAAAAGAAATCTCTCACCGCAGGTTTTTTATTTCTGGCATAAGATCTAATGGGACTTCCCACCACTAACACTGGTTAGTTTTACCATCTGTTACTATGGCAACACAGGTCTAAGGTCTCTATTAGCCTGGAGGTATTAAAAAAAAAAAAAAAAAAGCCTTTCATCATCAAATTTGTGGTGGTTTGAGTGGTTTTTACACTCGAACAACAGACACAAGTGATCATATGACCTCCTTGGTGAAGATAATATCTTCAAATCCTTTTAGAGCATGAAAAGAGGTTGCAGCACATGTAAGCTGGAGCTGCCCTGGAAAAACTCTCTCATATTTACCTCACAGCACAGATTCACAGATGAAGTAGGATGGACAATACAAGACCAAGTGAAAATAATGGCAATAATAATAATAATGATGATGATGATGCTCATTGTAAAGTGTTTACCTCTGCCTTTTGTAGTTGCTTCTATCCTACAGCACTACCAACAGTAATCTACAGGGAGACCTTGGGAACACCCCGGTGATACTGGCCTGCTCTATCAATAACTGTGACGCTCTCAGCATACTAGTACGTATAAGACTAATGCATTCAGAGTCACTCATCCATTGAAATGTCTACCTGCACAAGCCTAAAGAGGATAAATGTCCATCTGTAGAGAACAGATTATGGGGCAGTGCCTGTACTGACGGCCAACACACTGACGCTTTGTCTCTGACAAAGAATTGTCTTTGTTTGTCTTTCTCTCCATTCATTTTCTGTCTCTTGAAGTTAAAGCATGGAGCAAAGCTTTGCCATCAGAACAAGCTTGGCCATTTTTCCATCCACGCAGCTGCCTTTGCAGGTGCAAAGAAAGCCATGGAAGTGATCCTGAAGGCCGGTATGACAAAAAGAATGATCCATCATCAAGAAGTGAAAGTGCTGACAATAATGAAAAAGTTTTTACAAGGCCAAACAGCATATTAAACTGATAGATAGATGCTAAATTTCACCTCAGTCAGGTTTTAGCACACTTCTGGTCAGAGGTAGAAGTATGTAGAAGTACTTCCTTTACTGGAGAGTTTTTAGGTATCTCTACTTAACATGAGTATTTATTTTTCTGACAACTTTTTACTTTTACTCCCTATATTTTTGTATAAATATCTGTACTTTATACTCCTTATATTTATATAAATATCTGTACTTTATATGCTTTACATTCTCAGAATAGACTCATTACTTTTCAAACTAGAAGAATGTGACAGTATAAATCGTAAATGAGAAATTGTGGACTTACTAGATCATAATTTAGATTTTTTTAATCGCTTAATTATCCATTTCTTATCCAATAATGACTTTTTATCATAATTTTCACTTTCATCTCAAAATTTTAACCTTTTATCTCAAAATTCAGATTTTTTTCCCCTTATAATTTAGACTTATCTCACAATTTAGATTTGTTTTATCTCATAATTATGCTTTTTTTGGTTTTAATTATTTATGACTTTTTAATTTTTCTTTTTAATTTCCTGCCCATACCCACTAAACTGATTACCATGACCCAATAAAACACATCATCTACACAATAACTCACTTTTAAAGGCTTTATTTTTGGATATTTTTGAAAATTTTCAGTTTTTTCCTGTTTATATAAGTTGTTTTTTTTCATCCATAGCAAAAAAAAAACCCACAACAAATATAGTTTTACTTTTTACTTTATTACAATTGATAAGGAGTTGAATCACTACTTCTACTTTTACCACAGTATTTTTTCCACTACTTAAGTACAGAATGTGAGTACTTTGACCACCTCTGGTTCTGGTGACCCCAGAGATATTTTGTTGGATAAAACTAAACAAAAAAGAAACCTGTTTGTGTTATATTGTACACAGACCAGATGCCACACACTGACTCTGTGTTTATCCACCCTGGGAGGTTTGTTTGGGTGTCACAGATAGGTTTAGCCAGAGTTAGAAATATTTAGGATGTTTCAGTCATTTCACTGCAAAGACACTAATAAGAATTTTATGATTTATTTTATGCTCACATGCAATGAATACATAAAATGAAATATGTATTCATTCCAAACGATTCATAGTTAAGAAAACTTTTATTCTCTGCAGGAGAAGAACTCGGCCATACAGTTGAAGGCCACATTAATTATCTGGATAAATCAAAAAGCAGTCCTCTTCATTTGGCTGTCCGTGGTGGGAACATAGACACCATCCGCCTCTGCCTCACCTCTGGCGCCAAAGTTGACCAGCAACAGGTATTTGCCTTTTCCAAAACAATACAATACAAACAGTAACGATGTAATATCACTTCATTTTTGTTTAAACTACAATAAATCATTAATCATTTCATGTGGTGGCCATATTAATTTTGGACATAAAATGGCCATAAAACAGGTCAGATGTTCATTTGCCTGTTAAAAGTTCCATTGCTTAGCACCTCATGTTCTATTATCATAAACATGGTCACACCAGGTGCTAAAGATTACAAAGGCTGCTATTCATCTTTCGTTGGGTCATTACATGGTTTGTCATATTTGCATTGTTTTGGCTTTTTTTTATCCTTTTCTCATTATGCCTTTAAAGCATTTTCCTGGCAAAGGGTTGCAGTCTTTGTAGTCTTATAGCACGTCAGTCGTATCATGCCCATCTGGGAGTGATCTTTATGCTTAGCCCTGGGCTAGTGGCCAGAGCTACAGCAGGAATAGTGAGTACAGTAATAGCTCTAGTTGCCTAAATTGATACAAATTACCTCCACTTACACTGGAGCTGAGTGGAGCGATCACTGGCCTCCTCCTGCCAGTTCTGGTTATCTCATTAAAGGCTTGTGTTACAGTCTCCAGTGTTCAGTCAGCAACTCTGGGAGATACTGTTCTTGTCTTACATCAGGGATGTGTAGAATACGCACACGTGTCAGTGGGTACATGGATGTGCATACACTCCTTTGTGTGTGTGTGTGTGTTAGTTTGTTCTGCAGATTGTGTCTCTGTGGAGTGGACATGGTAATACTTTCATACATTGCTGATAGTCACAATGTGAATTTATTGCAAATTGTTCCTAATTTGTCCGAGTACTTGTTCTATCCAGAATGACAGGTCGACGCCCCTTCATTTGGCCTGCACCCAGGGTGCTATTGAGGTCGTAAAAATGATGCTCTCATCAGTTGATAAAGTGGAAGATATCATCAACCTGACTGATGGGGCGTGCCAGACCCCACTACACAGGTGGGCATCCCAGACTCCTATAGTCTGATTTTGTGATTCATCAATCATATTTTTAACAGACCATAAAAGCAGGGATTAGAATGCTCCAATTAATTGGATATAGTGACGATGCCAATACTGTTGCCATGGAATCCAGCAGTATTATTGATGTTTTACTGTAGTTCATTAAAATCTGCAAAAGCCTAAACATCAGGCACCAAAGTTCGTGATTGTCAAAAACTGTTTAACTACTAAACCTATCAACACACTTAAAAAGGGATGATCTGGAGCAAATGTCATTTTAGCTCAATTTTTAGATGATTGGGACTATATACATATAGTTGACATCAAAAACACACCATTTGGATGTACAGTGAGAAATTAAAATTTTGCCGTTTGAGACAAACTATGTTAGTATGCAAGTGATTAGGGCATGTCTGTTCACCGACACTTTTAGACCTCTTCTAAAATTCTAAACATCATCATGCTTATGTGGTAGTAAGTAGAGGGTCCCTAAAGGCAAACCCAAGTGTCCTCAGGTCTACACATCGTTGGATAGTGTGTCCAGAGTTACTGATCTCAAGCCAGTACCTTTCCAGGTGCAGAAACCGTCTTTAGGAGAGTGTCCGAAATAGTTGATTGCCAAGTGCCAAGTTACGTCCTCTGGAAAATCACAATTTCGTTGCATTCTTTTTTTTTTTAAAAACAACAACCTGTTAGTAGGCCAAGCTTTGATGTTGCATACAGCTTCATTTCAATTTCTAATGAAATACTGGACTATGTTTTTATAAAAGAATGCAACAAAATGGTGAATTTCCAGAGTGTGTAACTCTACACTCGGCAATCAACTATTTCTCAATGTACATCCGAATGGTGTGATTTTAATTGTAGTTTTTAGTTTTTCAGATATTATGAGGGGTTTTGGATTCATAGAGGCTGACAAGGTGTGATCAAATAATACATGATGTCAGATATGATTGATAGCATCATTGTTCAGGCTCAATATTGTACACAATGAACCATTAACACTGATCGATCTGCAGCCTGAGTTTGGTAATTAGTGCTCAGAGCCAAATCATACAGAGACGTGATGATCTGAATTATATGAGGTTAATTTACCTGCATTTCTGTTTTTATTTTTGTTTGCACCTGCATTGTAGCTTTTGTTTTACGCTTGTGTTTTTAAAAGGTAGATTTTAATTTTTATTTCAGCATTTTATACCTACACTGTAAAAAAAAAGGCTTTAAGATGAACAGTAAAAGGTAAAATTACAAAAAAAATTTTTACAATAAATACAATGCAAAGTTGTTTAAGAAGATTTTTGTAGGTGTAGTTTTTAGAAGAAACGTACGTTAACAAAACCAGATTTCTATGTAGAAAAGATATATTACTGTTCTTTCGAGAAAATAAAACTGTAAATTGAAAAATAATGTGGTGCTATTTAAATTAGAAGACCACAATGTTAACATAACAGCCTAGTCCCTTTTTTCTTTTATAAAAGCTAATAAAGAAGGGAACCTTTAACAATTTAAGATTTTAAATATGTAAAGTAATGGTTGGCCCCGGATCAGTTGGCAGAGCGGGTCATCCAATGACTTTTTTTTTTTTTTTACCAGGATATATGCCATTGAGGGTTTTTTCCCCCCGTAAAAACATCATGATTTTTTTTTTTACAGTGTTGTATTAAGAGTTTATTTTTTGGAACAGGATATGATCATTTTCTTCACCTCCAGGAACTGAAGCATGTTATATGAAGTCAGGAGGTTTCTGGATTATCACTGAATCACTCAAGTCTGTCTCTTGCCACAGATTGTTATCGGAATACCGGGAATTAGTCATATCCAAGTACGTCATTACAATCCAAGAGATAAACAATGTAACCCTGAAGAAAAACCTGCTCGTTATATCACACTCCCACAAAGCAGAAGAAGGAATAATCGTGTTTATTTGACATCTGACAGTATTAGTGAGCTCACCGTGCCCTGTGCTTTGTGACCGGCGGCTTTACAACAATTTTGTTTACTTTTCCAGGGCTACAATATTTGACCACACGGAGCTGGCAGAGTACCTCATTTCTTTGGTAAATAAAGGCACACATGCACAAACGCCAAAACGCACCCACAGCTGCTGTCCAGAGGATATAATAAACACAATCAACAATGACTGAGTGAAATCACACCATTTAACTGAGGTGCTTAAGATACAGAAACCTACAGGGGTGAAGCACTGACAACTAATATAAATTAAAAAAAAGAGAATGATATTTAATCACTATTAATCAAAATTATTCCACATCAACACTGTGATTAATGTGATTAGAAATGAATAAATTTAATAGAATTGTAGCTGTTTACTAATTTAAAGTGTGGCATATTAACCTCAGTCTACAGTAACTCTGGTACCAATGTCATTTAATGGGATATAACAAGAATAACTACATGCCATTATTCATACACAGAAGACCCTATTTTAAAGTCCTATTCTTTTGTAGAGGACAAAATGATCAACAATGTGTCCTCTTGAGACCCAGAGTTGCATTTTGGTGAAGGAGACAACAATTTTTTTTCTTTTCTTTTTTTCCCCTTTTGTCAGAAATAAATAGTCCATGAGGGTTAAAAAAAAAAAAAAACCTTTTGTGCCATGTAGAGGACATCATGTGCTTTCCGTGCTCATTTTTACTGATTGAGGTTTATTCAATGTAAAAGTGGATCTATTTGTCTAAAGTAACTGCTTTTTCCAACTATGTTTTATGGGCACAAGATATAGATCCATTGTCTTTTTCAAGGTAAAAATGTAGTCTGATTAATAGTTTAATTCATAGGTTTGAGATGTTTATAGTGAATATGACAATTTCTTCTAATGTCCTCTATAATTACGACTTAATAAATCTGTTTTCATGTGAAATACAAGGTAGTTATTTGTGGAAAGCATGTGACATGTATCTCTGTGTACCAGATTAGCCCATAAAGACCCAAACAGCCACTTCAAACCAAAAACATCTACTTTAATAACTTCTCATCCACTAGTCATATCAATACAAGTGGATAACTGGTGTAAAATTCAGTTTGTTATCTTTTCATAGTTATCAGATATGACCCATTTGGACGTTGAGAGGTTCCCCAGTGAACGTGGAAACACCGTCATCTTCTATAACATTTATTCACCAGTAAAACCAATAGAGTTTCATAAATGACAGTGGATGGAGACACTTGGTTTGTGTTCAATTAATGATGTATTTGCTGAGAAAGTAACTTTTTCTTCAGTTTTCTCCATTTCTGATATAATAATCTTCAAGTTTAATGTGAGCTTTTAAGAACATGTACATGATGAGTAAATTAAATACATGAAAATAGCTTATTGCACACAGTGAAAAGTGAAAAACCAAACAAAAGAAAACATCTTATTTCTCATTCCTACCAAAATACAAATACAATTCAAGTGAAAAAGAAAAGTATCAGGAATAGTCACAAAAATGTTTAAAGCTTCAATTCTTTAAACATTATGACCTGTGGCATTTAAAATCTATCACAATTTTTGCAAAATTTGGAGCCATATTGTGGAGCAACCAAGGAAGCTAGACCTAATCTGAGTTTATATTCTAATTCTAGGGTGAAAATTAGCCAAGGGGACCAAAATATGTAGGTCAAATGATAGAAGAGTGGAAGCTCAAAGTTAGACAAAACACAACTTTGTCAAAACAATAAAAACTACACCAAATTGTGGAAGGCCATCACTTCAGAATTATTAGAGATGTCAGTCTAAAACGTGGTATTGTTTCATAAGATCACAAAAGGAATTTCTATTTATTTATTTTTTTCGGAGAGGGTTACCTGGAAAATTTCTATTTCTCTGGATGCTTTGAGTGTAGTCCGACTGCAAAGAACAAAATATCAACAATTTCAATGACATATTAGTTTAATAAATGTTAAAGGTAGGGCAGAATTGGCTGTTAATCATCTGGCACCATCTGTTGCTCTCTATAGTCTGTATGTGACTGTGCTGCCGGGGGGTTGCAGGCCAGAATTTATCTCCTGTCAGCTCAATCTGTCAGCAAACACAGCAACAGGAAATAAACATGTACATTGAGGGTGTTGATCTCTGAAGCTATAAAAGGTTCTGCAGGGAGTGACATCACATGGCACCAAAAAAAGCAGATTTAAATTAAATTCATCACCTGAATAATGAATATTTTAACCTCTTTGAAGTAAACTGTGTTTTAATGCAATTATGTTCTGGGTCACATTTTTTTCTTGTAGTATGTAACAGTTTAGTTTAGTTTTATTTCAAGCACATAAACTCATCAGTCATCAAAGCAATATCCAACATGGTCAAGAACATTTTTGGAACTCAAAAAGCAGGGAGAAGATGTACAATTTAAAGACTCCCACCCCCTTTTTACAAACTAATAATGAAATCAATTCCACTTCCTTTGCTTTAACACACTTTTTTCTGTCTATTTCCAATATCACAAAGCAGCTAAACAACCATTTACATAGTTTTTTTAAAGTCTATTTTTTTATATGAACTTTAACATTTATATGCACTTTAGATATTTACTGCAAATACAGTATGTAATAGGTGTGATCATATCTCCTAATGATGATAGACTGTTGATTTATTACAATAATATCGTAATGTCATCAATAACTTTTGAAAATACAGTCCATAAAATTGGAATAAATTGGTTTTCAGACACATTCTTACGTCCTATTTACACACATCAGTCCTCACTGTCATCCCAGTTACACTTATGGGATGGGATGAGATGGGCTCAAAGTGTGAACCTACACTCATAAAGATTCAAACAGCCAATAGCAACCAAATTAATCTACTGATATAACTGTAAAATACATGTTCATCCACTAATTCTATTAATCCATATTTAGATGGATTGATGTAAAATACGGTTTCTCACCTTCTTTGGACATCTGACATGATCCATTTGGATAATGAATTTGGAGAAATTATCTCCTACAACATTGAGTTGGATCAGTGATAGCAAATGGAGACACTTGTTTTTATGAGTTTATGGAATATCTTTGCTGAAAAAGTAACTTTTTCTTAATTTTTCTTCATTTCTGACATACCATCCCTCACATTTATAAGCTTTTACAAATATCTCCATGATCAGTAAATTAAATAGGAGAAAAGTATCACATTTTCAGTGTAAAAATTTAAAATAAAGATAATATAATAAAGAAATATAATAAAGAAAAAAAACTTTTGGGAACTGACACAAGGGTAGCACTGGGTCTTAAGAATAAATTACAAAATCACAGTCATTTTAAGAGTGGAGATAAAAAAAACAACAACATTTTATTCCATTATGTGTATTATGGCTTTGAAAATGTCATACTTCAGGCTCTGCAGCCCATTTCATATTAATATCCAAGACACTACTTTTAAAAAATAAATCTTGTCTGTCTCTTCTTATCTGACAGAACAACAGTCTGCACATAGTGTCTATTATTTGTGAGGGGCTTATGGGGATTGTGTCTGTACTACTTTCCATCTGTTTTCTACAAAAACCACCTTCTCTGCAGTCATGGAATATTACAAAACCTGCTAAATAATCCACTCTCTCATATTCTATGCTTTTAATAATCTCAGTATTGGGGGTTTAGACTATTGATGTAATGAATGACAACATATTACAGCTTTGTTGCGTCCTCTCATCAGGGTGCAGATTTTAACTTTAGCGACTGCAAAGGAAACACTCCCTTATTGTTGGCTACAAGCTGCGGAGCCTGGAAAACTGTGGCTCTACTTCTGTCAAAAGGTGAAGCATGAACGCCGTACTCCACTGTCAGGATACATTTCTGTAATTTATAAGAAGTCTGATAAATGCTATATATGCTTAATGTCTTCTTAGGGGCAAATGTGAATGTGAAAGACAGATGTGGCTGTAACTTCCTTCATTTGGCCATTCTACAACCAAAAGGTCTGAAAAATCTCCCACAAGACGTTCTGCAGGTAACGTGTTTAAGGGTTATTGACATGATGAACTGACTGGGAATTAGAGAAGGATGGTGGTGGAAAGATGGTGGAAGAAAAAATACTTTGGTAGTAACCACCCACCCACCTATTTATCTATCAGTAATGCGTGGGCTGACCCGAAGTGAGCAGTTGCCCGCGATCACCCGCAGTTACGGGTCATTACAAAATATTTTAATGATATTTGGGTTGCGGCCGTTTGTCATTTGAGATAGACATTAAAATAACCTAGTGAATACGCTTCATTAACTGGATGTCTGTGAAGGTGACATACATCGTCGTCAGTATCCTACAGTATGGAGGGAGCAAGAGAGAACGTCAAGTTAGGAGAGTGGAAGCTCTGGAAACATACAAACAAAAAAAGTATGGTTTGGGACACATTCACTGAGATTTTTAAAGATGATGGCGGCTCCCAGTGTTTTCTTTTCCGTGGAAACTGGGTTCAAATGGCTCTTTGGATGTTACCCCAATGACATCGGATTTTAACACAGAAATAAATGCAGGTATGTGAGTAAGGTCGTTTGATGTTCATAAAGATCATTGATTACATTTTTAAAATGCAGGTCTAGAAGCGGTTCGGGTCCGCTCTTTTCAAATATATTTATTGCGGTCCGAGCTGTGGGCGGGTTAGTTAAAAAAGCGGTCGGTTGCGGGTCGTTTATACATCGACCCACACATCACTGCTATCCATCCATCCAAGAAACAATCAATCCATCTGTCCATCCGTCTATCCAACCAACCAACCACCCTTCCATTTGTCCGCTTGACCATCCATCCACCTGAATATCCGCTCATCCATCCATCACCTCCTACTGTATGAGGCCTCTCTGCAGCATCTTTTCCATGGGCATATTATTTAGTATGCGGCATGTTACTGTACTGTACATTAGTGTTACTGTATGCATAATTATATTAATTAATCTGCTCTGGGTCTAACTTTAGCACAACAGTGTAAAGGCGTTGATGAGCTGTGAGGATAATGAAGGCTGCACCCCACTCCACTACGCTTGCAGATTGGGGATCCATGACTCAGTAAAGAACATGCTGGGCCTCTCGGGGCAGCTTGGCCTCGAATGCAAGTCCAAGGACAAGAAGTCTGCCCTGCACTTTGCTGCTCAGTGAGTTCAATTGGTCTCTGATGACTTGACTTTCCATACAGTCGGACTAAGCAAGTGAATTTTGTAAAGTTAAACTTTCGCGCACTTGATCAAAACTCCAGTTCCATTACCATTAGAGTACAGTATCAGTTATATGTACTTTTGCAGATATGGAGCTTTGATTATACACAAACCATACTACTAAAATCTGAGCTTTAACAAGCATTTTTCAAAGCAAGATTCAATGTATGCCTCAGATTTATTGTCTAAACTCTCACTGGCTATTCACATAAAAATAAGGTCACGTTTTGTGCTGGGAAACAACTTTATTAAAAGAAAATAAAGCTTTATTAACAACCTTTTCCATAATAAAACTGTCTCTCTCTGCAGGCACGTTGCATTCACATCCTGGACAGTTTTTCTAGTTAAAGTGAAACAAGTACTATTTTATTGATCAGTTAGAATACTATACAGCAAAATGGCTTTTGAAAAGACTTTGACTTATGATCTGCCTAAAGCCAAGACCTTTATCTCATAACTGAACAATGGTCAGATGAAAAATGACCAACATAGCAGCATTTAAAAACGTTATCCAACTGTTCACTTTATTCTAGTGAAAAATATCTGTACTGAAATTCTTTTTGAAGATTAATTGCACTGACATGCCTATTACACAGTGTCCCACTGGGCTGGTCACAAAAATAGAAGTCAATTAGCAAATCACATGAGGAGAGATATTAGTAATAGTGTTAAATAAATGGGAATTGGACATTATTGTTATGGATTTTTCTATCATGTAAACCATTTCTTTATAGGGGGCAAATGAAGGCTGTGCTACAGTATGATATCATAGTTGAACTCTTAGACACATTGCCTTTCCCACAGCTCTGACACAAAGTGCCGCTGACCTTCTTAAAAGGCTCGAAGACAAAGAAAGATCATAGCACAGGCCAACATCACTTCTGTTTATATCTTGCTCCAGCTTGCAGCACAATGAGTCATTATTGCTCTCCAACTCTTTTTTTTTTTTTACCTATGAGCTGCAGGGTGACTTTTAGACCTGCTACTAGAAAGCTCAGGTTTAATCCCTGTATATTCAATCTTGAGTGTCTCTGAACAAGTTAGGTTACTTAATATCTATGAAGCTGAAAAGCACTGTAGTGTAACTGTCCCTGATCTGTTTGTACTGCGGGCTGGCGACAAAAGCATTTTCATTTTCAAAGATTAACAGATCATAACAGACATCCCTGCTTTGTTTTGGCACACCCTCCATTCTTTCAGGTATGGCCGCATCAATACATGCCACCAATTACTGGACAGCATCAAAGACTCCCGTCTGCTAAATGAAGGTGATGAGCGGGGACTGACTCCACTCCATCTTGCATCAGCGGGGGGACACACCAAGGTGGTGCAGTTGTTGCTGCGTAAAGGAGCTCTGTTTCACAGGTAGGACTGATCCGACTAGACACTACATATATATAGTGTGTGTGTGTGTGTGTGTGTGTGGAGGAAAAACTGAGCTCATATAAACACGCATGTCATGGCAGTTGGCATGATATTCATATGCATTTTTATCCTTTTACATGTTATTTTATTCCATTTGACCACATCATCATCAAACAAACAATAAATATCTGAAATAAAATATCAAACTGCTAATCACGTGGTATTTTACGTGGTGTTTGGGGTGGTGGAAAATGCCCACCAACTACTGTGGGACTCTGTTCCCACCCCAACACCTATAATTAAGGATTCCAATAAAACTGAAGGTTCCCACTCACCCTCTGACCCAGTGTTCCACCTGGGGAGGGAACCTGGGTCCAGACCTGTTCCACTCCACCATCAACTATTCAGATCATTAGGCCAGTGCACCATAGCTTAACTCAAATTCATACCCTTAACCCCAACCCTCACCTAAACCTAAACCCAGGGGTGCAGTTACTAATTGTTGGCCCCATTAAAGCTAAAGGTTGTGGGCTCTTTCCGAAAAGATATAATACCTGTCTCAAAAAGGGCATGACTCCCAAGGAAATTCATGAAGATGGAGCCTCATTTCCTAATGTACTAACCATGTCTTCATGGATTTCCTTAAGAGTCATGTGCTTTCGAGACAGGTATTGTATCACAGTACAGTCACCAACGCAGTCCATTTCCCTTGAATGATCTACCCCTCCTTACTTTACTCCTTTGATATGTTGCTCTGTTATAGTTACAATTTGGCAAACAAACCTATTTCTCTTGTTCAGACTCACAACTTATCAATCACCTCTTGTAATGTCACTTATGTAAAAACAAAACTGAAACTTGACACACTTTCAATGCAACGTCCGATTCTTGACTTTATGCCTCAACTTTCGAAACTTCTTGCCTGTATACACTGGACCCCCTATTCTATTCAATCCCCACCCCCCGCACCCCAGCCTAACCCTAACCTATACTCTCATGGTATTTTACTTGGTGTTAACATAAGCCATGAACGGTACAGGTCAGGTCTGGTCGAGTACGGGTCTCTTCTGGACAGCTTGCATTTCCATTGTCTAGGGAGAACTTCAGACAAGGCGTATTGTTTCATGGAAGTGTCATCACATCATGAGCTGGAAATATAAACAAACAGACCAGCAAAGTAGAGGAATAATAAGAGTAATTTCCAGTGTTTTCTTTCTGAACCACTCCCACTGTTACGGTCCTTCACCTGCCGATAATCGCTGCACAGTTTTTTCAGCTTAATCCGGCACTGGGCTTACCAATCGAATGAAGCCCCTCTCTGCCATTTCAGCCAAAACCAGCTGGAACACTTTTTCATTGTAAACAGCCCCGCCCCGTCCAACTCCTGCTGCATCACCTCCTCACCAATAATGCACAATAACACTTGTATCTCATCACTACTCCAAACTCCATTGCCAGACATCTTCTCTTCTTTTCCAACGCAAATGGACGTCAAAAATGGCGTGGTTTGTTGTTCTTACAATTCCGCTGCGCTACGCAATGACGCTTTTCCTCAACCAATCACCGCCTGGCAGTGTTTGGAGCGGTATGGTACACTTGAGGCCCCAAGCAGAGGGGTCGACCAACATAGTGACATGTACCATGGGACCAGTACGCTTTCGTCATAATGGAAATAAAGTAAATAATTATAGATACAGTAATAAAATAAGCGGACCGTTCTGAACTATACCATACCAAACAGCATAGTGGAAACAGGGCTATACAGTACATGCAGAAAGCTTATAATGCATACTAATAAGTAGTGGTTTATATGTATGCAATTCATAGTATCACATTGGTTTCAATATAAAAATGAGGTTTTCAAAATCTACTTTATACAGTTTTTACATGAGTAACTATTGTCTGTTGATTTTGTTGACAGTGATTACAAAGGCTGGACTTGTCTGCATCATGCTGCAGCTGAAGGATACACACAAACTATGGACATTCTGCTCTCAGCCCATATGAAATTATTGGATAAAATGGATGAGGATGGGGTATGATGTATTATGATTTCAAAACATGATCAAAAACATGATGACAAAGGTTATATTCAGTTCCGCAGAAGAAAATGATGCAAATGTAAAGCCGATAAAAAAAGGTCATTTAGTAGCTGCAGCATCGATTAATACAAATGTCGCTACTCACTGCTTCGTCTTCTTCACAAACCAGAACACAGCTCTCCATGTAGCAGCAAGACAGGGACATGTGGCTGCAGTCAAGCTCCTGCTTTCTAGAGGAGCAGATCTCTTGCTAAATAAGAACGACACCTCATTCCTTCATGAAGCTGTGCAAAATGGAAAAAAGGATGTTGTCAATGCTATAATTGACAGTGAAAGGTACAGTATTAAAGCAAGAGTGTGTTTTTTTCTTTGAGTTGCACCTGTTGATTGTATCAGACTGTTTAGTATATTCAAACAAATTTTCAACTCACTCATACAGTAGTGGAAAAAAAACTTTTGGACACACCATGTATTTGTGACATACAGTACAGTGCATTACATTAAGAATCACTGTTAACTCATTGAACTCTGCAAGGTATAATTTCATTCTCCAAACCCCCATGCTCTCTTCTGCACATGCTCTGTTCTGTCAAAACTGAATGTTTCAACAAGAAAAATTAAACACAACCAGATCATGACATATAAAAAATGAATAAAAATTTTTGTTAATATATATATGGGACTAATAGGCCTATGCTAAAAACAGTTTTTACTCACTGCTTACAAAAGGTTACACAAATCTCTGTTTTTTAAGGATTGGCCCGGCAGCCTATTAATGCAAAATATGCTCACCAGCAAGTCAGAATTCTTCTCCCTCTCGCCGTTTTGGTTTTACTGCGTGTGTCCGTAGCAGTTCTGTGTCCTTTGGATACCACAACCTCGTACATGAGGTTGTGGGTGAGTTTCTGCTTTCAGCCGTGGCTCTTTTTCCATGAATCCGCAGGCTAGCTAACCACGAACCTGCAGGCTAGCTAACCACGAACCTGCAGGCTAGCTAACCATGAACCTGCGGGCTAGCTAACCATGAACATGCGGGCTAGCTAACCACGAACCTGCAGGCTAGCTAACCATGCACCTGCGGGCTAGCGAACCATGAACCTGCGGGCTAGCTAACCACGGACCTGCAGGCTAGCTAACCACGAACCTGCGGGCTAGCTAACCATGAACCTGCTGGTTAGCTAACCTTGAACCTTCAGGCTAGCTAACCACGAACCTGCAGGCTAGCTAACCATGAACCTGCAGGCTAGCTAACCATGAACCTGCAGGCTAGCTAACCATGAACCTGCAAGCTAGCTAACCATGAACCTGCAAGCTATCTGTTGAGGCAGTAGCCGTGCTAGCTTCATGCTACTGTCCACATCACCGGTTGCTTTGCGTCGTTTTAAGGCATTTCTCTCTTCCTTTCTCTTAAAAAAAGATCAAACTTATCTGTCGTTCACTTGTTGAAAACGAAATACCATTCGTTTGTTCATCTCGACTCAATTGCTCCTCACGTGCGAATTTTCTAGGTTTCCTTTTTGTTCCTTGTTTTGGGGCGTGTTTGTGTGTAAAACAACAAATCTCCGAGTCTCAAATAATAAACGTGAACGTGAACTTATGAAGATTTATTATTTAAATGAAACGTACCAATTTATTATATATATATATATATATATATATATATATATATATATATATATATATATATATATATATATATATATATATATATATATATATATATATATATATATATATTCACGAGAGGTGTCGGATCTGCACAAATAAGATGACACAGAGGTTCAAATGATGAGATCCCGGATCATGTTCCTGATCCGACTCAAATTAACCCCTGGTTGGCTTTTATTATACTGTTTGTAAAGTGTCTTTGAGTGCCATGAACATATCCATATAATTATTTTTTAATAATAATAATAATAACATTTCACAAAAATACAAGTAACCTGAACTAATATGAACATTTCTTTAAATGTCTGAGGGGCAAGTTTACCAATATTCTGCCAGTTATTATTAAATGTTTCATGTATTTGTTGATCGACTGTAATCTGTAAATTGTAATTTACATGTGGTAAATGATAAAGTGAGACATAATATTGTTAAAACTGTACATCATGTTCTTCATGTTATTCACATTGTTTTAAATGATGTAAACATTTTCATGACATAACTTTCCTTTTTTTCACTGTAAAACATAGAGGAAAGTTTGGAGTTGACATTAGTTTTATATTATTATGTTATTATTTCACTGGTCCAGCCCCCTGCTGATCAAATTTGGCTTGATGTGGCCCCTGAATTGGAATGAGTTTGACATCCTTGATTTAAAATGTTAATGTTTGTTTTTAACGCCTTAAATGGTCTGGCTCCTCTATATCTTTCTGAGATTTTAACGGTCCACCGCCCCAGCAGAGCCCTCCGGTCATACACACAGATGTCTCCTCGTCGTCTCCAGGTCCCATTGCAAACAGGGGTGATTGTGATTTTGGCGTCCCTGCACCTCAACTGGAACTCACTGCCTCTTGACTTGAAAATTGTTTGTGCCCTGTCAGATTAAAACCACACCTTTTTAGACTGGCTTTTAACCAATTTGCTGTGCCACTTTGATACTAAACTGGTGGTATTTTTTTTATCTTTTTATCTGTATGTTATTGTTTTACTATCTTATACATTTTAAATTATATTTACCTGAGTTGTTTTACTTGTGTTTTAAATGTAAAGCAATTTGGTCTTCTTTTATGTTGTTGCAAAGTGCCATATAAATAAACTGTGATTGATTGATGATTCTATGAGAATTCGAGGAGATTTCTCATACCACTCAGTTTGTAGTGTGGTCCTGAAAAAATCCCAGTTTCAAGGATCAAAGAGCCCTCTCCCTTAGCCCTTCACATCTGACTCCTCAAGAATCGGGACACCCCTAACCCTTCATGCAAAATGGAGGAGTGTGGCTAAGCCTTAGAATTTTTAGACCCATATTGTTTTGATAATGATCACTGTTGTGTTTTTTCTCCTCTAGACATGTTGATGCTTTGACACTCTTCAAACCTGGATCTTCCCAGCGATGCCCTGTACTAGACCTGATTGAGTATCTGCCTGAATCCTTCAAGGTTTGCAATAGGTTAAAATTTTGTCTAATATGGCATCAAAGTTCTGTGCATTGTACTTCCTTTTTTTAAATGACATAAATCACTTTTGTTTCTCTGTTGTTTCTTACTCTATAGCATCTGTTGGACAACTGTGTGAAAGAATCTGATGATGACCCGAACTGTCCCAACTTCCATGTAATTCAGATACAAGTCAAAAGAGGAAATGAGTGCATGTAGATTACAGCCAGCAAAATGACAGTTCTTTATGTATTCCAGATTGAATATGATTTCAAGTGGCTCCAACCGCCAATTGAATTGAAGAGGTTAACTGAGAAGAACATGAAGTTTCAGCCACTTAAAGCACTCAATGTAAGACATGTTTCTGATAGAAAATCTGTGATTTATCTACTGTTCTGTGATTGACAAGTGGGCTACAGTGGCATGATTCTGACTGAGTCATGCACTGGCGTTTATTAAAGGGATAGTTCACTATTTTTCACTTGAATCTGTATGACATCAGCGTCTTTACTCTGGTGCACCCACAGTGACTTTACCCCCGACAGTGTCCTGTGAGTCCAGTTCTGGTCCGGTTTTGGTCAAACGAAAGTAGTCCCGGCAGGTTTCCTGAGGTCAAAAATTAAAACATGTTTCTTCTCAAAATATGTATTCGAATGATTGATTTATTTTCATAACAAAACCGTCACAGAACAAAAACTCACACCTCATAATTGCTTGGAGCTACTTTCTCTCAATAGCAATCAATGTACGTTTATTTTTTTGATCCCAGGAAACCTGCCGGGACTACTTTCACTTTGACTAAATCTGGACCAGAACTCGACTCACAGGACACTGTTAGGGCTAAAGTCACTGTGGGTGCACTCAAGTAAAGATGCTGCTGCCATGCAAATTCATGTGAAAAATAGTGAACTATCCCTTTAAAGCTTCTTCATGTAAAAACTAATGTGTGTTTTATATGGGACGTGGAAATATTGGTTCCACCGTCTGTCAACAATCAAACCAACTAAGTCAACAATGACAATGTAAGTTATTTGGCTCCAGCAAAGATTATATATACCTTACTTTAATTAAAAATCATATAATGCTCTACTTATCTGACCCCAGCTGGCATTGAAGAGTATAAAATTTGATTATGTTTTCTTATGTTGTACAAAAGCACATTAAATACAACACCTCTAATTTCATGTCAAATGTATTTAAGATTACTACTGGGCACATGATCCTTATCTGGTGGTAATCCTTCGCAGTGCTTGTTGAGATGAATGACACAGGCTTACTTTTAAGTCTTTTAGGCCTCAAGTGTTTGTTCTATTAACACCTTTTTGCCTTTTTAACCCCCCCACCCTGCAGACAATGGTGCAATACCACCGCATTGAACTCCTCAACCATCCTGTGTGCAAAAAGTACCTCGCTATGAAATGGTGTGTACTCACTTGTTTTAAAGCCTAACAAGGTGTGTGGGAACAATTTCTGAATGCACAGAATACCAATATTACATGAAAGTGAAGTTTTTAATATTCATTGTGTTTCCACAGGATCGCTTATGGAAGTATAGCTCATGTGCTCAACATGTTTTTATACCTCTTAGGCCTATTGCCCCTCACTCATTTAATAGTGACTTTGAGACCTTCATTGAACATCACTGACACCGGCGAGCACCAAATTATGATGGTGCCCATATCCTTCTTTGAGGTACAATTGATTATATAAATGCTTGTGCAAATACTCCCTTTATGGTTTTAGTAGATTATTTCTATTTATACAATTGAATGCAAATGTGTATGATCAAAATATATGTAAAAGCTTGCAGACTTTCAGTGAAACAAGAATTAGGGTTGACATTGAACCTAAATTCAAGTAATTAACGTTCATATAAACAGTGACAATATAATGGTGTGACTAATGCACTTTCAGAATTTGTGTTCATTTATACCTTTCACTTTGACCTCATAAGTCAAAGGAAAATACCAAGCAACTCTATTTTCCATCTAATCTCTTTTAATGACTTCAGTCATTATCATGTAATTACTACTCAGATCCTGCTCAATTATAAACCTGCGGTAACTTGATTATTTATGAGCCGTGCTTGCAAATAAAGCACCAGCATCAAGGTTATTATGGTGGTACTTTTACTGTAATAATTTTAATTAATTGTATATTTAGACATATTAACCCACAAAGGAAGTGAGTGAAAATCCCAAAAAAATTGTTTAGTCTTAGTCAAAGTGTATTTAATGAAGACTGATTTTAATCCATCAAGACCCAAACATCCACTGGGGACTAAAACCATTTACTGATATAAAATGTTTACTACCTTTTGAGCCATTAATCCTATCAATACATGTAATTAATTGGTGTAAATGCAATTTATCATTTTTTCATAGTCATCAGATATGACCCATTTGAACACTCACAGGGTCTGTAGCGAAAAGTGGAAACACTGTCATCTTCTATAACACCGATTCACCAGTAAAACACATGGAAATTGATAAATGCAGTGGATGGACACACTCTTTTTTATATTCAATTATTGATATATTTGCATTTTTTTCTTCAGTAATCTTTGCATTTACTCATGAACATCGATATGATCAGTATAATTATAGGAAAATATATGATTTACACTGAAAAATTCTAAATACAGAGGATAATATTATAATAAATGCTGATTAATTACTTACGAAAGGTTAAATATATTTGGGAAACTGTCACAAAAGTAGCACTTGGTCTTCATGGGTTAATAGACACTATAAAGAATGAATCTTCCTGATGATATGTCAATATTATTTTCTTACTACAGCAAAGCCTGTTCAAGTCGGGGTGTATGGTGATGGTTTTGGTCATGAATGTCTATTCCATAGGGAAGGAAGTGTTGCAGATAATACAACAGGTACTGCTCTGTCATGCAAGTGTCATTATCTCACATAAAACACATGCTCGTAAATCTGCTCTGCACCAGGTCTGAATGGACATCAGTAGCAATCAGGTGTGATGGATCAGTGCCCTGTGATGGAGGATCACTGGATGGTCACAGTTACAATGTCACCTTCACACATAAACTTGTCCATTTTGAGTGAATGTTCGGTCATTTTGGAGAGTGTCAGCTATTTAGAAAAGGTGATTTTCTATTTTTTTCCACTGAACTACTTTTCCTTTTGCTTAAAAGCGTTGGAATTACTTCAAGGACTACTCCAACGAGTGTGACTGGGCTTCTGCCATCATGTCCCTCCTGTTCATCATTCCCCTCATGCTCAATGCAGAAGGGTCTTTACACTGGCAAGCAGGGGCGGTGGCAGTTCTGAACTCCTGGGTTGGATTTCTCCTTTATCTGCAGAGGTAAGCTTCAGTACACCGGGACCTTTTTTTTCGATGATGAAAAATGGTTTGATACCTTTCATCTCTTTTTGCTGCAGGTTTGATGGTGTCGGTATTTATGTTGTGATGTTTGGAGAAATCATGAAGACACTGGTCCGAATTATAATGGTGTTCCTGTACTTGTTGCTGGCATTTGGTTTGGCATTCTACGCTCTGATGCTCAACCAGGTAGGATTCAGAAAAAATTAAACACATAATTTCCCCTTAAGAACATGAATTTTTTTATCTAAATGTAATCACCTTGTGTGTGTGTGTGTGTGTGTGTGTGTCCCCCCGCAGAGACATATCATGCTATCACTCAATGAATACTTCAGATAACACCATGTAATTACATAGGCATATACATATAGCTAATGTGCATCAGATGCAATGTTAACTAAAAGGTCACATTATCAGTTATAACTCAAGAACGGAGGGTCACAGTACTTTCAGATAGGTACCAAACAATGCGGAATGAAGATTTATACAATTCTCTTAATTGGTGTTATCACCTATGACCAATAGTTTTTTGAGATCTCTGGAGGTTAAAGGTGACATGTGACATATCACGCTATAACTTAATCAATACTGAATATATTGTCATAATATTACATGCACTGATGCATATATACATATAACAAAATTATCAATATTGCAAAAGGTCAAAGTTCAAGGTCGCATTTAGCAGAAAGGTCAAAATCACATTATTGGCTCTAATTCAAGAACAGGTTGTCATAGAAACCTGAGATTGGCACAAAATAGGGGTGAGATTAGACATTCTCTGAATACTTGTTTTTTTTTAAGCATCACTTATAAATGACAGTCCCATTGGAGGTTAAATGATCATATTAATGCTACCATTTGTTTTATTTTCTATCCTTAGGAAGGGTTTCAAACCGTCCCACTGTCATTAATGCAAACCTTCGTCATGATGGTCGGTGAGCTGAACTACCAGAACAACTTCCTGGATGCTTATTTGAAGAACCAGCTTCCCTTTGGCCTCCTGACATACACCATTTTTATGAGCTTTGTTCTCTTCATGCCAATACTCCTGGTTAATCTGATGGTAAGCAAGCACAGCCTGCTCATATCTCCGTCCCACATCAGTGTTTTTTAGGACTATCCCAGTACTTGGAACATTTATCATCGTGTTACAGGCTGTTATTTGTGTCTGTCTTTTACAACTCCTGAACAAATGACACTTCTGCATCTCTGGCTGTGTTGTAGATTGGTTTAGCAGTTGGGGACATCGCTGAGGTACAGAGAAATGCTGCCCTAAAACGAATAGCTATGCAGGTACGTGCACAGCTGAAGCTTATCTGTGCCTAAAACTTTTATATTAGGGCACTTTATTGCTGCTGTAAAGTGGGTAGACATGTTTTTTTTTTTTTTATTCTGGTCACACAGTCTGTCATGGTTGGATGGACAATCTATCAAAAAGTAGAAAGGAGGTGGAAAAAAAAAACGCAGTACACACAAAACACAGTAAATGACAAGAGCAGAGGGTTCACAGAATTCTTAAATGGCATGAGACTATTACATCTTAAGTTTATGAGTGTGACAATGATGAATGTAGTCGGCATGTAGACTGAATGAAGGCACAATTTTATGAGAACAGATGAAGGAATGTTTAATTAGTGGGTGGAAATGAAGTGTATCCTTATAAATATCATTTATTGAATTAATTAATACATTTTAAAAAAGACAAAATAATTAAAATGAAAAAAATACAGGAACAAAAAAATACAATAAAAATATTACAAATAAAATTAATAATTCTCGTCTCATCATCTGAACCCGCTTCATCCTCACTAGGGTCACTGGGGTCACTGGGGTCACAGGGGTAGACCCTGTACGAGTCTCCAGTTCATATCAGGGCTGAACATATATAGACAAACTATCACTCTTACATTCACACCTATGGGCAATTTAAATTAACCAATTAACCTATCAATGCATGTGTTTGGATGGTGGGAGGAAACCAGAGAAAATCTACACAGAGAACATGTAAACTCCACACAGAAAGGTCTGGTGTGGGAATCAAACCAGGGTCTTTCTTGCTGTGAGGCACAAGTGCTAACCACTGTACCACCGTGCTGCCCCAAAAATAAAAATACATAATTATAGAAATAAATAAATAAATAAAATAATTGCAGGACCTGTGATGTGATTATTGCGCACACGTACATTGCGATGTCGATGCTCAAACAGTATTTTATGCAGCTCTACATACTCCTGTTTGTAAAATGTGCTGAACCCAGATTGACCTCCACACCACTCTGGAAGATAAACTACCGTACTGGTTCATGAAACGAGTGGACAAACCCTCAGTCATCATCTACCCCAATCGCAAGTGCTCCAAAGTGAGTCATTTTGAGACACTTACACTATGATTGCTCTGAAGATATACTATATGTGTATGTATTCCACTTGGTCAACTTCTAGCGTCTTTTTTCATAGTTTGTTTCCATCAATATTGTATTAATTCCTGACCACTTTTATTTTCAGCAGGTTTTAAAGCAAATTCTCTTAGGTGAAGATGAGCCCAATGTTGTCTGGAGTCGTCTGCAAGTCAAACCCCAACACTGCACGAAGTTAGAGGATGAGCTAAAAAAACAGAAATACAGGTAAAACATGCAAGTTTCTTTGATTTTTTTCCTTTACTATATTCTTTAGTAGTGTAACTGTAAAACTATGAATACTGGAAGGTGGTCTGCAGAGGTGGTCAAAGTACTCACATTCTGTACTTAAGTAGAAGTACAGCTACTGGTGTGAAATAATACTCTGGTAAAAGTAGAAGTACTGATTTTACTGAAGTAAAAGTAAAAGAAAAATACAACTTCTCAATTGTAATAAAGTAAAAAAGGAAAACAGCATTTGTTTTATATTTGTCATGTATTTAATAATATATATTTAATCAGGAGTATATATATATTTAATCTAAAGTATCCCAAAAGAAAACCTTTAGAAGTGAGTTACTGTACAGATAATGTGTTTGATCAGGTCATGGTACATAGTTTTTGTGGGTATGGACAAGAAATGTAGGAAAAATTGAAAAGAAAAGTCACAATTGAGATTTAAAAAAAAAAAAAAAAGTCATTGTTATTGGATTTTTTTTTTATCCTAATTATAAGATTTTAAAAAAGAATTATGAGATTTTTAAAAAGTAAAAATTCGGTGAAAAGGTGAAAATTAGGAGAAAAAAAGTTATAAATATGAAATAAGAAATGCATAATTATGAGATAAAAAATCACAATCTCTCTCCTCCACTATTTTTCTTCTTTTAGTCACTTAGTTTTTATACTGTCACATCTGTTTAGTTTTAACAAATAATGAGTCTATTCTGAGAATGTAAAGAATATAAAGTACAGATATTTATATAAATGTAAAGAGTATAAAGTACAGATATTTATCTAAATGTAAGGAATATAAAGTATAGATATTTATGAAGAAATGTAAGGAGTAAAAGTAAAAAGTTTCCAGAAAAATAAATAATCCAGTAAAGTACATAAAATAACAAAAAAAATCTACTTAAGTACAGTCCTGAAGTATTTTTACTTAGTTACTTCCCACCTCTGGTGGTCTGTGAGGTCATGCTTTGTCAAGGGAGACTCTAACAGCAGTTTTTTGATGCATCAGCAGCCCCTAGTGTTTATAATGAATAAAAACTCATCACTAGGATACAGAAAGCTGCTATATTTCAGTGCCATAAAAGAGACATAAAAACCACTTAGGTGTATCAGCCTCAACAAAGCTGGATTATACATAAATCTGACTGATGTTCTCCTGCAGGATGAAGGAGATGTCAAACACTCTGGAGAAGCAGCACAACCTCTTGAAGCTCATTATTCAAAAGATGGAGATCACCACAGAGACCGATGAGTACGACGGACCTGTTAACCTTCGAGGCAGGCTGTGGCCGAGCCTGAGCTACGTGAAACCTAGAGGTACTGTGTCCAAGTGGGTTCCACTGATGAAGGCCATCGAGTCCAACAAAAAATAATAAGTATATAATACCTACTGTACACACAATCCACTATGTACTAAAGGGATAGTTCAGTATTTTTCACATGAATTTGTATAGAATCAGCGTCTTTACTCTGGTGCACCTACAGTGACTTACCTCCGACAGTGTCCTGTGTCCGATTTTGGTCAAAGCGAAAGTAGTTCCGGCAGGTTTCCAGGGGTCAACAAAACAAAATATTTCTTCTCAAAACAGTATGTGTTTGAATGAGTGATTTATTTGCATAACCAAACCATCACTGAACAAAAACTCATAAGCTACTTTCTCTCAATAGCGATCAATGTGCATTGTCACTGCTAACAGCTGTGTACCTGCACATAGCAGCCACAAACACTGCAGAACAACTGATGAAAGTAGTTTGCTAAGGCGCAGAGGTTTATTTTCTTGACCTCAGGAAACCTGCCCGGGACTACTTTCGCTTTGACCAAAACTGGACCGGAACTGGACTCACAGGACACTGTCGGGGGTAAAGTCACTGTGGTGCACCAGAGGAAAGACCCTGATCCCGTACAGATTCATGTAAAAATAGTGAGCTATAAATGGTTTATTCATAGAAAAGAAGGACAAACGCTTTGTTTATGATAAATTGTGTATGAATAAACCATTAACAAATAGGTAATAAATGGTTAATACACAGTGAATTGTGTGTAGGTGTTATAAAAGTGTTACCAAAAACATATATAATTGTGCTATGTGTTTGCAAACATCATTACAGCTTACATATAGACTTATAGCAGCTAACAGTGTGACTATATTAACAGGAAACAACATAATTAGCTTAGGGTTTGTGTAAGACATAAAGTAATCAATAGTTACATGTGTGTAATTAACCTAGTCGTATTAATTATTGTATGGATTCAGACATTACAGGATAAAATACAACATACTGTCAATTAATAGCCATTGTATTAGACTTAATAGAGTGAAGAAAAATCTGAATCTTACCAAGTGTATTTTGGTAACACTTTACATTACTGATTGCTAATAATGTGGTAATTATATGGTCATTTTGACGTAACTTCATGGTAATAATGCCTTTGTATTGGTTTATCAACACAGAAACACACACAACTCTAAGTGATTATGTCTTATTTTAAGTGTGATGACATATTTTGACTAAAAATGAGGAAAAATACATTTGGAAACATTTAGATTTTTTTCCCAATGTATGTTTAACAGTGACATTTCTTGCCACATGTGATAATATGAGGGATACACTGCGAGCATTTCTCTCAAAAATGAATATTTTGTGATATTTACTGTATGTTGTCTTGCCAAAATTCGCTCTGTGTGCACATAAGCTGTGTAAGTGTAATGTGCCTTTGCCATAAGTGCTCTTTTGTCTTTCCAGTGTAGCTTCTAATCTCTTCATGTTTGAGTTAATTCCTTGAAATAATAAAGTAACATCCAATATAATGTAACCCTAATGTTGTCCATTCTTTCTGGCAGTCAAACACAAGCCAAATAATAAGGTATGCGAATCAGAGGGCAGGGAAAGAATAAGAAAAGCCCTCTGACATCATGCACTTGCACCTGTTCTCTTGCTTCTCCAGCATTAGGCCCTGATAGGGGTCACGACCCCTGAAAGTCTGTGCTGATAGACAAATTCTAGCGCTCCCTTCAAGTAAGGTTTCAAGTGATATTTATTACTGTTGGCCCTGAATTTAATTATTCCCAGGGCAAACACAATAGCCATGTAACCATCAATTACACTGATGTTTTAGACAATATTTTCTGCTTCTACTCAGGGCGCTACATCTACAGAATGAATGATTGAGCACTCATGTTTTATCTCAACCTGCTTATTGTTGACTGTGAATGAAGCAGCGGGTTGAAATATGTGTCAACTCACCATTTCTTCTTCTTTTGTGTGTTATGAAAACGTATCAGATGAAGAGTAAATCCTATAACGGACTCCCTTAGCTTGCACCTTCACATGTGTCAGTCAAACCATTCACCTCGCTGACAGATGCAGTGACAGGGGATGAGATGGCAGCGTGCCTAAAGCTTTAACTGTCTTCCCAGCACTAGTGGAACTTCATATATAACCCTATGACACATCCAAAGATAAGCTACGAGCTGAGGTCTCTCTAAAGTCCAGCTGATGTCAGGTCTTCCTGTGGAAATTGCATGAAATCTGGATTATGGTAAACGTAAGAATGTGTCCTTGGATTAAGGAGTGTTCAGACTGAGCCCATCTGAGTTTAACCACAATGCACTTGCAACTTGTCTTAATATACACTAGACAGAAATGCCAATAGAAACAATGATGACGTATTGATTTGCCCTTGCTTGGCTTTTTTTTTTTTTTTTTTAATAGTGGATACTTTAAAACAGGTTAATTAAGCGAGTGAAGACATACTGTCCTGGGAACTGTACGGTACAACCCCCCTTCCCATCGCAGGGAACAGTAATCCCTACTTTTACTCTCTTACACTGGCATGGCCCGCTACCAAAATCAGCCATGAATCTCAGCTGCAGTTAGGTAATCCTTGGCAGACTCATACTATTGTCATAAAGAAAATCTTAATTTCACACATAATGAGTGGAGTAATGTTTTACAGACCTGGGATTATGTGGGAAAAAAGATTTTCTTGTGCAGTTCTACTGAAGATGAGCACAAGTTTCCAGATAATTCTGCAGCTTCACTGACCTGTAGCCTCATATTTTAATGTATCTGTTACCTACTGATCTTACTGTACTGGGAAAAAAAATTGCCGAATGTTTATGATGTAAGTCACGGAAATATGTATGCATGTATTTATTCATTCAGTTATTTATTTATTTACTGTTTATCCTCCTGAGACCCTGAGTGCTCTTTCAGGGACACGACTTTTACAGCTTTATTATAAGAAGAAGGAGAAGAAGAAAAATATTGATGTCTTTTAATACGTTCAAAGTCATTTAAATCAATGGGAAAGTGACAAATGTTGATGTACATGTTTTCCAGTTGACTGAATTGGGTTCAACTTTGAGAGAGAGAGAGAGAGAGAGAGAGAGAGAGAGAGAGAGAGAGGTCCACTGCAATGGACATTCTATTAAGAAAAAAATTAATGTATCTGAAAAAACTGTTGCATTGTGCTGTTTTCCAAAAAAGCCACTTATTTAACATAAAAAGTCAAAACTTGTACTTTTATGGGTCTCAAGAGGGTAAAATAATACCCATAGATATGTAATCCAAATGTATGTTCTTTATGTATTTGGGTTTTTGGTTTTTTAATCCATTTGAAAATTAATTCAGTATCAAACAAGTCCCAATGTTCCACTACAAGGGACATTTGATTAAAAAAAAAAAATAAAAAAATTATGTGTTTGAAAAAGAAATGCTGCAATATGATCCTTTCAAACATAATACTTACATTTTTTTTTTAATCAAGGGGGGAAAAAAACTCAGGTTATTGTTTACAAGAAAAGAAACCACTATATTCTTGACAGTTTCAACACATCAGTACAATCATAAATGAGGTGCAAAAGGATAAATGTGGTGCACATGAAAAAATGTGCTGCAAGAAACAAAAACACATCAAATGCTCTGGAAATAACAACACATGTGCAAAGTAAGAAAACATCTGCGAACAAAAAAAAAACACTGTATAAACAGTCACTACAATGGAAGTGCTCCAAAAGTGCAGCCAGACAATGTTTACAGTGTCAAATATAATCTAATAAAAGTCACATTAACACACTACGCCATAACTTCCATTTGTTTCCACACTCAGTCAGCTGTTCTCTCCATCCTGTGTGTCTCTGCTGACAGCGCCCCCTACAGGTTATGCAGTGTTTTTCATTTGCAGATGTTTTCTTGGTTTGCATCATGTCTCTATTTTCAGAGCATTTGACGATTATGCCTGTGTTTTTGTTTTTTTAGGAGCATTTTCTGCACCTTAAAGCACAGATGTCAAACTCCAGTCCTCGATGGCCAGTATCCTGCATGTTTTAGATATTTCCCTCTTCCATGTGATTCAGTTTAACCCTTTAACTCCTGAGAACTAACAAAATAATTGATAACATGAGCAAAAGTAAGACACAAATGGCAGAAAATCTAAGAAAAATACTACAATAAAAAAACAAAAAACAAAATGTAGAAAAATAAACAAAACGAGCAACAAAAACTAATAAATATTTACAAAATGACAAATAATGTGGAAAATTTTGAAAAAAAAAATTACTAAAGAAGAAAACTACCATTGAAATTTGGTCCCAGCAATTTTAATTTTGCCTTTAAAAAAATGTTTAAATAAAATTAAAAAAAAAATCTTCCTTTTTGGCACCTTGTCCATGCACAAATCTAAAAGGAAAATGGTTGAATTTTTCTGAATATTTAAACTAAATCATCCATTCAGAACGCATCAGCACTGACACTTTAAGAGTTAATAATCATCAGACTGATAATGATGCAATGGCCTCCATGTGTAATGGAAGAGGGAAACATTTAAAACATGCAGGACACCGGCCCTCGAGGACCGCAGGTTTCACACCCCTGCCTTAAAGGGATTATCTGGAGTAAAAATACATAACACTAATTTTTTTGTCTCAACCTGCCACGACCTTTGCCCCAGGTCCTTTCCACATCACCTGGCCCGCACCGTGCAGCTGCAAGCCCTTGCTGGTCTGAAACTAAATAAGCAGTGAGGCTTGCAGTTGCCGGTGCGGGACCATTCAGGATTGTCGCCTCCATAACCCGGACACTTTTCCTATCACCCATATCACCATAACCTGGCTGATCTATCCCCAGGTGTTTGTATTTAGTCTGTCTTGTCTTTATGTTGGGTTTCGTCATTAAATCTGTTCTCCCTTCAGCACTGAGCATTTGAGTCCTCTCTTACCTCACCCCCTCATGACATTTTTTTTAGATGATTGGGAGTACATACAGATAGTTGACATCAAAATCACACCATTTGGATGAACATTGAGAAATTTCAATTTGAGCCAAACTGTGTTAGCATGGAAGTGATTAGGGCATGTCTTTTTTTGGCGACTTAAAACACTATTTTTACACTCTTCTAAAGTTCTAAACCCATCACACTTATGTGGTAGTAAGTAGAGGGTCCCTAAAGGCAAACCCAAGTGTCCTGAGGTCTTCATGTCATCAGATAGTGTGTCCATGGTTACTGATCTCAAGCTATGTCCCTCTTTATTCATGAGACATCTTTAGGAGGAAGCCCAAAATAGTTGATTGCCGAGTGCAGAGTTAGACGCTCTAGAAATTCATGATTTCGTTGCATTCCGTTTTGAAAATGACAACCTGTTACTACGCTAAGCTTTGCTGTTGCATACAGCTACATTTCAAATTCTAATGAAATACTGGACTATGTTTTTAAAAATGATGCAATGAAATCGTTAATTTCCAGAGCGTCTAACTCTGCACTCAACAATCAACTATTTTGGGCTTCCTGCTAAAGACGTCTTATGAATACAGAGGTACATGGCATGAGATCAGTAACTCTGGAATAGAGAATTGGAAGAATTAAATATAATGAGAAGATTTCTCAACAAAACAGGAAGTGAACATGATTGTTTTCTTCTGGTAGATGTTAAGATGTCACATGAGCGTTTTGTCCAATCAGAACCCTCTGTACCCCCAGCTCTTAAAGGGATAGTTCACTATTTTTCACATGAATTTGTATAGAATCAGCGTCTTTACTCTGTTGCACCCACAGTGACTTACTTCCAGTGTTCTGTGAGTTGAGTTTTGGTCAAAGCGAAAGTAGTCCCGGCCTTATTAAACTACTTCCATCAGTTGTTCAGCAGTATTCGTAGCTGCTACATGGCAGGCGCGCAGCTGTTAGCAGTGACAACGCGGATTGATCGCTATTGAGAGAAAAGCAATTACGAGGTGTGACTTTTTGTTCGTGATGGTTTTGTTATGCAAATAAATCACTAATTCGAACACATATTGTTTTAAGAAGAAACACGTTTTATTTTTTTGAATCCCAGAAACCTGCTGGAACTACTTTTGCTTACCAAAACTGAACCAGAACTAAACACTGACGGGGGTAAATCACCATGGGTGAACCAGAGTAAAGACACTGACTCTATACAAGTTCATGTGGAAAATACCAAACTATTCCTTTAAAGCTGAATGAACTAGAGCAGAACACACCTGTTTCCTATGTAAATGCTTATTTGGAATTAACATGTCCATGTAAATATGAAGGAAATAGGTGTAATTCCGAATGACTTTAGTCGAAATAGCTAATTTGGAATTAAAAAAACACCATGTAAACGTAGAGAATAAAGCTCAATCTAATCTAATAATGCAGGGGGTACATTTGTAGTTGTACTATGGGAATAAAAATGGTGCCTCCTTGCCTCTGCCACACCCATGTCATGCCAACACTCCAGATGTCATGGGAACCGATAACAGCTGTGGCTGGTGGACGCAGGCTGCGTGTGAAAAGCTGCTCCATCTGCAGAAACCCTATCCCTCTGTGAAACCAGCAAGGGATTAGACACTTTTGATAAGGTCCTCAAGACATTTCTATTACCAAAACACATCTGGGGAACAGACGTACTGTACATAAGGAAAGTTTACTGTAAATCCAAAGTACACTTTTAAAATGTGCAAATGTATTTATTATATGTATCAGTGTCAGGAAGGAGAGATGCAACATTGCAAAGGAATTATCACTTTGTTTGTGAGAATCTATACCCAGATGTTCTCAGACTTATTTTGCAATTGTATTACTCAACATGCAGCGGCGTTCCACTGGATGTCACAATAATTCACTGCTCTTTATCATGTGAAATACGTGACTTTGTAAATGAGTAATTGAGTTATCCTTGAACGTTATACACAAGATGACAGAGTTGTGGTCCTACTGAGGTCATGGAAGCTTGGGAAAAAAAGGGGAGGAGAATATGCTAAGAAAAAAAGAAGAAGAAAAAAAAAATTCCATACAGATGCCAAGGCTAGGACACTTAAATTAGAGGGGTAGCTAAGCAAGGAGACATTATTCAGTTTAAGAGAGCTGCATTTTTGAGACTTGACCTCATGCACTTGGTTTCCTAGCCTCTTAAAAGTGACATTTTGGTGGCTTCAGGGCTGAAAAAAAAAAGCTACAGGGAAACCAAATGGGAATATTTATGCATCCCTAGTTTGCTTTCCTGCAACTCTATTTACGTTCTCATCCAGTTGAATCTAGATTTTTCATCAGTGCTGTCCCGGTAAAAGTGCCACCGCTGTCCGCGTAAAGGCAACGGTGGAGCAGCCATGTCCACTGGTTCACCTGTAAGCGATGCTGAGGACTACGACACGTGTCACCGAAGGAATGCCACGCCTTTGGAGAGGACAACGAGGAGAAGTACCTGCTACAAGGCCCACGTGTACTCCGACGAAGAACTGGAGGACGATAGGAGGATCAGACAGGAGCGTAAACTGTCCAAAGCGCACCAGAAGGACGCGCGCCAGACGCAGAGGAACGCAGCCAATGCCAGGGAGAGGGCGCGCATGAGAGTGTTGAGCAAAGCTTTCTCCAGATTAAAAACCAGCCTGCCATGGGTGCCAGCGGACACCAAACTGTCTAAATTGGACACACTTCGACTTGCTTCTAGTTACATCTCTCACCTCAGGCAACTTCTGCAGGATGACCGGTTCGAGAACAGCTTTGCGCACCCAGTCAATTTGGTATGAATTTTATTTTATTTTATTTTAATGTATTTATTTATTTATTTTCTGATCCTTATTAGGTGCTTCATACCACAGGAGCTATTGTATTATTAATAGTTGAGTCACTGCACATATATTCAATTTATTAAACAAGTAAATATATAGTAATGGAATAAACTTATGCTCTGTTTTATAGTATGAGGGGGGGGGCAATGGGAAACCTGTTGGTGTGGATCTTGTTTCTTCACTGACTAAAGCTGCTGTTTTGAATCTCCACAGACTTGGCCCTTTTTGATGACAGGCCGATCAGAGGACAACCCAGACATCTCAGCCACTGTAAGACTGTGTGGAGCTACAGCGTAGAACTGTGTTGTTTATTCACCATCACATGAGTCTGGACAAGATAAGAAGTGGAAACTGAAATCAACCTCATCGCTGCTCATCTTTGACAGATTTTTCTGCTTCTTCTAACCATGTTACTATTTCCTTTTACAATATGAACATTAACAAACTTCAGTTTCAGTTTAGTTTTATTTCGAGCACACAATAATCATCAAAACATCATTGAAAATTGTCAAAAAAAAATTCTTGTACTCGAAAAGGAGTGGGAAGAAGTGAAACTTATAAACTCCCATCTCCTTTTACAAACTAAAATTCAAATATACTGTGTTAACATACAATATACTTTTTAATCTCCTTTATATCACTACCACAAGACATCCATAACCATTTATATACACATCATTTACAATTCACCTCATACGATCTGATATGATCAACTAAAATACTAGTAAAGCATTCATTTATAGTGAAAGTACATTCACTTTCACTACAAAATAATTACATAAACAATAATTAATAGATATAATCCATAGATATATACATAGATATATCCTAACCATGATAGTTTTATTGCAATATAAGACTCATTCATTTTTTCTTCTACCTTGTAACTAAATATTCACTAATTCATATGAAGTTATTCCTAACTTCAGTATAAGATCACAGTTTCTATCATATATTAGTCTTAAATTGAATCAACTGACAGCCAATTTCAAGGATAAGTGTAAAAGTTTCACTATTTTCCAAATATTTTGTGTGCATGTTTGCTGTAATTAACATTATGGGATGTTTATACACTTTTTTCTACACTTTTTATTTTAACAAAAATCATGCTGACTTTTAGTTTCTACGTTTGGATTTACTCAGCTGTAATCCTGTTGTAATTGTTTTATTTTATTAATGGTACTGTATCACAACTCAGTGTCTGTTTTTTTTTTTATTATTATTCAGAGGTATATGTTACAGAATGACCGAGCTGTCGATGTACAATTATTTATTGTGCTTATAATGTGTTTGTATTTTATAGATAAAGAAAGAAATCTAATAGTGACTGTGTGCTGTTCTTAAACACAAATCGTGAATTCACTGCTTCTCATTTCAAACTAAATCTGAAATCACAGACGTTAAATCTGTATAAATCGAACTGGATATGACATGTCTGCAGCACATGAATCTATAAGTAGCTGTATAGTTGTTGCCAGTAGCTGCAGAATTCATATACAGGGAAGAAAAGTGTAACATGTCGAGATAAATCCCACAAATCAGATGCTTCTACAGTCAGAAACCAAACCTTGGCTAGCGTGATATTTTAACCTCACTTGTATGTACCACAGAATGCACATTTCTGCATTGTAGACATAACAAAAAGAGGAAAAAAAAAAAACATGGCTCAAAAGCTCATATAGACACTGGTTGTTACTCCACTGACATGTTCACAGGCAGATTGTGCATTTGTCACGACTATAAACATCCGTACATATCTGACAGTGTGAATGATGATGATCTTCTGAGTCCCTTTAGTTCAGTTCAAACCTAAAATGATGTGAGTACAGATGGATTGAGATTCAGTGGTTATCTGTGGTGGGACAGACTGAAGTAAAGTACTGCAAAAGACAAAAAAAAAAAAAAAAAAAAAAAAAAAAAGCAGACAAGAAAAGAGGAAGAGTTTTCATCAACTTACTGGAGAGCTGCAGCTGTTGCCATGTTAGTGAGTTTCCCAGAAGTATGAACAGCTCTCATGGGAGGTTTGAGCCACTTCACTAGACCTGGAGGGTTAATGAGCTGACTTCTCACACTTTGTTTGCCTCCGTACTTACCCCAGTTCACTTAAAAGTGGCCAAGTGTCCCATTAAAAATGAGGAATCATTAATCAAACCACCATAGATGTTTGGGTCTGATCAAGCAGAATAAGAACAGGTAATAAAAGACAACTGATAGTTAAAGATGATTAAACATAAACAGATATATGATGAGTTTAAAATCAAAGACGTTAATTTTTAGCACTTTTACTTTTTTATTTATCAGTTCAGCTTTTGTAGTTTATGTTACATGAGTGTCATCTAGTGGTGAAGAGTGTCCACACAGACCAGACAAGCATCAAACCCCAGAAGAAGACAACCAGCTGAGCACTGTTTGCAATATAAACCATGTTTTATGAACTTTATATTAAACTTTGTAAAGTGGTCTGACCATAATATCCTCATGAAACCCAAGACAAGTTTTGAGCTTTTTATGTGTATGTATTTATTTATTAGATTAAATAATTATGTTGACTAGAAATTGCATAATACAACAGTATTTTTCAGCTGTATTTTAAAAGGTATTTTTTATTCATATTCTTATTTTTAAATGGAATGTCCTTTGCATTTTTAAATAAAACCATAAAACTTGTGTCCCCTACAGGGAAACAAAACTCTACTGTTGGCTCTCAGGAGGATATATATGTAAAATGTTAGTCAAAAGTTTGGACTCACCTGTTTTTTTTCCTAGTTTTTATGACTCTCTACTTTGTAAATTATCACTGAACACTATGAATGAACACATATGGAATTATGAAGTTTAAAAGTGTGACATAACTCAAAACATGTTTTATATTTCAGATTCTTCTAAATAACCACATGTTGTTTATTTCTACTTTGTATATTTGTGTCATTCTCTGGAGGATCATCATGTGATAGTCACCTGAAATGTTGTCATCTATTGTCCATATCATTCTATTTACATGAGAAGGTGAGTCACAAATTTTGACTGGTATATATTTGTTACCTACTTTCCTATCTGCTCATTTGTTTATAGTTGGTTTTTTTTGTATATATGTCTATGTTTAATACTTCAGTTATTGATTATTGGTATTCTTATCATTGTTATTGTTATCATTTTATTTATCATATTTTTTGTACTATGCACTATATTACTACAAGATGTATTTAGGTTGTTGAGGAAGTGAAGAAGGGGTAGGATTAAATAAGCTTATGCTTCATCCTACTCCTTTTCGGACATGTCATTGTTATTATTATTATTGATGTATTGATTATTGTTGCAATTTGCACATGTTCGAAATAAATCATTCAAATCAAATCAAATCAATACATGCATACAAATAAATACATTTATCTTGTATTATATATTGTTTTGATTTTAACCTACAGTCAAAGCCACTGTTGCAAAAATTAAACCCATGTTGGAATCACACATGAAACCCACCCCCCACTCTCTATCCATCTCTCTGTCATTTTCTGAACTCACTTTATCCTCACCTCACCTCACCCTGGACAAGTCACCAGTTCATCAGACGGCTGATATATGGATATATGGAGACAAACAATCACTCTCACTTTCACAACTAAGGACAATTTCAGAGTGATCAATCAATATATATTGATTGTGGCAGAAGGTGAGAACCCACATAAACTCCACACTGAAAGGTCCCACTGACTGGTGTTGGGATCAAACCCAGAACCATCTTGCTGTGAAATACAAGTGTTACCCACTGCACCTGTGTGTCACCTGATGCAAATACCTGTGATGTCCCAAGTGTCCCCTGTCCTTAGACCCTTCTTCTCGGCAAGAACAAAACCTCAAAACCCAGTGGGAAAAAGAATAAATCCTAAGGAGAACCACACTGAAGGACAGATCCACTCCCATGGACGGACAGGCTATAGATCAGGGGTATCAAACTGCGGTCCTCGAGGGCCGGGGTCCTGCATGATTTAAATGTTTCCCTCTTCCATTACACCTGGAGGCCATTGCATCATTATCAGTCTGATGAAGAGCTGATTATTAACTCTTTAAATGTCAGCACAGATGCATTCTGAATGGATGATTTTGTTTAAATATTCAGAAAAATTCAAATATTTTTCTTTATTTTGTGGATGGAAAAGTTGCTAAAAAGCAAGAGGTGTTTTTTTTTTTTCACCATTTTTTTTTTAAATTGCTGTGACCAAATGTCAATACTAGTTTTCTTCTTTAGTATTTTTTTCCCCAAAAAATTCGCCACATTATTTGTCATTTTGTAAATATTTATTAGTTTTTGTTCATTTTGTTTATTTTGCTACATTTTGGTTCTTTTAATTTTTTAATTTTTCTTTGATTTTCTGCCATTTGTGTCTTACTTTGCTCATGTTACCAGTTACTTTGTTAGTTCTCAGGAGTTAAAGGGTTAAACTGAATCCCATGGAAGAGGGAAATATCTAAAACATGCAGGACACCGGCCCTCGAGGACCAGAGTTTGACACCTCTGCTATAGATGAACATCCATTTATAAATTATGTCCAAGTCAGCACGACTAGTTTTTAAGTGAAAATTGCCAATGTGTAAAAGTGTCCAGCAGAGGTCACTATAACCTCACAAAGTCCAACATATTCCAACCAGTGACATTGATATAGATTTAATTCAGTGTGTGTGTGTGTGTGTGTGTGTCAGATTATGCCTGTTCCCCTCCACCTCTCACATGCCTCTTCATTTTCAAATATTAATTCAACTCAAGCTGAAATTGTTGCTTCAATGTAAAACTGCTTTGTCAGCAATCACAGCTCGGCACAGGCTACTTTTTTTTTTTTTTCTCCTTCTTTCAACCCCCCTCTTTGGTCTGACTAAAACATTTTTCATTTGCAGACGAATTTCCATGAACAGGAAGGAACTGTAGGTCCAAAGCCAACATCGGGGCTTTAGTGAGGCTGCCTTTGTAGCTGCCCCAAAAGCATTAACTTAAGGTCTTGCAGACCTGCAGGAATCCAGATCGGACGCTTTGAGCTTTCCAAACCCACTTTCACAATGTTTGTTATTCATCCAGTCACTCAGTACCACTAATGAGAAAAGGGATATGTAAATCCCAAACTATTTCAATCATGTTTGCCTAATGTAGACACTTCCCATTTAGGGATATTATTCCCTGTCTTGCTTCCATTTTTTTTTATTTTTTTTTTTATGTAGAAAAGAACATTATAGCCAGATATGAAATGTTGACCCATGAACCTCCAACTGTTATCCTAAAACAGAAATCTGAGATTTTGAATTATGACTATTACTGTAGAACATGTAGGTGGATGTTGCATCTTGATAAACAGCTCTCACTTTAATATCTATAAATGGATCATCTCTAAGAATGTGAAGAAATTTGAAGCTTCTTGTAACACATCCAAAACTGAACTAATGGAAGTGTGAGGAGAAAGTGTTTGTGTTCAACTAATTTATACAAATAACTGTGAATGTACATCTACATTATGTATGTCTCTATTTTTATTTTATATGTATAGTTGTGTGAGTGTATCTGAAATATTAATATTTGAACTCTACACTGTTAACGGTCACGAAAAATACCTTAAGGCAGGTATGTCAAAGTCATTTTTATTTTATTTATTATCAGTGGGCCAGACCAGTAAAATAATAATATATAAATAATGTGAACTCCAAACTTTCCTTATGTTATGGGAATATGTACATTTCTAATCTATCCTTTAAAAACAATGTGAATAATATGAACAACTTACATTTCTTAAGAAAAGTTAAATTGTATTTTTTAGTTAAATGTTTATTTTTTCTATGTTTCAGTTTATCCTTTACACATGTGGATTATAACTTACACATCACAGTGGATCTACAAATATACAAAACATTTAGATTGTTAGAATTACAATTACTTCTCTTAAGACACATCAGGTTAATCATATTAAGATTATTCATGTTTTTGTGAAATGATTGTTTTCATTTTTGGCATTTGGAGCTGTCATTATTTATAGATTATAAACCTTTTTTTTTTACCCACTTCAGTTTGAATGGCTCTGTACTAAAATGACTGTTAATATTATTTAAGTATAATTGTAAGGGCCAGATGCCTATTTTATGCTAAGTTTTGAATTTACCCCAATATTATGTGTATTTAATATTCATATTATTTGATATTATAACTTCATATCGATAACACACTTTTGTAAGTTCATTATTGATAAACTTGTACACAGTTAAAAAATATGCATTAGAATTATTGCAGGAAGTTACATAGTGGGCCTTTAATCACTATGGAAACGTTGCACGAGGTATTGTTAGATTGATAGGGCAAGAGGAAGGTTGGAGTTGGATTTTAATTCACATTCGTGGACATTTTAGAAACATAATTTTGTTTGGATTCATTTTTATCTTTTTCATAATTTTAGATTTAAAATAAAAGCACAAAATGTTAAGATTGGTTGAAGATTTTTTTTTCCTTTGGATCCTGAAACACACATCAGCCACAAAGCTCCAACTTTCTAACAATTTAGTTTGGTTTCTCAAAAACATTTTGCACCTCACAAATGGGATTGGACCCTTTAGCAGATCACATATGGCCCCCGGACCATATGTTTGACACCCATGCCTTTAACAGTTACATTGGCCTTTCACTGGTTTTTGCATCAATCTTCTAAAGGATGTGGTTTCAGTGTATTTAAAGGGGAAGGTGATGCCATACATACTTTAATGTCGATAAATGAATAAATAAAATGCAGTCTTTCCCGGACATTGGTGGTTGCTGTTGGGAGCGTTCATGCATGGATATACTGTATGCCCTCTGGTGTGTAAGTGTAAATGAGAGAAAGAGGTAGAGAGACAGAGAAGGAGATTTGTCTTGTGTGCAAGACTTCCTGTTAGTCTGTGGAGATGACACACTCTTCTGTTAGATAGGTGATTGGGTTACAGTGCAGGACTGACAGCCTCCTCTCAGGAGAGAATGGAGGCTCTTTGTGTTAGGATGAGCCGGACGATCTGAAAAAGAAGGTCGAGCCAACAGAAAAAGAAGACAAAAAAAAAAAAAAAAAAAAAAAAAAAACACAGGAAAGATGCAGAAGTTGGTGAGAAGACGAGGGTGACGAGGAGGAGGAAGAGTGGAGGTTTGACAAAACAATCACACCAGCCCCACAGCCTTCACTATTGTTTCACAAACTGCTCAACAACACGCTAGGTGAATATTAGTCCTGTACTTCAGGCTCCTGACATGGCTTTGGGCAGAGCTGTTTGGGAGGTGTCCTGGTTCTAGTGTCTCTGCCAGTGCAAGACCAAGAGAAACAGATATTTGTTTTTGCTCTCAGGGCATGTGGATGTACCCTGGTCCTGTTTACAAGGACTGGGCGGTGCCTCCTAGTCTATTATCACTACATTTGTCTCCTCTCACAATCAGATTTACACCAATGGCCTTTGTCAATGGACTGAATATTTGTCTATTGTCTCCAATAGTATTGTGTCTATATTGTTTTATTTATTTATCTGTATGTAGATATGTAGGCATTTAAACACACGATACAAGAGAAATTAAATCTGAAAAGTTTGAACGGATAGTTTAAATCATCATTTATGTAATTAAAATCTTATATTAAATATTAGCTGAAAATAGCAAAAAAATCAAAATCAAAAATCAAAAGGTACAGCTGGCCAGATTTATTTGGAGCTCATGTGTAAACTAAATGAGGTCAAAAGAAATTGTTTTGAGACTGGGTTTCAGAGTAAAAACCTATTAAGTCCTTTGAATAGCTTTCACACAGTCTGAGCTGGTTCCAGTGCTCTTCCAGTCCCCCCTCTGGTGGCATATTCTCCCCAAGTTCCTCTTCTGACATTACAAAGAAGGCCACAAACTGACAATGGAGATAATATTTTCCCTTCACAATGGCTCCCAGTCTCTGCTCTGGGCGAAGGCTCAGTCACTGTAAGTAGCCTGGGTTTTCCCATCCCTGTCAGACAGTGGCCCAGCCCAGCGGAGAAATGAGTCCCCAGGTTGCTTAAAGGCCCAACCTGTCAGCAGTCCAGAGGGATTAGCCATTCACAGCCTCCATATTGTTCTCCAGGCCACAATAGGCTGCATGGGGCCCAGCCCTTTGTCATCAACTCTGCTGTGAACCTCTGCTGGGGCAACAAAAGTGTAACACACCTGCAACTATGGATTAGAACTTTTTCTAACCCTCCTTTCTGGTCTCTCTTGTCTTTTTTCTTTCTTCTCTGACACATTGCCCATGGCAGTGTTGGCCACATCAAAAGTATTTCAGACAAAAAACTGCCTTTCCTGGTCAACACCCAAAAGCAACCATGGACAAAGTATGCCGCACACAGTTTATATATATATATATATATATATATATATATATATATATATATATATATATATATATATATATATATATATATATATATATATATATTCATTCCTTCCTCCTCATTCCTTCCTCCTCAATGCATATTTCACAGCTTTATTGGGAAAAAATAAATAACTAAATAAAAATGGTGTACACTGCAAAGAACATTCCATTTTAAAAAGGTTTAAATGCATCTGAAAAAAACTGTTGCAGTGTCCAGTTTCCAATAAAAGCAAGAATTTACATGTAAAAAAGAAGCTAAAACTGGTGCTCTCCTGGTTCTCAGAAGGATAAATTTAGAATTTCATCATAAGGAACTGAAACCTTAACAATGATACTTTTCTTTTTAAAAAAAACATGTATTTTTGTGTTTATTTGATGCATGCTTTTGCCAATTCAACCAAATCAACTTCTTGTACCAAATTCTTTGACAGGCCCAAATAAATGTCAGGAAGGATATCTTTACCAAACATCAGTCTTATTTTGGCAGCCCCCACATCACCTTTAACCCTGGGGAGAAAATATTCTGTCAAGGGACTCTGACAACCACATTCAAGCAACTAAACCCAAATCCAACTTTTTTTTTTTTTTTTTTAATTTGTTTAAAGGCTTGAACTTTTCATGACCACTTCAGAAATCAAAGTGATTTCATGGTTATCATGTAGAACGTGATGTCCTAAAACTCTTGGTGGAAGGGAGAAATTTATTGACATGTGGTCCTTTTTTCTTGTTTATTGCCTCTGAAGGTCACTTAGTCTGCACAGGTGCAACAAAGAAAAAAGTCAGCAAGTTAGTTTTGGAAAGAATTAAATAATTAAATATCCACATCCACAGATATTTGTCATTTATTGTAGTTTTTTTTTTCATATGTTTCACATTTCCTGTTGCTTCATAACTAGCTCAATAGTACCCCCCATTACTCAAACAAAGGTGAACCCTCATGTCTAATTTACTCAACATAAATAACTTAACACCACTACTCAAATGTTGCATCAACGGGAAAACATGTCTTATAGCCTTAAATCAACTATGAATAATTTAGAGGCAGACAATTCTTTGAGCAATTTACTTTTGGTAAACATTTTCTAGATCATAAGGGAATTCAATCTTTCAAAACAATTACTTTAACTTCTTTTTTCATTTTTTTCCCCAAATCAACTGCAGTTAACATATTGATGTTTGGAAAAAAAATATTTTTTTTATTATTTACTTTTTTCCACAGTTTATACAGAAAATGTTAAGTTAATGACCAGTTGTGTTCTTCATTTCAGACAAAGCTGTTTAACATATAACGACCTAAACCTCCACTTGAAATGTTTAATAATGTTCAAACCACTAATCCTATCAATACATATAAAAGATATTCATATTCATCATATATGACCCATTTGGGTGATCAGAGGCTGCATAGTTACCATGGAAACAATGTCATCTCCTACAATATCGATTCGCCAGTAAAGTCCTTGGAGTTGGATTAATGACAGTGGATGGAGACACTTGGTTTTATGTTCAGTTATTGATATATTTGGTGAAAAAGTCTATGTTTTTGTTGTTTGTTTCTAATTATGCTCAACTTTAACCTAAGCTTTCATGAATATTCATATGATTGTTAAATTAAATGTTGGAAAATACTGAATTTACACTGACAAAACACAACATAAAGAGGATAATATAATCAATGTTGATGAAACACTTATGAAAGTTTAATAAATATAGAGAAAAAATTTTTGTGGAAGCATCACAAAAGTAAGAGTGAATCTGTAGGTGAGCTTTACAATTAGTTTAAGTTTGTTTAACGATGCATCCAATTGCAAATTGCTGAAGTGGGGATTGTCATTAAGACACACGATGGTCTCTGTGGACTAACCCCAGGGTCACCATCATATACCAAGACGCAGCTGACAGTCTGTGACACTTGGCCAGTTAACACAGTTTGATGGATCACCTGTGCGTGCAAGCATGCAAGTGTACTCGCATTCATGTGTGCATGCAGATTTGTGTGTGTGATCTTATAGACGTATCTGTGTGTGTGTGTGTGTGTGAGTGTGTGTGTTTGGACACCCCTCTGGAGAGCCTCTATAGCTGGATGGTGTATCAAATGGCACGTTAATTACTCAGTCTTCAAAAGAGGGCTGTCCTGGGTAGAAGTGAGCAGAGAGCTGATGGCTGTGTGGTGGTCAGGGATGCTGCCTATGGGGAAAAGGTGTGGAGACCAGGGACACATGTGGAGGTTTATGCACAACAAGCTAACAGACAATCACCTAAAGTGCACCCACTCCCCCAGGTGAGCAATGAGACACCTCAGACCTGAAACAGTTGCTGTTTCTTATTAGAACATTCTTTTTAATGAACATTTGGTAACACTTTACATTATGGATCATTAATAAGGTGGTAATTGTATGGTAATTTTGATGTAATTTCATGGTAATAATCAGTATTGCGCTTATTCATATGATAATAGAGAAACAGGTAAGTAGATATCTAATAAACCAATGGATCAGAAACAGAAGATTTTACATTTTTGAAAGCTCTTATTTGGTTTGACTTCTATAAATTTCCAACAAATAGAGACAACAATGCTCGAGCTTCTTTTGTGCAATTTGTTATTTATTGTTAATGTAATAAAGACATAACATTGGGGAAAAGACATTCAATGAAAAATATAAACTAAAATAATAAAAACTGGCAAAATAGAAGCTTGTTTGTTATCAAAGTCAGTGTTGGGGCCCGTTGTCTTTGTCTTTCAAAATGTGTGTCAGTGTGTATTTGTCCTACCTCATGACAGTAGAAGAAAACTAATTAAAAAAAAAACACAAAACAAAAAAATCCTTTCAGATTCTCACAGTTCAGTAATCAATTAGTTGGTTTGCCACCCAGCTCCCACTGGGATCTCTATGGATCATCGAATCTGGACGCTGGAATTCCTGGGATCTGGAATCTCAGCGTTTCACATAACCAGCAGAAAGTGATCCGTTGCAGATTGCGAAGTGGCTGGAATCTCACACAAGAAAAACCCTGACATGTGGGCAGGTCAGATTAAATTCAACAAGTTATCCTCTAATATATCAATTAATAACACCCACATGTATTAATGGAATCATTTTCAAAATAACCTAATTGTGAAGTAAAAATCTTATTCTTCTCCTTTTGACAGGTGTGAAACTATAAACATTCAAAAGTGATTCGTTCAACCATATTCAAGTATTCAATATTCATTAGTAGTAGACAAACCAAAAATCATTTTATGAAAAATAATTGACATCAAATGACTCTAAATTGGTACCAAAATTACATACATTAATCATAGTAATCTTAACATGCTTACTTATTTTCTTGCTGCTCCAGTACAACAAGAGATTGCACTAAAATTTACCTCACACTATATTCCCATTAAAATACAAAACCACCTATTAAATCATTAATTTTTCACAGCACAATTCAGGAAATAATATCGGTCCTTTTTAACACAAAAATCACACAACAAACCGTTCAAAAAAAAATCACAATTGTAACCCATTAAACATAGCAACACCATTAGCACAGTTTTAAGGCTATCTGGTAATTAAAAAACACCTTAGATTACATTAGCTGCATCCTATCCAGACTCAACAATTAAACATTGGCATTAGCAGCCTTAAAAAGAATTAAACAGTATTTGTTATGTCCTTTCTTTAACTCACCGAGTCAGTGCATGCACGTGGTTTGCATTTTTCTCAGCACGTGGTCGGTAAACTCCCCATTCATTCATTCACGCTGTTCTAATATATTAAAAAGCGACAAAAGTAACAACGGAACACTCTCCGGTACAACTACAACTAATTTTAAGGCACTTTACCGGGTATACTGTAGTAAAATCACTTCTCAACTTCCACACGGAAATAGTAAGCACAGTCTACGATAAGCAAAGAGGCTAAGCCACGCCCTTCTACTTCCGGTCCATGGGACTTAGCTAGCAAAAAAATTACGTGTCTTTGTTTTAGTGCAAAAATAATATTAAATTATGAAAATTTACAATCTATTTCACAACAATAAAATCTGAGTAACTTGAACAAATAGGAACAATATGAAATGCCCGAAGAAATGTAAGTACAATTTTAACAATTTCTACCTGTTATTAAATGTTTAGTGTTCTTCTAGGTCCAGTCCATAATGCACATGCAGAAATGATAAGTTGGCGCATAATTGCACTCATTTTTCTGGATAGTTTATACAAATAATTATTTTCACCATTTAATGAAGGGTTTTTTTGCAGTAAAACAATGACAAACATTTGGAGTTGTCATTATTTATAAATTATTATGCCATTATCTTACTGGTCCAGCCCACTTGAGATCGAATCAGGCTGAATGTGGCCCCTGAAAAAGGTGAGTTTGAGACCCCTGATTCCAACAGAAACAATAATGGATTAGCTTGTACCTGATGCTTAATTACCACACTAACCTTCAACACATACAGTTTACCAAAACTGTCAAATCTTCCCCAGTTTATTTGGGGCAGTTTGGAGAAGCCCCTGCTGTTCTATTATGATATGTTATTTGCTAAAACCATGCACTGATCACTTTGAGCAAAAACTAAAACAGTCATAATGAGGTTGGAACAAATTAACCTCAGTTTTGCTTGTTTATATGAGTCTGTGGTAGCTCGACTTCTGTAGTGAGCAAACGGCAGACAGGAGAGATGGACAACGGCCTTTGACCTCACCTGACCCTGACCATCCCCCTTGCCTTTCTGTCTCCTAGCCCATAACACCCACACGCACAGAGCTTAGAGTTCCCAAAGCCTTCTTAGACCCCCTTCTTCTGTCTGTCAGATCAAAGCTTGCCGGGGGTTGAGAGGGACCTGACCCATGGGAGAAGCAGAGGATCCTGCTGTTTGGCTAGTCAGCGGTGTGGAAAGAGGCAAACAGGCAGCTCCAAGGACAGCCACACAGAGCCCCCACCCCACTATACACCCCCGGGCTGATGAAGTCTTAAATCCATGGAGGTTTCTCAAGGCCATGCATAACAGAGGAGGATGTTTGTTCATCACAGAAAGACATACTCACACGTACACTTGAAGAGACACACACTCACGATTTATCTGTGTCTCGTCTTCTCCAACTGCATCAATAAGACGCATGCTTTCTTCCTCTCTCTTCTTCTGTCTCCTTCCTGTCTATCCGCCTCCTCCATTGCTACAGATGCACAAACACCCTCTGTGTCTTGTCTTCTGCTCTTCCGCTTTTTGCTTCATACGGTTACCACACAGGCCATTATTCATCCATCATCTTTCTCTTTACTGTCTGGGCCTGTGACACTGATTAATTTGTGTTGTATAATAAAATACACAACAAGGATACAACTGGGGGAATGCTCTGTAACTGTATAGACAAGTGAATGCAATGAAAGAAGAACCTTCACCTATTAAGACCCAAACAGTCACTGGTGATGTATGATGGAAAATGTTGAATTCTTCTTTATCCACTAATCCTATCAATGCATGTAAGTAATAGATGCAAAATACAGTTTGTCATCTTTTCAGGGTCATTAGATATGACCCATTTTGATGTTCAGAGGTTCTGTAGTTACAGTGGAAACACCGTCATCTTCTATAACATTGATTCACCAATACATTTCATGTAGTTGGATCAATGATAATGCATAGAGACACTTGTTTTATGTTCAGTTAATAATAATAATAATAATAATAATAATAATAATAATGTAAAGCTAGAGTGCTTCACATTATTGAGCCATTATTCATTTGCTCTCACAATCTCCCTCTAGTGGTCCTAAACTACCCTCTCCTCTCCTCTCCTCTCCTCTCCTCTCCTCTCCTCTCCTCTCCTCTCCTCTCCTCTCCTCTCCTCTCCTCTCCTCTCCTCTCCTCTCCTCTCCTCTTCAGACCTCCAGCTTCCATGTCATATAAAATGCAAGTGAAATAATAACTGCACTCTAAAAGACTGAACCGCATCTTAACCATATTTACAGACTTCACATTTTGCTAACCCTTAATACACATTAGCGTGACTGATATTTTGCCCCACATCAGTACCTGTTTTAGTTTCCACTGTGAAAGCTAATTCAAACAGTACATGCCATGTGACTTAAATACATCCGACTACTCCAATATCCTGGAAACCACCCTTCAGCTTTTCACAATTAACTGTATATTGAGCAGTACACCCTTATATAACCTCCTGGATCTGTGAACGTTCCAACAACGTGCTGCCTGAGCCTGTGGCGTTGATTAATCTGCATGATAATGAAGACACACCACAAACCCTGGTGGGTGTGTAATCACCATAATTATTAAATAATTATGTTGTAGTCATAAAGAGCGGATGCTAATGGTCTGTTTACTGACTTTATCTGCACTTGATTAGATCCAATCGCTCCTCAGTGAGGCACGGTTTTAGAACAATTATTTGTAGCTCTGTTGAATGTTTAATTAGTCTTTTCTGCTAAAGCTCATGAACTGTGATGGGACTCATTTACATGTAGCTATATGACCCAAAAAAAAAAAAAGGAAAACCACATAATATCTAATGTCAACAATCATGGGCTAGTATTTCACAGCCTCTCTTAGCTCACTACTATAAAATACAGTTCTGCAGCATGAAATTTCCTTTGAAATCCCAGAGACACCTGATGCGTGTTTGAGCTACTTCATGCGTCTCATAGTGGCCTCCTGCATGTTTTTATGAAGCGCCCTGCAATTTCAGACCCCATGTTCTCCTTTCTGCTCTCTCTGCCTCTGGTGTACAACAAAACACCACACTGTAGTACCGTTCAGTGACTTCCCTGCTCTTCTCTGTGGTTTACAAGGTGACGAAGCTCGCCGCAGTGTCTCAGTGCAGCTGGCATCCTCAGTAAACGGAGGGGGGGGTCCCATGTGATCTGGCTGCATGGTGCTCATGAGGGCATTTAAAGTCTCTATGTCTTTTCCACATGGTCTAGACTGGTTTAATTACCCTGTTCTGCCTCAGCTGTGACTGTTGACGCCCAATGCTTGTGTGCCACTATGAGATAGATAGTTAACTGATAAGCTCAGTGTATTTCTTATGTGTTTTATACACATATACGCATATCTAATGATCCATATATAAATATAATATAGTTATATAAACAATATTTACTGTGATTATTTGATTTTAGGAAAATTAGTGGTTATAAGACTTTTACTTTTTATGATATTATAATTTTGTTAGGGGAAGAGGAGAGAGATATTGTTTTTGGTTTGTTTTTTTGTTTGATTTTCACCAATTTTATGCAAAAACTACTGGATCAAAATTTCCAGGAAAAGTGTGAGATGGTCCAGAATAGATCAGATTAAATTTTGGTGAGTGTAGGTCAAAGGTCAAAAGGGGTTTGTTGTACCTTGTTCTATCATTTAATGAAGTAATGGTTCTTTAATTTAATTTTATTCTAATAATTATTATTTTGCTGTTTGTAGATATTTATTTGATTTAAAAAAAATCACTTTGTAATTCATTTCTTTTGCCAGATCTGAAATATATGTGGTTACTCATGCAACTATACTCAAAGGAGAAAAAAATATATACAAACACATTTACAATACTGGAACACTCAAGAGAGCGCAGGCCTCTGTGAAGCAGCACAAGTCTGTAAAGGTCATAAATTTTGCAAATATACCATTCACATCAGTATTATCTCATCTAATGTCCGAAGGTAAGACTAATTGAAAGCAAAAATCTGTGTGATACTACTGTATCTTATCTGGATTCAGAGATATCACCACTTATGTGTTTTAGTGTTTAACTGTCACTGTGACCTTGACCTTTGACCTTTATAGGTCAAAATGTAATGGTTTCTTCCTTAACGCATTATCAATCATTGCTTTAATCAAAATCTGTCCATAACATTTTAAGTTATCTTGCTGAAATACAGACAAACAAATGCATTGGTAAATAAAACATAACTTCCTTCATGGAGGTAAAATTAACAGACAAATAATCTGTCAGTTAAAAATAAGTAAAGTACCAGTGTGGTTCTTTGAATTTGTTGACGCAAAATAATTATTGTGTATTTATATTTTGTTCATTAGTGCATTTATTTTTGACATTATATACCACATTAAGTTCATCAGTTTATGTTACTCCTGTGTCATACCTATGGATACAGTTAAAGTCTAAGTATAGGGATCATTTTTTTCAGTGTACAAATCTATTTCAAAATAACAAAGAGGCAAAAAAAAAAGTTGAAGCATAGTGTTCAGTTCATATGATACTGCAGGCTTGACTGTGCCTGTGTCAGGTCTTCTCTGGCTTTGAGAAGGTGAGACACTCCGATAGTATCAGCCAGAATGACCTTTTCACTCCTCGCCTCCCTCTCCTTTACCCACCTCCCCCCATCCCTGCTGTCCCTCACCATTCCCTCCTGGCACCCTCAGCGCTGGGTGGCACCCAAGAGCCACTCGGCCTACGGGTAGAATTACAGCAGCCAGAGCCTCACATGTTTTAACAATTTCCTCTGTCCTCTGTGAAATTATGCAAATATTTTAGTCCAGTTTCCTTGAGTCTGGAACACCAATTAAGAGTGTCTGTTTGGTTTTCATGACAGCTGTTGAGGAGGCTTGCAGACAGACAGGCAGGCAGGCAGGCCTTGCACTTGAGGTGAAAGGCTCCTAGCATGCAGGCCTGGACCAATATATAAGACATGCAAGATACACAGGAGGCTGCAAATAGAGACGCTCTGCTGATGAGGTGAGATTGGTGCATGAAGGGGAATATAAATACTCAGATGAAGAAATTGAAAAATTAGGTTCGTGAGATGAAAACATGACGATGACAAGCGAAGGTATTGATGTCAATAAAGACAGAAAAAGATGGAGAAGTAAGACATGATGGATGGAGGTGGAAAAGTATTGAAGAAAGAACTGGACTGGATGGGGAATAATTATTTCCAAAAGTCAGAATAGAGAAGTAACAGACAGACAGACAGACAGACAGATAGCCCTGTTGATTTCAAGGAAACCTCTTGTGGATGTTTTTAACCCATCAACAGAGGATGAATTTAATCTGCCTTGATAATGATCCAACACTGTTCATCCGGCAACAGGTAAGGCTACACTGTAAAAAAAAAAAAAAAATCCCCTTATTTTTACATAAAAAAAACCCAGACAGCTGTGGTTTTCAGAATAAATAAATAAACAAACAAATAAATAAATAAATAACACATAAAATAAGATATAATTTATTAATTTAAAGTAGTCACCACTCCACACAACAAAAATACAACCATATTACATCAGCACTTAAATAAATAATACTGGATGGAAATAGCTCTAAGATAAAAAAAAAAAAAACAAACAGTTCAGAATAAATTATAATTAAAAAAGTTATTATTAAGATTACATAATAACATGTAGATTTAACATTTTAAACATATTGTAAAATGACTGTATCCTTCATAGTGCCCACAGTATATCCTAAATACGCTCAGAATAAACATGTTGTCATTTTGGGTGGAGTGTCTTCAGAGTTTTGTAAGGACAAAGCTAGTATTCAAACTGACAATGCTTTTGTTTATTGGACAACCTCCTCTACCAACTGAGCCACAGTCACCCAGTGTTTTTGCATATTTACCTCCACCAAGGAGGTTATATTTTTGCCAGAGTTTGTTCGTATGTCTGCAAGGTAACCCAAAAACTAATGGATGGATTTTGATTATATTTTCAGGGTAGGTTGGGGGGGGGTCCTACCTTGGTGGAGGTCTTTTCTAGTTAAAATGTTAAACTGAGAACAAACCTTATTAGTCCCTGGAGAGTAATTAGTTTTACAGTCAGTCCTGTCCAAATATTCAAGTATAATACACACATTTACTTCTTTATTACTTTTATGTTGTTGTTTTTTTTAAAGAAAGCAAATAGGCTGTTATTTCAACATTGTGGTCTTACAATTAAAAACAGCACCACATGGTTTTTCCATTTACAGTTTTATTTTCTCAAAACAATAGAAAGACATCATTTCTACATACATATCTGGTTTTGTTAACCCTTTGATGTATACTGGTCACTACAGTGGACAGTTATTCTACAGTTATTCTCGTGTATATTCATGGTTTTTGTTGTTTTAGTTCCATATCAGTCAGTTCATATCATTACTGTAACTGGTCTGTACTTAACACCTGATCTGTTGTTATTAGACTGTAATTAACAATCTCTTCTTAAAAATGTTTTATTTCATAGTGTTCTGATATTGCATTTTAAATAGACGTTTCTTTTCCAGCTGAGTGGATATTTTTGTAACTCCATAAAAAAATAGTTTCATTAAAAGGATTTAACATTGGGGGTTTTTTCAGTTTTTTCAGCCTAAAGAGGAATAAAAAACACTAAGGTTTTCATAATTCATGCATCAAATGGATAACATATAGGCTACTTCCTGTAAAAACTACAACTATATTCAATTCAATATATTCAATCTTCTCAAATAAATAAGTATTTTCACTTACAGTTTTTCTAAATACATTTTTCTAAAGTATTTAACATTTAAAGACATAGGAAGTTAATTTTTATTTATTTATTTATTTTATTTTACTGAATGATCCGGATATTTAAATCAAATCTGTTTTACGTTACAGTGAAAAACTGATCAATCTGATGTTCTTTTGTCTTCTTCTTGCAATTTTACATTTTGCTTTTAATTCTACAGTCCATTTTTTTTTTTTTTTTTTTTTTTTTTTTTTTACAGTGTATATATCTGCTATTACAGCTCTGTAAAAGCACTGATAATAGCAGCAGGTCAAAAATTGAACCTGGCCCACTGCTGGGAATACAGACGTCTGCTGTGTTTCTAATCAGTCCCGCTCTAGTTCTTATTCTCTTCTTCTTTCTACTTTCTCCAGTTTTGCATAGACCCACTACTACAGGTCATGTCATTCACCACCACAGGGAAAGTTGATGTAAGACACCAGTGAAGCCCACTCCACCTCACTATAGAAGTCCATCTTTTCTTTAAAGACCTGCTGGCTCCAAAAATCCTCCTTCATGGTAACGAATTTGATCCAGGGATTGTGCTGTCTGGATAAATGTTCGCTTTACTCTATAATGGGACTGGACTGAGGTCACGGCACTAAAGCATCTCTATCAGTTCAAAGGTGGCACGAATGGGAGTCCTGAAGACAGATTCATCTTGGTCAGGAGAAAACCTCTTGAAAGGAGGGCATGTAATCGTGCGATGAAGCGTGACGGACCATATCGTTATTAAATGGTATTGTTAAAGGAAACAGGAGACTGAGGTCAAATTTGATGGAAGCTGTCTTATTGTGATATTTGAGACAAGCCTGTCACTCATGCTGGTGATAGATGGTTAAATGTGATGAGTGTATCCATAACAATAAATAAAATATATTTAAAAAAAAAAAAAAAAGTCAACTCTGATTTGTGCTTTTATTGCCATGTCTCAACTATTATACATTATAAACCCCAAAGTTTAGAATAATTAAATATATTAAGTTGTGAATACTCCGTTTCAGTAAATTTTGCAGTGTTAAATCAACACTTAGAGAGTTTATTTAACTTCTTCTAGAGTGTATTTGGTCCCTTTGTCTCCAAATTAACACTGCAAAATCTACAGTTTACTACTAACTAAAATGTATTCAGTTGCTGTTATATGTTTTTCTTTTTAAATACTAATATTAAAACTAATATTTTTTTTTATTAAGGGGAACTATTGTGGATATAAGTGAACATAACTTAAAACATAGATGAGGTACAACAGAGTGGAATTAAGTCATTAAATGCTGAGAATGATATTATACTGTTTCAAATAAGGATGATTGAAAAAAAAAAAACTTAACTGATGTAGTAGATGTTGAAATATAATTTCAAAACACTCCAAATAACCACAAATATCTATCACACCAAAAAAAAAAATTACAATCACAAAACAGTAATTTTTTTCAGGGGTGGCTGTGGTTCAGTTGGTAGAGCGGGTCGTCCAGTGACTGAAGGGTCAGAGGTTCATGTCCCAGATCTGTCTGTCCACATGTCCTAGTGTCATTGGACAAAGACACTGAACCCTGACTTAGTCTCCCAGTAGGACTAACAGAACCTTGATACTAAGTTAATAAGTAATGTTTTAAGTTAAGTTTAGTTTAATAAACATCTAAATTTTAAGTTCTGGAAACTTGTATTTTTTAAGTTTCATCAACTTAAAATAATTGAGGCAATCGATTGACTTACATTTTTTTTAGTTCTGCTAACTTATACAGGTTTACAGTGTATAAGTCAATTATATAAGTGTTATCTAAAGTCTTAATCAGTACAATAATGACTAGTGAGATTACCAACAATCATCTGGTATTGGCTTGTAATTGTCACCAAAATTTCCTTGCAAAACGTTACTGTGTTTGCTCATATTTATCTATTTCTGGGTGTTTTTAGTAATAAATCATAAAGTATTATGTTCATAAATGGTACTTCCCACAGTTTTACGTCTCCAATTCGAAACTGAGCTTACTGTAGCTTGGTAATAAAACTCATATGTACATGTAGGTTTTTGTTAAATCATCACACTGTTTTGTTTTCTTCTTTCTTTCTTTTTCACTTGGTCAGCCAAGTGAAGGTGGTCAGTAACATGAATAGCATCCATGACCCACTTAAGTTTAAAAGATTTTGCATAGTCATGGTAACATTGTACATGATGGGAGGATTTTTACTATTCTAGTCTCTCAAATTTATTTCCGGTTGTATTTTTGAACTGTTGGCTTAAATACCTTCTTTTTTGTTCTTTTGTTCTACATGTATTCCAACCCTGTACTTCATAAGCACCTGATTGTTTTATATACATTCACATTTTTTTTGTCTTTTTTGACCCAATGACACACAATGTTGGTCTTCATCAAACTATTTAGTTAAAGCTGGTTATTATGGACAATAAATGCGCTAAAATGATGCAAACCTTTTCAAATTCTATATGTTAAAGAGTAAAACTACCAGAGGTGGAAGTAACTAAATAGAAGTACTTCCTTTACTGTACTTAAGTAGTATTTAGGTATCTGTACATTACTTGAGTATTTATTTTTCTGGCAACGTTTTACATTTACTCCCTACATTTTTGTATAAATAAATATCTGTACTTTATACTCTTTACATTTATATAAATATCTGTACTTTATACTCTTTACATTTATATAAATATCTGTACTTTATACTCTTTACATTTATATAAATATCTGTACTTTATACTCTTTACATTTATATAAATATCTGTACTTTATACTCTTTACATTTATATAAATATCTGTACTTTATACTCTTTCCATTCTCTAGAATAGACTCATTACTTTTTCAAACTAGACAAATGTGACTTTTTATCTCATAATTTTCCATTTATTATCTCATAATTCTGACTTTTTATCTCATACTTTTGACCTTTTTTTTTTTTTTTTAAGTTTTTTTCCACATAATTCAGAATTTTTAAAACAATCTCCTATTTATGACTTTTGATTTTTTTCCTAAATATCCAGTCCATACCCACTAAACCGAGTACCCTTACCCAATAAAACACATAATCTACACAATAACTCACTTTTGAAGGCTTTATTTGTTAATATTTTTGACATTTTTTTTGTTTTTTCTTGCTTAAGTATTATTTAAACCATTGCAAAAATAACCAAAAACAGTTTTACTTTTCACTTTATTACAGTTGAGAAGTACTTCTACTTTTACCAGAGTATTTTTTCACACAAATAGCTATACTTCTACTTAAGTACAAAATGTGAGTACTTTGACCACCTCTGAAAACTACATTTTTTTTTACCCTAACATTCCCACTGTTCTACCTCCACTGTTTGTTTTCACATTCAGTATACTCATCACATGGCTGGCCCCCTAACCCCCCCCCCTCCCTCCCCCCACATCATTTTCTCCAACAAACCATTCTCTAAAACTCTTCTCTTTGCAAAGTCTCCCAGAAGTCTTAGTGTGACCAGGCTTTTCTGCTCCAGGTGGTCTGTGGCCAGCCACCTGTGTTGTCTTTGTGGCGCTGTCATCTGTCTCCGGGCAGGCTTTGTGGGGTTGCCAGTGTGAGGACAGGCCTGGGGAGCACTGATGATGGAGATAGTGCTTTCTGCTGCTACTTCTCCCAGACTCTCACAGAACTCCAGTGTTGCTGGACACAAGGAGCAATATTTACACCCTCAACTAAGCTAAAAAAAAAAAAAAAAAAAAAATCCTGGGAAAGTGTTGTGTTTTACTGGTTTTCAAGCCCTGTCAGCTGTGATATATGAGTTCAACTGCCTCCTTGAAGATGCATTAATAACAGGAATAGTTCCATCTCACATGATTTCTGTCTTCTTTGCAAAATAACACAAAAAATATTATGTCATTCTCACATACAGTAGACTCCAGAAGTTTTTCAAAACAATAAAATCCATGCACATGCTGCACAGTTAGAGCAACATGCAACATGAATCAAATGCATTTTTCCTCATCTCCACTTGAGGGAAACATTATGCAGCTATAGCACCCATTTGTTTCTCTTGCAGACAGCTCAGAGTAAAGACACATGTGAAGAGAAAGTCCTACAAGTGCATTACAGGCTTTGGAAACATGCTACAGACCTTTATATACTACCAAATTCACATGTTTATTCTCATATGACCTAAAAAATGACAGATCATTTGTCATGAGATAAATTAAATCACACATAGGTCAACAATGAGCATCAACACTGATGCAAAAATATGCTCTATAGTTCATTCATTAAAGTATAAAGTTTTATTTTTATATCCATAAAGGCACAGAACTACTTTTGTAGTGATTTTCCTCTACATCTACTACCATGTAGTTTATCCTTTGCAATGAAAATCAGGTATTTTCTTATATTTACTCTACTGACCATAAAAGACTTCACAAATTATTATGACAAAAAAGGAAAAAATGGAAGAGAACAAAATATATCATTAATTCTGTGTAAGCACAAGTTTCTACAACCACTGGCAGACGATGGGTTTTATTGGTGAATCACTGTTGCAGAATATAATGGTGTTTCCACGTTTAGTGCATCTGATGGTGCAGGAAAAAACTGAGAAACTGAAATATTAGTGTCTCAGAAGTTATTTTAGATCTTAGATCAGTACATATAAATAATACTTGTGGGTCTTTAAGGGTTAAAATCATATACATATAACATGATGCAAATCTAACTGCATTAATCCTAGGGGCTGAAAAGTTATATGAGATTCTAGATCAGTTCACATAATACTTGTGGGTCGTTAAGGATTAAAAAAAATTACAGAAATGTACATGATGCAAATCGACATAAAGACTAACTGAATTAATCCTAGAATATTAGTGGCTCAAAAGTTATATGAGATTTTAGATCAGTATTTGTGGGTTTTCAAGGGTTAAAATCATATAAATGTACATGATGCAAATCTACATAAGACTAACAAAATGAATCTTAGAATATAGGGGCTGAAAAGTTACACGAGATTTGAAATCAGTTCACATAATACTCTTTAAGGGTAAAAGAAAATAATAGAAATGTACATGATGCAAATCTACATAAGACTTACTGAATTAATCCTGGAATATTAGTGGCTTAAAGGTTATATGAGATTTTAGATCAGTACTTGTGGGTCTTCAATGGTTAAAATAATAGAAATGTACATGATGCAAATCTATATAAAACGAACAGAATTAGTCCTGGAATATTAGTGTCTCAGAAGTTAAATATATTTATATGTATATACATTTTAGATCAGTACACAGAATAGGTACTTGTGGGTTAAATCATCTAAATTTACATGATGCAAATCTACATAAAACTAACTGAATTAATCCTGGCTATTTCCTGGATTGAAAGGGAATATTGAATAAATAAACAGAATAAATTGGCAGAGCGGAGGCCGTGGTTTTAGACACTTCTTTATTTACCATGACTCCACTGGATATGCTCACCATCCCAGGACAGCCTCCCTTTCCCCACCGTTACATATTCAGAGTTTTATTTACTTCTCATCCGGAGCGGAGTGTTGATAAATGACGGCTCTGCGCCCTGGGACTCTCCTGTTTAAGGAGCGCACAGGCGATTTATGAGCGCGCTCTCGCAGGCTTCAGTGTGATTAATCGACGCCGTCCTCCGCGGCCACAGGCGGGGCAGGGGCAGCCGGCCCTCCACTGTTTGGATAGGGAGATAACATCAAAGCAGCCTGCTGCTTGTGTTAAGAAAATACTGCATTCTGGGTCAGCGCAAATGAATCCAGGAGGAGCTTGAAACTGTTTTTAATGGCATCCCCATCTATATATTATCACTCTGCAGAATTCAAGACGAGAGGTCACAAATGACATTACCTAAGACTTTGTTCTATCACCCCAGCATTGCCTTCAGGCTATGGTGGACGTGGATGATTTATCTGTTTATGTTAACTTCATTAAAAGTGAATGTTTTGTCAGTGAGAGTTACCATTAATAACTGTTATCTCCAGAAATATTGACTTTTATTTACTTATACGGTGCAGTGGTCACCAAAATTATAAGAACACACACACAGATATACACTGGAAGATGTTTCATCATTTTATTTATTTATTTATTTATGTATTTATGTATTTATTTATTTATTTATTTTTAAACCCTTTGAACACAAAAGGCCACTGGTGACCAGAAGCATCTACTGATCTGAGCTGTTTAATATATGGTCACCCACACTAATCCTATCAATACATGCAAATAATTGGTGTACATTTCAGTTTGTCATCTTTTCACAGTCATCACATATGACCCATTTGCATGTTCAGAGACTCCGTAGTTACCATAGAAACAGTGTCATCTTCTACAGCATTGATTTACCAGTAAAACCCATGGAGTTGGATCAATGACAGTGGATTGGCACACTCGTTGTTATGTTCTGTTACTGATATCTTTGCTGAAAAAGCAACTTTTTCTTTAGTATTTTGTGCTTCTAATTTAATAACCATCTACTTTAATCTCAGCATTTATGATAAACTACACGAGCAGTGAATAAAATGTAGGAAAATACATGATTTTAAAGTGATGAAAAAAATAAGGATAATAATATTACAATCACTAGTGATAAATCACTTAACAATGGTTAAATACACAGAAAAATACATTATTTGAACTGCCATAAAAGTACCACAGAGTCTTTATGGATTTATGGGTAATTAAAATGTCCATAAAACAAGTAAAGTATTTATAGGGGCATCATTATCTTCTATATACCGTACAAAAGAGCTATCTCATGGAAATGTTTCTTACAAAAATCAAGCTACATTTATGTCACTGTCAATATCACAGTCATGTTCCTGACTTGTATATTCACTGTCAAATGTGATCGTGGCTAAATTAATGTTGATGCAAAAGTCTTTGGACACAGTTGTGTGATTCTTTAGAATGTACACAATCTATTCTGTACATTAAGTAAATGTTAAAGTTATAACTGAATAAAAATAGTAGCACTTAGTTCATCTGATATTTGTTGTTCTCAGAGCAACCATCTGCATGTTTCAGGAACATTATGAAATGAAACCATGTTTTAGATTTTTTTTTAAAGTCTATATTTTCATACAGAAATATGTGTTTCCTGATCTAAATAACTAACTTGTAGCTAGAAGACTAAATAAAATAACCTCAGCTGTCAAAGCTGCAGCAAATTTGTCTGTAATGAGTGGTTAAAGGTGTTAGCCTCTGAGATATTTACCTGCCTCTGTGTTCTCCTCCACACCTGCACCATTGATCACAGGTCACAGTGATGGGCTGGATGCTCCAGGGCTGACTCCACTGTTCTTTTGATCTCTCTCCAAACTGGCCTACCATACTCACCACTCACCCCCAAATCCCTCTCATCTCCTGGAAGCTTTTAGGTTTTGGTTTGTCCTCAGGAAATTGTGCTCACTCTGTATTAAAATGTAGATTTGTTCACTGAAACATTCATGGGTCATCTGGTCGACACTTCAATGATCAAATTCCTTTAAAAAAACAATTTTCCATTTCAATGGTGTGATCGGTTTTAATAAATCGTGGCTAAAAGTAGCATGGCCTTAGCCAAAGCCTCCTTTCTTATCTCATTTACACATCAAAATAGTTTCTCTTCTTTCCTATTGTAAGAACACCATACTCTTCAAGCCAACTGGGAATCGTTGGGCGAATTTCCGTTCTCTATTTTCTACTTCCAACTGCTTTCCGTGGTTCCTAAAAGGATGCCAATTTAGCTGAATTCAGGCTGAGTTGAAAGGCGCACTGTTACCTGTCCGCTGGGGTAGAACCTCTGCGGTGGTTGCCCTTTCCCATGCTTCCACTACGGGACCTCGACCACAGGCAGACAGAGGGGACACCTGTTCCTTCAGAGAGGTTGGCCAGCATCTGAAATCTTACCGTCGGCCTTGCCTATTGAGAATGGGCAGCACGATAAGGCCTTGCACTGTGATGGGGAGGAGGAAACCTGAGGAGAGAGCAGGAAAGGGGATGCCTACAGCCAGATGAATCTGGTGCAATTTGCCAAAACACAGTGCCTCCTTCCACAGGACGATTACCCACACTTGCAATAGAAAAGCCATTGTCTAGTATGAGTCTCCACTTATCTGTGTATTCTTTATCGTAAAGTAGAGATATAATGGTCTGCCTGTGCTGCAGTAAAGGACAAAGTTTATTGCTGAAGGGAGGAGGTGAAATTAAGTGTTTCTGTAGCCACTGGTGTAAATCAGCTCAATTATAGTCTGGAAGGAAAAACATTAGCTTCTCCTGGAAATACCTTTGACTCAAAGGCATAAATTGTTGGCCCAAAATTCACATCAAACTTTACACTCTTTTAACAGTTTGTGTGTTTTAGGCTCCAGTCTGCCACTATTCATCTCCTCAAAAAACAAAAGAGCCGAGAAGCTGATTTGAGACTGGAGATGTGCCGCACGCCTCATTGAAAATGATAACTTTTGAAACATGCAGTTAAAACAGCAGACGACTAACAGATGAACATGATACTTCATAACCCTCTGTGGTTACAGTATAAACCAAATTCATTTCCACCGTCTGAATTTTTACGGACTACGGCTTCAGAACCACCTTTGTAAAAAAGAAAACAACAGGTCACGGGGGCAGAATGCGGCAGTTTCAGTTTGTCTAAGATGTTTCCGTAGGAGCCCTCAATGATCCTTATACATCCTACTCCCTCCACCATATATCAGCCTTCCCTAGTGAGGATGACTTTGATGACTTAAGAAAACCAGAAGCATAATTTTCAATCACTGTTTGCTGGATATAAGCTCTCTATCCACTTCTGTTAGTGTTACACACACATTATAGAAGTGCACATTTGCTTCTATGGTTGAGTTGCATAAGTCATGATATAAAAATGTCAAGTTTCTCACTCTATAGTGAAGATGGACATCAAGAGACAGGATGACCACCAATGGGGTCAGTATCTTGAGAACATAGAAGGATAAAGCTGGTGTTCTGGTGAACAGTGTCAACATCTGAGAAGAATCTGCATGCACACACACCTGTAACCTTCAAAAATTCCTCCATCTGACTTTAACTATCAAACACATGTGCCATAAGGATACTTCATTTATATTGTCAGACCTGAATTTGCTCGTATTTAATGTTTTGCACGATAGCAATGACAAGCATTTAAGCAAGATAGCATTCTTTTAAAAGTTCAGATGTTCTGTGTGATACCATCCAGTTCACTGTAGTTAATGTGATTTTACTATATTGGGAAACAGCAATAAAGTCAGACTGCTGATGTAATTCTCTCCACAAAACTGAGCAACAACAATAACTTCATGATTAAAAACAGCCCGAAAAGCTAAGTGCATCCATTTTGTCTGTTTCACTCATGTTATATGGCTACAAGCTGGGCCGGTTGCACTGTGGTCTCTGAAAAGCATGATCACATGTTGAAAGGCAGTCTGTGTTGTTCAGTCCATGGGTGACAGCTTAATGTGGCTTCCTAATTTATTCACCCAGCAATCCTAAGAGAGAAAACATGCCTTTTCGGAGAAGCAATAGATGAGGGCATGTTATTGGGGACAGTCCGTTAAGCTGTCCTCACCTTTCCGCCTGACCTGAGTTTGCTTGAGATGTTTTCTAACTGAGGCATCCTTCCTGCCGGAGAAGAACAGGGGTGATTTATGGCCCTACATGTTGAGTGGGAAATGTAAGGGCACCCACCGAGAATTATCGATCCTGGGAATCAACGGCGAGGAAAGGAGGGGTTGAGAGGCACAGGAAGAGAAGAGTGAGAAGGTAAGAGAGAGGCTCAGACGCTCTGTTCAGAAGCCATTAGCTCCTTTTCTTTGCAGGAAAGAACGAGCAATGATGGGTGCTCTCCTGCAGCGAGGAGAGTAAAGTGGAGCAGAGAAGGGGCTCTAATAGGATAACTCCCCCATTAACCCATGGGAGCTGCCTTTCAGAGATGCTATCAATCTGTGCACACGTCTCCATCATGCCTGCCACACTGTCGCCATGCAGCCGTAATGCACAACCTCCGGGATAAAGTCTGCATGTGTCTATCATCCCAGTCAGACAATACGTAAGTCATGTAAAAACACAAGCATTTTGCATCTGAAGTTTTATTGTTAATCTCCAGCATTATAAATAAACAGTCTAAGCAGTAGAGGTGGTAATAGACTGCAGACATTTGGAGTACGGCTACATTTCTGGCTTTACCTCATTCCAATATTCACCATATGTTTACAGTACAAACATCTGTACATTGCTGTTGAGCACTTAGGGAACTGTGCTTCTAACAGGCAAAACGTACACTTGTTTTCTTTAAGTAAACATCATCTCCATGGTGAGTGTATTATTTAAAAGGTAACTGACAGTGTTCATAAAACATCATGTGATGCCATTCTAGCCCTGGATTCGAAATATGATGTAATCAGCGTCTAATTTGGTGTGTTTACTCTTTGCTCGCATATAGTGTAGCTGCTTTTTGCCAGACGTTTAACTGCTAAAAAGGGGATACTTTGATTGCAGAGAGGGAGAGAAAAAAAATTACGGAGAGACTGAGGGAGACATTGAAATTGCTAAATCCAATTTACTGTATCAGTATAACAGAGGAATATTCAGGAAATGTGAATTCTGTTTGGTATATATACTTTTGAATGAGACTTGCTCAGATTTTGTCCCCTTACCCAGTCAGACAGGTTCTTTGCTTCTTCAGTGTAGTACCCGCTTTAAACAAATAATCCCTTATCCTATTGTTTATTGGATATATATGAAGAACGAGTGTCTCTGGACACCTTGAGTGGATAACCATATGCTGTCACAGTAGACCAGACGCGCCTCATATTGAGAGCACTGTTGACCTGGGAATTGTGTGGGAGGTGGAGAGTGGGGGTGGAGGGGCACAGGGGACTTGTGAGAGTTTCAAGAGGTACAAATCAAGGATTTAACTACTCCAGCCCTCTGTCCTACTCAAAATGTGTAGATCAGTGTTAAAGCTTTTGACTGTGGGTGCTGCTGGCGACTCTGAAATTGCTGATATTTTCGGCGAAATCACCAAGCGCTGGACGCTGCGGTCGAGAAGATGGTGCTTTGTGAAGGATGTGTCAAAGAAAAAGCAAGAAATAGAGTGAGAGACAGACAGATCTAACAATAGGCAGAGACAGAGAGAAAGACAGATTATTGCACCAGTGCCATGGGCCACACATTAAATCAAAGGCAGATGTTCATTCCCTTTGACCAAACCACATCAGCTGTTGCTCCCCTTGTTTCCTTCAGCCTCCCCAATTATTTCTCAAAAGGGACAAACCAAAACCAACTATCGGTAAACATGCAGAGTCCTCAAATTCCATAAACGTCAAGCAACAGACAACAAGCCAACCAGCCTCTGTTTGTATAACTGGGAAACCCCTCTCTGGTTCTGACACTGGGCTGCAGCTAGCACGCTAGTTTGGGGGAAGTGTTATTATGGTTTAACATGCCAGCAGTTCTCCCTCATCATGAAACAAACCCACCAGCCTGTCAAACAACAGTTGCCTTCCTAGGGAAGCATATTGTCATTTGCTCTGCTGAAGTCTTACTTGTGGTCGAATGCCGGTACCGCAGAAAAATTTCAGTTTGTGAATTAGCAATGCAACTGAACAAAATACAAACCTTCTTTTGTGATTCAAAGTGAAGTGAGAACACGCAGTAGTGAGGGTCTGGGAAATTTTTTATGTTGTACGCTCTTGCACTGATCAAACATTTTTAACTTGAAAATGTGTTATTCTAAACAGAGCAAGTGTGCGCCAATAGGGCTTACATAAGTTGGCAGCAGACTGATGCTGTTAGATTAGAGGTGAACCTAAAAGTCATGCGGTAAAAAGCTTCACAAATCCATTTCTACTTAAATTTTCATGGGAGATAGAACCTGTTCCCTTCCATTACATGACTGTGTCTCTGGCTGTATGAAAATGTAACTTTCTGAGTGTGCTGCATATTTAGCTCTTGCTTGCCCTAATGGTGCCCAATCAGTTCCACCAGGTCTGTTCCAATGGGGTAGGCGGCCTCTACCCTGATTACACTGAATTGTGGGTATTTCCTGCCTCTAAGCCTCGCATATGGATTGAGTAAGGCAGTGGCTGAGGGACTACCGTTTCTCTCCACTACATCTTCATTTCTTTCTCTCTCACTTTTTCAACAGACAAGCAAAACACTTTTGTTTTTTCTGGCTCTGCTGTCAAAATACTGAGCTGGGCTTTGGCTCAGTGTCTGCTTGCATGTAGCCAAGGAAAATCCCATGAGACAAGTGTGGCTAAATGCAGTTTAATCCACATGATCACTATCCGTCTGCGGACTCAACCACACCTATCGCTGACCTATTGCAACGGCGCAAACACATTTTCATTCAGTTTGTCTTTTTGGAGGTTTTCGGTAAGTGTCAATATTTCACTCAATAGGTGACATGGACCTGCTCCTTCAGGTCCTGGATAGTGTATATGTACTAAAATTCACTTCTGCCATGTGGCCTATAACTTTGTTTTATGGGAGAACTCATTTTATCTTCACTAAAACAGCGGGGTGGATGCTTTACTCAACCAAAAAGTCTTTCTCCGCATGAAAAAAACCCATGATTTTTTTTTTATTTTATTTTATTTTTTTGTAGAAAAGAACATTACTTGTACAGTAAGTGACAATGCTCACATAACTACATTTACTGTAAAGCCGGAACGTTTCTTACCAGACCTGTTTTAATGTTTTTATGAGCAAGCACTCTCTGTGGAAGATCTGGTGATTGTATTATTATATAATCTCACAGAAAATGGTTTCAGTATAAAGGAAAGAAGTGAGATTAAAGAATTTGGTCATGGATCATAATGATATTATCTCCTGCAACACTCTACAAGTTCAACCCTCTTTGGTATTCCTTAGGTCATTTTCCAGTGCTTTAGCTTTTACTTGCATTATTTCCTACAAGAGAAATTTTCTACTTGGATTCGAAAAGCTCTCATCATAATGCAGTGGTTAAAAAAAATACCAAAAAAAGCTGTACATGATAACCAGGAATAGACATCCACTCTTTCTTCTATTCTAAAAACCATGTCCCATAAACCATCATCAAGCAAAAGCAGAACCGAGGTCCTGCGTTCATTTTCCTCATGACATATTACAAAAGTCCACACATACACTGTAATCATACAGAACAGTTTTGGAGGACTTCTCCCAACTACAAATTTCCCATACTTTATGTTATCCCACTGGACCAGGCCTTTGTAAGCTCTTTTTGTGGAAGATTTTGGCATTTGATGCTGGTGCTTGTATGTTTGTATTAAACATTTTTTGGATTGGGAGGCTCATTATTTTGCGCTCCACACTCAAACATTCGCCATACTTCCTCTCCAATATAACCGCTGATAGAGGACAGATTGAACCACATTTTTCAGGGTTTTACATACCTGCAGAGCTATTTGATTTGGCAAATAGTCAGCCTTAACCTCGAGGCCATATACCACCAGGGAAAGACTCTGATTTAAAAAAAAAAAAAAAAAAAAATTTAAACTGTTATTGTATTTATGTAGTTGAGTAGATTTCTTGAAACGAAGCATAGAAATACTGATCTGAGAAATTATCATGGACACAAAGGATATTCTTGTGTGTAGCTACAGTTGTAGAAAATACAAGTACAACTGAATGGAGACTCTTCACCATTCTTTATATTCAGTCATATTAAGCATTAGCAAAGACATCTAACTGCATCTAAAAATATATTTCCAATTCCTGCTTTGGCTCTAAACTTATTACAAGACATATTACTGTTGTAACGTGTTTGTGCCTATTCATACTCACTTCATAATATGTTGCATAATCTAGTTTTGGGAGGTTTCCATAGTGCATTTGTGTGTCCTCAGCTGTTTGAAAAACATTTTGTTGTCTTGCTTCTTCCTCCAACTCCCACTGGTGTCCTCTAGCAAACAAAAGAGATAGTGTGACAGCTACCCTGCTAAATTACTGGTGTACAAAATGTGATTGATTGACTTGTTGTTGGCCTGCTATGACCACTGGAATGCACCTTGTGTGAAAGGTGCCTCAAACAAACACACTGGTGCGTACCTACTCAGGTTACCTGTGCAGCACACTAGGCATTATAAATCTTTGTGTGATAAAAAAAAGAGGATAAAGTAGACAAAGAGGAATATTTGAATAAAAAATATTACTTACTCCTTCTATCAAAGAAAATATGTGCTTTTCTCCAAGTGTAGGTGATTTGACTTTACTTGTAATGTGATAGGAGACTAATACAAAACACCTGATCCTAAAATGAAATGCAGCATATAATGTAATAACGTGCATTGTCTGATTGGTTCTGGTAATTCTTGATTTAGCCACAATAACCTTAAGCTCAACCGCCCAAAATCACTAAGTCAAATCACTTAAAACAGATGTGTTTCAATGAGAAATGTGTCTCGTAGCAGAGGTACCACCGAACCTGGTCCTCAAATGCACATGGGACTATCTCCTCCCACAGAACGCTTCAGTGCATTGTTATATTTTATTGTATGGTATAAATCAAAAATTATAGAGGTGCGGAGAATAAAAAGCATCTGACATTTTTAGCGTGACAGTTCCGCCATTTCCGTGTTTAAGTGGCGGTGGGAGCTTTGTGGCGCTAGGCCGAGATCTCCTCCTGTTAAGCACACATCCTGAAGGCTCCGTCCCCTGGCAGTGACCTGATCCAGCAGGAGGAAACAACCAATCAGGAAGATATTAGATCAGCTCCGGGAAAAATTAATAAAATTTTCTCAAAATTCTGCCTCACCTACTAACCCATGAGATCCATGCACCAGAGTAAAGGCATGCACTTTATAAGCTTTCATCAGAGCAACTCCATTAAACTTCCCCCTCTTCAGGTTCCAATGATCTATGAGCATCCTGATACGCTTGTGGAAGGTGTTGTGTTCCTTACAGCCGATGTCCAGACAAGGGTGGTCTGTGCAACCGGATCCTTTGACATCACAGAGAACATGAAAACATGAAACATAGTTATTGATCACAGAGTCCACACTAATCAAATAGGACCCTGGTTTGTTTGAAGTTAAAAATGGTTACAGTGGGTGTTTACCATTGCACTTCAGGACCCTCCAGCCACTCCCCTCTTCAACATACACAGACAGAAGTGTTATTTGTATTGTTAAATTTACATTAAGTTCATTTTAATTGCATCAACCCACTAAACAGATCTTACAATAATGGGCCTGACAGAGAAAATTGCAATCATCTGTGAAGAGCCTGCGGCAGTGTAATGGACAAACCTGATTAATTTAATCTTGTTGCACTCCATTATGGCTGCACTTTATCATTTCAACAGATGGAGCACCAAGAAATTAAAAAATGCTCTCAAGGATATGTGGCACTCTCCATCCACTTGCATCCCTTTATCGGAAGGTGTGTGGGCTGCCGTGCTGATATGAAGGCTTGGACTTGAACCTTTAGATGAGTGCATTTCCAAACCCAAATCGGATTATATGAACAGTCAATTGATGCAACAAATCATCAGAATTGTCTAGTGATGTATTGCTGAAGGCTGTTAAGGACTGTCCATCCAATCATCTCATTCACTGAGTTATTATTGTCAGAGGAGTAGAATGACAGGTTCTTCACTATGTGGAGTCTGATCATATAAATATGAAAGCTGCTGTTACCTCATATTCACATGGAAAGTCCGTTCACAATTCTGGAAACATATTTCCCAGATATATCCTGTAATGTGCTGTAAAGTCTGCTGTGAACTGGTTAAATAAACAACTGGTGAATTTGTGCAAATGTTTTATACAGGCTACATCTTTTTCACTCATTAAAGTCATTTAGCAGCTGAATAGATAGAAAATAAATAGATAGACATTATTTCATTACTATTTATTCATTACTTTGTTTTTTTAACCTTTTACTTTACTAAACTTAGAGTACTGTCCAAATATTATGGAAGGCCATTAGGTTTGTTGTTCTGGAAGGTTATATTGAGGAAACATATGTATTTCTGTCTCAAATATGTACAGAATATGGTTTTAATAATGTCTAGAAAAGAAATAAAACAGGCCTAATGTTCACTCTGACCTCCTGTTGTACGCAATATAATCAATAATTTGTTACTTTAGGTGAATTAAAGCATTTTAAAGGGGTGTGAAATCAGTGAGCTTGGTCAAGATAACTATTTTAAAAGTTGGACAAATGATTGTTCTGTAACAAGTGATTGTAAGTTTTTATATGATGTGTTGATTATGTTTTCTCTTCTCAGAAACTGTGTGTTATGCTGCTTTATCTTAGCCAGGCCACTCTTGAAAAAGAGAATTGCGATCTCAAAGGGGCTATGTTTATCTGGTTAAATAATGAATATGTATCTATGACTTGAACTGTTTGGTACAGGGAGTATATGATTGACTATTTTAATGGTTCATCCAACATGTGTCAAACATTTGATAAGGTTTAGGATGGTTTTTGTCACATGAACAGAGATATTGCCAAATAGTCACATTTGCTTGTGTTGTACATGTACTTCCTGCATTTTCCTTATAGTAAATAAAAATATATGCTATTTACAACTATAATGAGTGATTGGGTGATTTTTTATTATAGTAATAATAATTAAAAAACACAATACATAACAATGACTGAAAAGCAAAACTGAGAAAGCTTTAAAAAACAAACAAACAACCCTTATTTTCTTGCAGAGTGCTATGTGTTATGAGCACCTTATGGATATGACATTTATTTGGCATTGCTACACGAAAACAACAGTACATATAGCCTATTTTTTTTTTATTGATAAAAAATAGGGGGTTTTGCTCTTCTGATATCGCACCAATAGGTGGCACTCTAGAACACTTTATACAGTTGGTACACACAATTTTATATACGCAAAAGAAAAAATACTTAGCATAGGTTAATTTAGCTAGACTGATATTATTCAATTACAATTAAGTATATCGACATAACACTTTATAATAGAGTCAAAATTGTGTAAAATGTATGAAAATACATTATTATGTTGTAGTAATAAGTAGAGGGAGGATGTTTACGTGAAAATCAGAAGGGAAAACAGTTATATTGCACCTGGAAACTTTTGCTCGTGCCTGCTACATTTGATACCAGTGGGCAGCGCGTGCACACACGCATACGGATGTCTTGTCAATTCGCTGTAACCTTCCGACAAGCTGTCAGGACAACGTTTAGCTTTTAGGCTCCGGCCAAAAGCTTAGCACTTTATGTGTTTTTCCCCCCTTTCTACTTTAGTGTTTCTGTCGGAAACATTTCAGTTGAAGACGCACGAGACGCAGCAGACGTGAATGTCATGAGAGGGAGACTTGTTGCATTGAAGGGATTCGGTGAAACTAACCTAAAGGTAGGGATTTCACACTGGACTACTTTTCTCAGCAAGTTCCCAAATCTTGCACATGCCTTGACTGCCTGTTTTGCTTGACTTGTGAAATGGTATTGAGCCGTTTTAATATGGGCGGAGACATACTTAACTTGGAGTAGTGATACACCTCCATCATAAATAAAAAAAAAAAAAAAAAACTTGGAATATTAGAAAGTATTAGTCCGCAACGAGTGCACTAACATACAATAGCATAGACACAAACTTGCTTTTCAGTGTACTTCTAATTTGCATGATATGTACATTATGGTTATGATTAAATAGAACTGTAACAGTGCATGCATTATTGTTTTTTTATTTACATTAAGTTGACTTCACTTTTGGTTCTTAGTCATTCTTTAACAAAAAGCTGGTTTCACTTTGAGAAAAAGTAGTGCAAAGTACATTTATCAAAATATCATTTGCCTTAAGTTAACAGTAGTTGTACCTATGTTTTACTCTCATTCATTTTGCCCCAGGCAGCAGTCATTTTTCTGTCTAATTATTTCCCTTTTTACTGTGCACCACACTTGACAGTGATGGATAACAGGTTAAAAATGGACATTTTCTCCTCAGTTAGTGTATGTTGGATTGACTCAAGCACGCATGGTGTTCTTCCCTCAGACCAAAGGACCTTGGAAAGATTGTGTTCCCCTCTGCTTTTCCCATTCCAATATGATACAGTTTGTCTTCATTTTCTCCTGACTTGGACTCATTTTCATGATATATAGCTGAAGCACATCATCAAGACAGAAGTGTAGGTTATGTCAAAGTTATGCCATCATGATTACAGTCTGGGTTGCAGAAGCTGGCCTTCTTCTGGTGTAGCAGTGCTGAATAAGCATCTCAGCAGATCAACTAAAGATGGTGGTTCCCTGATTGGATGTTTTTCCTTGTCTCGCAGAACAGAGTTGTCAAATATCAGCAGTCCTTCAGTGTCTGAATGTCAGTTCCAGAAGTTGCCATATTTATGCACGTGGTCAAATGTTATGATAAGTTTACGTCTTGGTATTGGCTCGCTTTTGTCTCTGTCTCATCTACTCTCCATCTCGTTCATGCAAACTCAGTATTACTCAAAGCAAACAATAATTACTAGCATTAAATTAAATTTTACAGTCATAATTTTCAGATTGCTTGTGTGCATTATTTTGTCACATTGCAACCATCACATGACATGCATGAACATGAGTTTATCTACAAATTTAGTGGTTGCTCAACACTGTTTTCACCAAATAGGTCCTTTGACGTTGCAACGTTTTGCACAATATATTGAATTATTGTTTGGAAAATCCAAGGTTTCATGTTTCTATCTTTTATTGCTTTGTTTCATCCATATTATGAAAGACATGGAAGGCAGTCAAAAAACCACACATTAATAAATGACAAATATATTGTGACTTACAACCATTATATTTTAAAGCTCTTTATCTCCCTTCAGGTGATCTCATGTAAAATACATCCAGATATATTTTACAGACATCTTTATAGTCTATTGTGTTATTCTTTGTTTTTGTGATGCACTGACAGTTCCTTTTGTATGATTAGGTGCTGACCTTAGATTGTTCAGCTGTGACACAGAGACGCAAGTTCACAATTCATTTGCTTATAAAAGTGTGGTAGCGCAGCAGGGATACTGTGATGTGTCATGTTCGCAGCAATGAAGAGAACAATTTTCATTCACACATGTACTAGATTCCCTACTGTACTGTACATGTGCTTCACGTTTTCTTTAAGACTTGACTTCAGAGGAAAGTTCTCCAGTCTTTTCTCCTTACTTTTGAAGTTACATGCTCCTCCAATTACTGGGGCCATGCAGTCTCCCCTATGGTGTCCTTGGACAGCTCTTTGAGTGCCTGAAAATGTTGCGGACCATTAATTCTGGATTGTCTTCATCTGTTTGCATAATTTTCCCTCCGTAACCATTTTCCTCCCCTATTTTCACAGTCTGTGCTTGAAGATTTATTTTTTTCTCTTTCATACATTTTTGTGTCTTCAAGACGTCTCCGCTTTGTATTTTGGTACCATTGACAGTTGTTAAACTTTTGCCGGAGCTTGTTTTATGATATACTAGTTGTCAGCTGTACTGCACACAGCCTGTGTGTTTTACAGCATTTATACTCACATTGCCAGTTAAAACTTTCCACCTGCCAATTGATAGTGTTAAAGAGCCTTTTATTAAAATGTAGAAAAATTATATATAAAATTAACAGAAAATTTATTTTTGTTTAAGAATTGTATTTTCTAAAACCATGTGCAATTTTTTTTTTTTTTTAGTTTTGCAGTTAGACTAATTTGCTGTCAGGCAGGAGGTTGTTTTTGCAACTCAGGCAGACTCCAGAAATTAATTTATCCAAATAACCAAGTCCTCCTGGGCCATGGAGGTTGGGACACTGAAATGGCCCTGGTAGGCAAAGCTGCCTTTTGAAGTCTGGAATGTTTTGGCTGACTTAGAGCAGGCAACTGGAGTGGAGGGATCATTTTCACTGACCCATGGGATTTTTAACCATTTTCATATACTGAGAACAAAACAAAGTGAGGAAAAATGCCTGAGCTGATTTGCATCGACTTTCCTATCAAAAACTTGGGGGGGAAACGGATGAAGTGAAACTGATTCGAGGGTCCTGAAGTTCACCTCTTCGCTAATTTGTCGAATATTTTAGAAATGTTATATAGTGCACGTGTGTTGAAAACAATATTGACGGAATACCCCGTTGAAATTGTCACATTTGCTTTACGTGCACACACTTTTCAAGACTTTCCATATTGTTGCTGTTAAAACAAGATTTCCTTTATTAGCACTAATTAGGTGGTCATTTGGACTGCAGGCAAAGTAAATACAAGGCCTTTCCTAATTATACAAACACTGAGATTGTTCACTTTTAATGCATTGAAGCCCTAATTACGTGCATGCAATGTTAGTGTATAATTTGTTAAATCCATTACTAAAAAAAAAAAGAAATCACCTAACAGTAGTTACATTAATTAAATAAATTAGAATTAGATCATGTATAAGAATTTAATCACAACGACTAAATGCTCCACTTTTATTAAACAAGCACACGCAAAGAAAAGTGCAGGAAACCAGGCAGTCTTGAGTAACGGGGCACTTGAGTTTCCAGAGTAATAAATAATTCACAGGTCCTGTGTGATGAGCTGCTGAGGACAGAAATCCCTAATGACAGCTTTTTATAACCTATGACTCAGCTGGCCATTATGCTTCTGACATCCCTACACAGACCACATCCCCTCTGCATGCTCAGTGCTCACTCTTCTCTCACTCTGCAGCGCTTTGCCTACCGCACCGACAAAAAGGAGTTGTATTACAGAGTGCCATACATTCACTTAATAAAAGAAACTAAAATGGAAAACGTATTAAAAGTAAATGATCACATATTTGGCTAAGGAGATAACTTTTACATCTCTGTTTTAAAACCATGGCAGTTAGTAAGTTGACTTCAAATGTCACTTTTACATAATTCAATTACCTTTTTAATCACATTACAGAATGCTAGAAGGGTGAAATTGCTGTGAAAATCTTGATCTGTGATAGTTTTTGAAGTGCGTAAAAGTCGTTATTAATTTCTCTCCGTTTTCATTTCCTGCTCAGGTCCATGCAGGAAGGACTAGGCTATCCTTAACGCCTGTTGCTACTGCTGTGAGTGTGTGTGAGGTAAGCGCCTGAATAATTGAGTTTCTGCAGTCTGCTTTAGGCCTGTGACTGATCAAGTGTTACAGTGTTTGATTGGCATAATGGCACCATACCTCCCCAGGTAAGGTCATACTGAGCAACATCTGGGGCTATTATGCATTATGCAACTCCCAGTATGAAAGGCATCGCCTCATATGGTATTAGTTGATATCATTATTGTTATCATTTCCAAACCCCAGCTCTCACTAAGGGTAGGTGGTTAATTTTAGATGCAAAAAAGATCCAATTACTCAGGCCTCTGCTTGTGGTTGTCCCCCGAGTTAGTGCAGGCAAATAAATCTGGTGGCCTTGATTAAGTATCTGACAATAGAGTTAGCACAGCACTAGTGGTTTATAGTAATACAGCGGACATGGGCAATTAGGCCCACCAAGTAATTTACAGTACTGCTTGCAGGTGGTGACCTAGTATGAGCTGGGGACCACCTCGGTTACAAATTAAATCATATGGGCGAGCAGAGTAGCAGCTCTGTAAGACTTCCAAATACAGCAAAGCAATCAAAGATTATAAAACGCTTGACACATATTTCAAATTTGTTATGATTTTGTTTTTCTGAAAGGAATAACATACGGCACTGGGTTTTTCATTTGTAATTTTCTGGAGAATGAATGATCACTTTTATACGTTGTTGATCTTTTTACGTCAGTGTTACCCGTTCTCCTTTAACTGCTACCTATTAATTATGAAATACTGTAGGTCTTGCCTATTTCATTTTACTACTTCTTCCTGCTGAACTTGGTGTGAAAGGCTGCTGTTCTTAAATAGGAATATAAAAGTAAGAGTGGGGAAAATTTCCCCAGCACCGACCCACTGCAGCATTATGTCACCAGAGTCAAAAAGGCAGAGCTGAAGAAAAATGGCTTGTTTCACACATGATAGACACCTCAACACATGGAGCTGAGTGAGAAAGTCTCTTTCTTTTTTCTTTTTTACTGTAGTAGTACAGACAGCAGCAGCCCTGAGAAGAAATTCACACATTTCATAGATTATAGGCCTTGGACTTAAGCCATTTATTGTTCAAATTTGCCTCTATCTATGATGGTTTGGAGTATTCTTTTGAGATGATGACACTGATCACAAGTGTTTTACACAATAGGGCTTTTTCCTTTGCCTTCATCAGGAACCATAGTCACACATGGTAATGCTGCTCGCTTGCTTAGTGAGTTTTTTTATTACTACTATAATCATTGCTATAACTTGAGAAACAATGAAGAAAAACAGTGCCCTCTTCTGCCTGACTGCCTTGCCGTCTGTTGTTACCCACAGATTGAATCGTCACTTAAGGTTTTACTAAAGTTTACAGTGTGGAGACGGGCACTTTGTGTCTGTGGCTTATCAGCCTCTTGTGCAGGTCAGCCCTTGGGTTGTAAAGTGGCAGGACCCTTGGAATAACTCTGACTGCCTTGATCCCCACTGTCAGCACATCGGCCTTAGTGTGAGCTGATTTCATCAAGGCCACGGCTGTATGGTTGTTGCCCTACTCCCCATGATAGACCACTGCTGGGCAGGTTTCCTCGGCAAGCCTGTTTCATTTACCAGAAACATGCCTTGTGCAGCTAACACAGCTTCTTCCTGTGGAGCTCCATGTAGGTGTTTGAGTCAACCTCAGAGTAAAAGCATAAGACATACGTCAGATGTATTAGTGTTAATCCAAACTTGAAAGTGGTGTAGTGGTAAAAGTATTTTAATTTAGATAATTATATAACTTTGTATATTTAAATAACATTTTATTGACAAACTCATCCTTTTTTTTTTTTTTAGTCAGAACAAGTATAGCAGAATCTATTTATGTGTGTTATTCATTCATTATACATAAACACCCTGTGACTGTGGAGAAACTTATCATAAACTCTAATAGTATAAGCTCTACCACACCACGAACAGCCACGTGTGGTCCATCAACACTTGCCTAGCTATTTTAAAGCTGTAATCCAAAGAAAATATACTGTATATTTGTGCTGCACCTGTAATGTAAGTTGTACTTGAAGACAGACAGTGTAAGCAGCAGAGCATCAGGTTTTCTTCCCTTGACAGAGAAAGGATTGAGCTGGTTGACCTCAGCTATTATTTCTGCAACATTCTGTCAAAACTAAACTGAACTAATCTATTATTAATTTGAAAGGCTGTCTTGCAGATGAAGATTACTTTTCCCAATTTTCATCACGCACAAGCACATTATCTGCTTTTGTTATTCTCATTTTTCATTTCATTAATTAGCTAATTTTCCTCTTCAAATCTCTATGTAAGGTAATGTTGCGCATATTATTTCCACAGATGCAAGTGTGAATTTCTTGCTGGACTGTTGGAACAATATTTAGCATTTCTGCTACTGATGTTTAATCTCTTATTACCCTTTAGCTGACACGAAACAGAATCAACCTCAGCCTGGTGTCTGCCAATCAGAGGCAGGTTGAGTGACAGGCACAGAACAGCACATCCCTTATGTAAACCCTTCCTCTACCGCCACGAAATTAGAGTGGCTGTTGCTACACACTGCCTCCTCCTTCTTCTACACAAATGAGAAAGTAAGCACTCCGGTTCAGAAGTTCACATTTTGGATCTGTGCCGGAACTACTTAAGGCCGGTGACGTTTTTTCAGAGGAACAGGTGGTCAGAGTGACATAATTCTGGCTCACTGTTAAGATCCTTAGAAATTAGGCCCTGTTGCTCTGCCAGAAGGGTTATTACTCTGTCAATATGTATGAGCAAGAGTTAATCTGACCTGTTACTATTGTAAACTGATAAAAAAATGCAGAGGCGAAATTCATGTGTTGACATAAATGCGTAATTAAACCGCATAGTAGTGTGTGCTGTATGTCCACTCACAAACAAATCATTCTCAGAACATGTGGACCCATCTTTGACATGTCTTAAGGCTTGGCTGAGAAAGCTATTTATTCTCTTACACTGTTAACTACTGGCACGTATGCGTTAGAATGGAATGCCATTCAGAATGCAGAAAATATATTTAGTTCTCGCCAACAGACAGCAAAAGGCACCAGTGGGTCTAGCCCCTGTGTGAGAACAGTTATTTCTGTCGCAGTATGGACTTTCAATTACAGTAATCCGCTGCTTGACTCCTTCATGAACATCAGGGCCGATTAAATATTTAGATACCCCACATACACCATCTACAGTACATATCATAAATGGACATAGTTTTATTTTTGGGACTCAAGTGTGCATCTATTTTGTCTTTTATGCCCAACTGTAGGGCCTAAAATGGATCATAGGTAATTTATTTGGATATATCCTATACTTTTCATCTGTCTCAATTTACCCTTAATAATATAGTAAAAAATATATTTTTTTAAAAATACAGAATGGAAGCTTGTATTGCTAAAAGCAGTAAGCAGTTAAAAAAAAATATATATATATATATACACAAATACAAAGACGATGTGTCAGATGTAAGATGTTTGACTTTATTTAAGCTCATTAATAGGTGGGTTCTTATGGATGGTGGAAATACCCCACAGCTGCAGTCTGGCTGTTGGTCCATATGATCCCCCTATTAGACCCTCACAAGACAACTACACAGCTATGTGGAGTTACTTTTGTGCTGGAATCGCGCAAACACTAGTGCTCTGAACGCTATCCAGAATACATGTTGAGATTATCTTAATTTTATTTACAATTTCATCAATCTGAATCATTGTCAGAAACCTGTTAGAGCTCCTTGTCCAGCTATGTAGTGGCATGGTGTTGACAGTGCATATATTTAAATTGTTTTAATAAGGATAACACTTAACCTCCTGGAAACACTGAACCTCCTACATGGTTTTATTTTGGGAAAGCTTGTGAGGTCTGCTTGTATTTGGTGGCGGTTTTACTTAAAGCTGGTCAAATCTAAATCCAGTAGCAAAGCCATGTGATTAAACAAGGATGAACTGAGAACAATGGCCAGATAAGTGAATTACCTACCTGGTAGAAACACACAAGGGTTATGTCCTGGAGCTAGGCAACTGGCAGGACCAATGTTTGTATTAGGAAACAGTTGAACAGCTTCTGCAAGCACAACTTATCCTGTTTAATTGGTGGGTAATTCCTGTGAAGTTGTCATATATGTCTGTGTTTTCTATGCTATACAAACAGTAGAAGGCATTGTGAATGGTCTCTGTGTGGGTAAGGGGAGCCCTTTCTGAAAAGGGAAACAGAGGGATTATGTAAACACTTCTGTAGGTTTATTTGATAAAATTCAATTGACTTTCCTGGACCCCATCTGAATAACAAACTAGGAATATCGTTGTTTTAATTTTATAACACAGCTTTATATTTTATTCTTATATAAGATAATAAGCCCTTATGATAACCTGCTCTCGATTTCTTATTTGACAAGAATATCAGAAATTATTTTGCAGTTTGTATAATATCTCAGTAGTATGCTTACTTTCAGGTTCATATAGTATACTGTACAAGACCACACAAGTAGCTGTTTAGTATAGAAGGATAAATGAAAGCTTATACGACTGTGAGATAGATTCGTTATACAGGGTTCATTCTGGGTAACATTAAAAATGTAAAAAGTAAAAAAATAACTGTATTCACTTTACAGTGAAAGGAACTGCAATACATCTGACTCTCATCCATTTCATTAAGTGTATTGAATAACTTTCACTGAGACACTGTGGCGCTTGATTTAAAAACTGATGGTAAGTGTCCATGTTTTTAGAAGAATTATCACTGCCTTATTGAGCAGATATACAGAATATACACACACACACACATATATACATATATATATATATATATATATATATATATATATATATATATATATATATATATATATATATATATATTCCCTGTTTGCCATATGCCCTCAGTAGTGGAACCATATCCCGCTTTTAGTTGAATTATCAAAACATCTTGCTGCCATGAGTGAACAATACCTTTACCTTCTCTGAGAACTCAAACTTTTTAAATGTCCTGGAGGAGTTCTTGTTGAAGTCCCAAACCTACTGAGATCTCTAATGAAGGCTTTACCTTCCAGGCAAGCATATTTCTCCAAATGACAGTAATTTACATATGATGTATTTAGAGAAGAAGAGGGCAGGCTAATTCTATTTAGAGATTTTCCTTTGTTTTAGGAGTCATTAGCAGCTAGCTCAAATCTAATTTTTACAATTTCATCAGGCCATCTTGGAAAGCCTCTGTGAGCTCATCAGAGAGGAGCATTTATTGCTAAGTGTTCTCTATTGCATTAGCACACAATAAAGCGGCCAGGGACTGCTACAGACGTTTATGTGGAATCCAGTTAACACTCCGCCAATTCGTTTTTTATTGGGACACAATCAATTTTTATTCATTTTAAAGCCAGAATGCTTTCTTTCATTGTGTGCCTGCCCCAGCTTATTATGCCCTAAACTAATTACTTAGTTGTTTTCACAAAATGCTAATGTTTATGTTAAAGATTTCCTCTTTGAAATGGAGGCCTGATGTGCATATACATAATGTGAAATGTTGTAAATTCTAATGTTGGTCTGCCACATATTGCCTTTATTATAACGCATTGCTCACAATCTTTTCAGCATAATTCTAATATTCATTTAATCAGTGAAAGTCTGACTCTAATAATACGAAGTGTGTGGCATTGATTTTGAAGAACCACAACCCTTTTGTCATATCTGGATGTCAGCCAGACTGATTTGGACCCCTTTCTGAATTTTCTCTTTCCTGAGCGTTATTTAAGATTGTATAGCATATGTGGTATAACATTAAACTATAGCATGTCAGATGGAGTGTTGACTTTAAATGAAGTCACACAACATCAATATCCATGTTTTGTTGGCGTTTCTTAAATCCATCGATACACACAATAGGGTGTATTTATTACCCATGTCCACATTTTAGACATTACTATATTTGAAATATTTTATTTTGGTACTGACTTACAGAGAACTTGATCTATATGCAGTGGAACAGCAGCCAAATCCTTCCTGATGTGAGCGTGGTGTGTGCATCTTCTCTGCGGTGTGATAATTAGAGTGCTTAAGTGCTCCTGGAGTCAAGACAAACCCGGATACCGTCTTCCTCTTCTGCTCCTCCTCTCATAGTCTTTAATGGCTCCCATTTGACTCTGATATCATTTATTGTTTGGTATCAGATGTACACCTCGTACCCTTCACCATTTGCACTCAAGTGCGTTTGACCTGAACTGTATTTAGGCAACAGACTTTATGCCACACTCTTTTTCCCTTCATCCTCCAGCCTCCAGTCCTCTGCTGCTTTCCCATCAGTGCAAAATGCACAGGCATCCTCTATTTGGTATTACATTTCAATATGCACAAACAAAGAATATTCATAGCTGCATCCTCAAATGACCGTCAGTGACATTGCTCTGCGTACAGTAAATGTGTATAGGTGTGTGTGTGTGTGTGTGTGTTTTCCATGCGTGTGCAGATATTTTTCTATTCCAGTTTTGAGATTTGTGCCACCGTGGGCTCTGGAATGCTTTCAACGCATTGATGAGATGACAAGTTATCATTGATCCGTCCTTACTTAGTGGAATCCATTAAATAATGTATGGGCTCCTGTGCATTACCACTGCAATCTCCTGTCCTCGACCCATTAGAGGAGTAGGGCATAGGGCCCCTAGTGGCTCCAGGCCCTCAGAGGTCCTTGAGCTTTCATTTAATTAAATTATCCTATAATGAAAACTCCCATAATGAGATTAATTTTAATTATTTATCAGCGGTGGATTTGAGGCAGAGGCTGCATTAATTATGTATGAATGGGCTAAACATTTTTCAATTCATCACCTTTTCCTTTTGTTAAAGGTGCAATTTATTAAGTGCTCAGCAGCTGCTAGTGGAGATGGTGGTGCAGATATGGACGACCACACTCAGGTCAGTCAAAGGGGCTGCTGACAAGCTTGACTGCCATTCGATAATGTGCATTATAATAATTTTGCATTATAATGTACTATTATAAACATTCTTAATGTATATACTATGACTTTGGTGCACCTCTCCAGTTAAATTAATTATTATAATCCAGTTAATGCATTCATATTCTTAAACATATTACACAACTTCTTTTCCCTAAAATTTACAAAAATATTTTCCTCTGTTTTATAATACTTGAAGGCAGAAAAGTAATCAAACTTGTGCCTGTAATTCTCTGCTGATGTTTGTAATCTCCATCAGGTTGGCATGTTGATTCCCCCTGTGTGTGCACATTAGAACACTTTGGTGGCTGGCCAACAGAATAGGGAAAGATTGTCGACTGTCACACAGTGTGAAACTGTAATTAGCTGGCATAGAAGTGTGCTTATTCAAGTTCCCGGGCAGTTGATATAGTAATGCATTTAAGATCTGTAAGCTGATACATTGTTGTCTTTTGTGATTTAAATGAGCACGGTTGATATCCTGGAAACTTTTGTGTGTTCAGACAGAAACATGCAGGCAGGCAAAGAAGCACAAGTGGCTCAGGGCAAAGAGACAAGAATGTCATTGGGGCTGTGAGCCGAGTGCATTTATCAGGGCCTCATCAATAGCTGATTAATAATTCAGGTAGAGTCTGGGGCTTCTTTAGGGCAGGGTTTCAGCTAGCTTGTAATTTTGTAAATTGCATAGTCATCATGCAATGGACGGGCCGAGCTTCTCTGAGAGACATCGCTGTTGAAGTAGGCCTGGTGACGGAATCTTAACTAAAAATCCTCGAAATTAAGAGTTCCACCCATATGTGACAAAATTCTTGTCAGGTATTGGCAATAAATGTAGTAAAACAAATGACTTTCAATGAGGTTTAGAGAGATGTAATAATAAGAAAAAACACCAAAGCATCATGTGTGCAAATAAGGCTTTGGCTGTATTTACACAGATTTAATTTCAGTGCAGTTTCTTTAGACACTATTCTCATTGTTCTCTCTTTTAAGGATCCAAGTCAAAGTACAAATCAGTATTGGGATTATGACTATTTGTGAAATCACTATCGTTGTCTTTTGACAGATACTTACTTTGTTTACAGACCAAAAGAAAAAAAAAAAGCTTGTATTTCCATTGTTAGGTGCCCACTGTGGCTTGGCCCAGGTGCAGCTTCAGCACAACAGTCAGTGGCCAGTGAATGAGCAAACCCCTCAATTACCTCAGCTAGCTCTCTGATAACTCCCATTCAACAAAATGGGCCCTCTAATTCCCCTGACCTGTATTACCTGTTCTTTTTCCAAAAGCACACTATTCTTCCTCATTGTTTCCTAGGCAACTGGAAGTTTTTGTGACCTATAAAAAGTTGCTACTCCTGTAACTGATCCGAAGCAAGGCAGTTGCCTCTTTTCCATGGTAGGCTGCTGAGCTATTTATAGATTTATCTGGCTGGTACTAGTAGACACAACAAGAACTATTAACAATTACATTTATCCACTCAACAGATAAGATATTTTTTACCAGTTCGAAAAACTTGGGAATTAACTCCAGAGGAAAAACAAAAAAAAGAAACACCTGGTGCTTCCTTCATCACCTGAGTCACAAAGTCAAGAGGAAGAAAGTATTACACTCACCCTTGTTTTCCCGTGGTCTGCGTTTTTTTTTTTTTTTTCCTCGCAACACAGATACAGCAGATCCTTGTAACAAAATGTAATGTTTATTTTCTAGTCAGAGGCAATGCCCCGGATGACCGGAATCTCTCTGTTGTGGTCTCATTTGTGTTTCCAGTACAGACGTGCCGAGCTGCTGGTACTAGTGAATCACATGTTCATCATCAGAGGTCTCCAGCAGTTCATCATGTCTCTCCCCTCACTGAGTTTGACTTGATCTAAAGGTTAATCAGAGAATCTTCCTTATTAAGTGATAATTTATCCCTGATTCACAAGGTTGAAAAGGTGTATTAATTATCAAAGGTGTCAAGTAAAGAGTTCAGGAAGACATGAGCCTTGAGGGAATTGGCAGCAGTAGTAAACTTAACTCAAATTTCAGAATCTGTCTCTAACTTTCAGTATTAGTACTTGTGTATATATAGCCATACTGTACTGTATGTGACATTATTATATCCCTTTTTTATAAGTGAATAGTTCCTAATGGTTTTCCTGTTATTACAATACTGTTTAATTTAGAGCTAAAATCTTACCTACTGTAATATTAAGTAATAAATATAATACAATATAATATAATATAAGTAGTAAATAAGTATAATAGAGGTTGAGATCGCAGAAAGGTTAGACCAGATAAGAAACAGTTAATCATGCCTTCCCTTTATGCACATGAATCTGAGCTGTCAATTGATTTTACCTTCACTTTAAACAATAGTCACTTTTTCCATTGGACGCATGCACAGAACTTTACTGATATTTACTACATGTCGAAAAAACAGGAATGCATAATATCGTTTTTTCCATTAAATCACAAATGTGAGAATTTGTTTATTTATTATTGTGAGATGACACAGAGAGTCATTTCATAAACATGGCAATGAATGTAAACATCATGTTAACCTCTAGATATATTCATCATTATCATATATTACCCCTTTATCCTGTATTAAATGGAAAAATAATCAGTTTCCACATCCCGTGCCATGTTTCTTTTAAAGCCTTTCTCCTTTGCTTGTTGTAACATCCTTTTTTATTATTCATGTGACGCTAGTTATGGAAAAAGGTTTTTCCATTGCAGTTTTGCACTTCTTGTCACCTCACCTCACTACATTATATTCATGTAATTTGAAGGTCAGTGGAAAAGTGACAATTGTTGAGCTTGATCATCTACAATTGCCAGTTCGTTACTTTCCCATATAAAATACACTTTTTATCTTGAATGTTAGCAGCTATTTCTACTAATATAATAGAGATTAAGGATCGACCGATACAAGTTTTTTAATAACAATAATAATAATAATAATAATCTTTATTTGTATAGCACCTTTCATACAAACATTTTAGCCCAAAGTGCTTCACATTGATTAAAAATTAAAGTACAATTTTAAGACGGGGGTGAAAAATACATTATACAAAATGAACTGATTATAAAATTTCAATAAATAAGAAATGAATTTACAAGAGTACAGATACAAAATAAACCGATTATAAAATTGCAATAAATAAGAAATAAAATCACAGATAAAATTATAAAAGTACAAGATGAACTGATTATACATGTATTATAAAATTTCAATAATTAAGAATACAATTATAAGAGTAAACTTGTTGTACATACATTATACAATTTCAATAGAGTAAATCAGAAATATATTAAGATTTGATTACACAATATAAAGAGTATAAAGAATTTAAAGAAAAGGGTCACAGAATTGTGACTCCATTCTTTATCTCCCTTCAAAGGCTGATGAAAATAAAAATGTTTTTAATTTAGTTTTAAATATACTCAGTGAACTGGCTTCCCTGATGTCTTTTGGAATTGTATTTCATAACTTTGGTGCATAGTTAACAAAGGCTGCGTCCCCAATTTTCTTTGTAATATATCTGGGAGTCACTATAAGCCTGCATTGGATGACCTTAGTGTTCTAGTTTGTACATAACTGGTCAGTGAATTTGAAATGTAACTGGGTCCTGTTCCATTTAAGGCTTTATAAGTGAGCAGTAGTATTTTAAAATCTATTCTGTAGGTTAGCAGTAACCAGTGCAGGGAAACCAACACTGGAGTAATGTGCTCTGTCTTCTTGGTTCTGGTTAGTAACCTAGCTGCAGAATTAATGGCCGATGCCGATTTAAAAAATTTTTTTCCCATCACCCTTTGCTGATGGCCGATATGGACTGACCATTGCCTTAAGCTGATATTCGGGGCCGATAGGGGTAAAAAAAAATTATAATAAAAAATGACAAATATTCCAAGTCTCAAGTTACAAATGAACATTTAACAGAAACAATTAAAAAAAATAAGTTGAGGTAGAACTTGTAGAATTTAAACAACCTGTATAACATAAAATAAAAAATATTTTAAACAATTGCAAACAAGTAACATTGTGCACATCACACTTTACATATATTTTCTCTTTGAAATTCAGTATTGTGCAGTGTAGACTGTGTATAATACGTTACTTGTTTTTAACTTTGTTTTAAATATTTATTTTATGTTCTACAGGTTGTTTAAAAGCACCAAGACACTTTTTATTTTTGCAAAAAATACAAAGATATTTTTATTTTGGACATTACTTGATTATTAGAGTGGGTCAAAGTTCATACAATGCACATTTTTGATAGATTTTTATATTGTTTTTTGTTTTGTGTTGCTGTTTACACTTTCATTATTTTAGGAGAGCCATTTTCACTATGAAATTCAGTATTATACAAGCAGCAATACAAAACAAAAAACAATATATACTAAAAATATATCAAGAATTGTATATTGTATTTATCTATCTAATTATTGTATGTAAGTATCTAATTATCTCTATTAAGGTTGACCGTTAATAGAGATAATTCAAAGTGTATTGACAGTCTCAGACATTAGCTTTAGCTGGACATAAACTATAATTTAACTGTCTTTTTTTGTAGAATGCATTGTCTCTAGTATTTTGATTTTGTTGTTATGCATCTCTGTTGAGGCATATTGTTTTAGAGCGCTGTGTATTATGCTGTCACTATGACACCATTGTGTCATTTGTAACATAAGGTTAGATAGACTGAAACAGAGGGTTATGATGGTTACTGTGATAGAAAAGAGTGAAATAGGATACTGTTTTTCCTCAGATCACTTGTAAGCAGTTCTAGCTGGATGAGACAGAACATATTTTCATGCGAGTACAAAGACAGAGTGTGCAGTAACGAGTGCATTGCAAATTCCATTTCCTCACGGAGGAAGTTACCTTTTAGTAAAGCCACTGCTGTTCCAACACATCGAGGAGGAACAAACATGGAAAGTTGGCATGTCATTGAAGTTAGTCAATCTCATTTTATGTTTCCTACTATACATTTATCCAAATTAATTCTATTATAAAACTGTGAACTCGTACATGTTGAGGGAAGTGGTTAAAATTCAGATTTTTTTATTTTTTTTATTTACTTAATAAGCCACTGATTGTTTTTGATACTTGCTTTGTTTTAAAGTAACTTAGACATGGCTTCCTTTTCACTGGATATTGATAGTGTAGCAGTAGTAGCTCAGTAAAAACAATAAATGAAAGGCTGTCTCCTTTGTCCAAAATGACGATGGTGACACTTTCCAGATATGTACCAAAGTCATCACTGTGTACTTCAGAGTATTAGCATGTATGTACATCAGCACTCTTCTCGCATATCTTAAACTGTGATTATCCTTTTGGTTATTTTGGAACTTCTTGTCATGCTTCACGTTCCTCTGACACCAACATGAGCAGGGGCGAGCTACTGATAGTTGACAGTCCTTGAGGCTATGAAAAATTGTAAAGCTCAGCATGTTTCTGTCTGTTCTATAAAGTCAGTGACATTTGGTGCCTAGATAATCTGAGCTTCTGCTTTTTTAAGTACACATGTGAAGAAGGGTGGCTAGACAGTTAAGACCAGCTGTTAGGTCTGTCCAGGAGTTAAAAATGACTGAAAACTGGTGTCCAATGGCAATGTGCATTCATCATTGCACATACTCCTGCTGCGTTCACTCGCATTTCCTAGAGAACAAATGTGGACGCACGTTAAATACAAGCCATTTCCTGTACTATTTCTGTTTTTATTTGTGCACGATAACCAGCTGATTGGAAATACCCACATCTGAAATAGCCTTGTCTTCATTCTAGTGTCGTCTTTTGGTGCAGACAGTGCCATAAGTAGAGGGTGGTTGTGTATTCTGTCAGTGAGAGAAACCTCTGGCTCACACAGCACAGGCTCTTTTGTAACTGTATTTAGTCACTACGCAGAATGGCACAGACCCAATCTAAGTGGCTTTCATCTGGCCAATTCAAACAGACGTTTGACCCCAGACATTTGCCTAATGTGTTTTTGTTATGTGGACTTCTGGCTTCACAAATGTCACAGTGGCTGGACTAGTGGGGGTTTTGGTGAATGACTCTAGGGATGGGGAGGCGGGGCGTACAGGAACAGAGACTCAGCCTCAGGCCTCAGGGGGTGGGGTTGCGAGGCAGTAGTTATGTCTATAACCTCTGCATTTTGTACTCACCAAGCCATTAGGAGATGTAGTGAGCATAGCTTCACAGCGATGTCCAGCCCCCCTCCCTATGGGCCAGATCCGTTGCGAGTCTGCTGATCAATGGCCCGGCTCTAGCACTCTGCTGACCTGGACCCAACTGGGCAAGCAGCTGTGGAGGAGATGGGGAGTGCCACATTTCTGGCCGCCTGGGTTGCGCAAGACAGAAGCCAGTCCCAGACAGTTGGGGCAGCCCTGACAAATGCTGCCATTAGAGGGGTGCTGAAAATTTATTACCAAACATATTGGTATTTTAGGGGCGCAGCTGATTTAGATTTAGTGGTGATGCTGGTGAGACTCTGTCTTTAAACCAGGAAACTAGATTACTGCCAAACACTTGGGTTAGAAATGTTCTGACGTCAGCTGCTGCCTCTTTACACATAATAACTGATATCTGCCCCGCTTGATGAAGTATACTGTATATCAGATTAATTTTAATTTACAGTTTAATGAAACTTTTAATTTTTCAGTTTTGAAATCAGAGACGCACAAGAGAGCTAATGTCAGGGAACACATTTCAGCTCATTTCTTCCATAATTGTTTTGTGTTTTTTTTTTTTTTTTTAGTACATTTTGTAATTGTGAGGAAAAGTTTTAAGATTAGGAAATAAGCGGTGAAGTACTGTAACACCATTTTTTTCATTGCAGCAGAATTTTTACTAGTCTAATAGTCTTTTTTTTTTTTTTTTTCATATCAACGCTAGTGCAGTGCAGGGAAAAGTCATATGAAAGCATTTATCTTTTTTGTGTTATGTAGCATAGCTGTGTAGTATGAAAGCTTGGGTATTTTGTTGAAAATTGGTGGAGGCAGAAGGCTTTCCAAGTGTATTACCCACTACTGGAGCGGGCCAAAGCAGCTACGTTTATGTAAAAAAAAAAGATGAGTAAGGAGAATAAACAATTCATCTTAAATGAACGGATTAAAATATTAATATCAAATATAGTAGAAATGTGAATTTAGTAAAAAAAAAAAAAAAACCCCCACTTTATTATAGATTAAATCTATAATATATAATAAAGAAATGCTATCGTATTGATATTCATCTGTTATGGATTAAACTATTAGCTATTTACAACAACATAATGTATTTAAAACCTGTCCAGTGAAAAAATACAGATGAAGCAAATTATGCAGATGCATGCCTGTTTGCCTGAATTTAAAAAGTGACTGTGAAAGGTTTGTAAAAGTATATTGGTTCCAGAACAGCTTCTATGTTTTTCTAGCTTAAACATTTGGAAGTAGAGATCAGGGACAGGCTGTTGAGTGATGTGGCCCTGTACCGTGGTACAAGGGAAGGGGTGAGCTGATGAAGAAGAAGCTGTTGTAGCATTAAAATGAGCTCCGCTTGGTAAAAATGACTGGTGTATATGTGGACATGAACAGATACATTACATACTGATAAGTACAATCAGATTCTTGGGAAGATATAAATCTGCACGTAGGCCAGATCTGACTAAGCTGCGTGTACAGTTCTTATTCTCTTTATCTTTTAACAGGCTATATATTCTAAGCGTAATGCCCACGGTGATAGTACTAACCATAGTGATGTCTCATTCTGAGTAATAGGTCTCTGAAGTGTGCTTGTTTGGCTTTTTTTGGCCCACTGGAGAGCAATAAAGTGTCTGAGGATTTTCGGGGTCCTCATAGACCTTTCCCAGGTGTGCCTCACTGGTCGTAAAGCACAATCCGACTCTCATGGCGTATATTTGCAGATAAAGGTGCTGTATATTCTGGTTAGTATGCAATGGTGTTTTGTTTTTTTGTTGGTTTTTTTTTCAACAAAATGAATACATTTCAGCCTGTAGATGTTCTTTATATCTGTTGTCCTCAGTGACCTGAAATATGCTTGTTGTGTTTTATTTGATTCAGTGAAAGAAAAAAAAAAGGCTTAATTCAAACCATGTTCTCCTTGTTTTGTTTGGAACTATGATTACTGCAACACTAAGGTCACTGTGTTAATTTAACATAGTGACGTCCACTGAGGTTAACCATTTCCTTTGTTCTTCACTTTCTGTAGGGGAACACTCCAGTGTATTTTCATGTTGAGGTATGCACCGTGTTTACTTTTATCACTGCTCCTCGGTGAGGCAGGCCAACCTGATGTTTGTTTATAAGGAACTCGGGCTTCACTCGGAACTTTCATTCACCACTTGAAAGCACTTGACTTGCTACTAATTTACCTTGAGGGAGTTCAAAATTATCTGTCTGCACTGTCAAAATCTTTCTTGTGGTGACAACTTGTCATCATCAAAGATTCACTTTAGAGGTTAATGAAAGCCTGGTAGATTGATGGGTTAATGTTATATTGTATATACTTGAAATGCTGGATATAGAAAGATCCAAGGTAACATGTTTTTAGGCTTCAGAATAATGTTGGTTGGTTTTTGTTTCTGCTTGGATTGTTGTTTCTATGCAAGTTGCTGTTGAGATGCAGATACACTTCAGATGCAGAGGGTGTAATAGAGGACTGAACATGATTTCATCAGTGTACCTTTGTTTTATTAACTCTTTATAGAGAAATTCCAACCATAGTGTGTTATTGGATGACTTAATAAGACTTTATTACGTCTGTGAATTTAAAAAAATATATATAAAATAAAATAAAAAAATAAAATAATATATGTATAATCCAACAGAAAAGGTATTCTGAATATTGAAGTATGCCTAAACTAACAAACAAACTAACTAACTAACTAACTAAAACCTGACACACCAAATGACTATCCCCCAGAATTTTTCATTTGAAAAACATTTCATGTCAAAAATAAATACTGATCATGTAGTCACTCCCAATATGGACATTTTGAATTATATCAACTTGTACTTTTACAATTTAACTTAACCTTTTTTTGTCACATATAGGTAAGGAACCAAATATGGTAACTTCAATTATTATTTATTATTTAACATTTATTTATATATATATATATATATATATATATATATATATATATATATATATATATCGGCCGAATTTGGAACAAATTATTAGTTGATGAAATGATGTTGAATTTTTTGGGACACCCTGTATATATAAAATACAAGAACAACATATGTAAGGTTAAAGAAATATGTGTTTTAGAGCATTACAACAACATAAGTGCAGATCCTGTCGACACACACCTGTCAACACAACACACACCCTTTGAACATCATTCCTTACATTATTCTTACATACCTAACAAAGCAGGTAGACTCACTGTTCATGCAGAGGTGGACTTTACTCACCCTGTAGACCACATTGGACTATCATTGTCTTGTAATATATGTATGTAAATTCCCCAAAAATATTTAAACATATACAACTTTTTACATATCAGTCATTTCCAACAAGAGGGCCTTAAAAATATCCCACACCTAGAAGCTATAGAAATGTCTTGACAAATTGCCATCCAGTAACCTTAATGTGCCATTTGTGTCAGGGGCAGGGGGTAAGAAGTTTGTGTGGTTAAGGTTGTTTTTGTGCATTTTTTCCTTGGTTAATAGGTGAACACTTCACCTGGTAATGCCTGAATAAATATATTAAAGTTGTTATTTTATCCAAAGTTATCCCAAGTTCAGATTTCCCTTCTTGGGGGAAAGTTTTGAGTATAATACTCTGCTGAGACTTATGTCAAAAAAGAAACTTGATCCCCCCCACCAATGTGTGACATTGTATAAACACTGTAATAGTTCTACCCTAACAATTTGCAGCATATGCATATGAAAATATTGCAACTGTGTCACCAGGGTGTTAGCATTTCGTTTCATCTGTACCATTTGATCCCTTGTCATACCATTCCTACTCCTTTCACACTGTTTATGTATTCTTTGTCAAGATAAGTAAACTCACTTTACCCTTATACTCTCCTTTTTGGGGACAACAGTGAGGGGGGGGGGGGGTCACCGCAGTTTAGGTAGAATTTCAAGTAGTAGAATTCCAGTTAGATGTACATTAACTCCTTGTTCCTTATCTTGCAAACAGAATCAGCCATTTGGAAGTGAGTCTATTTTCATGTGTGTGTGTGAGAAGCTGAGTGGATAACCTGTTGGCAGTGGAGGACAGTGCAGATCTCTCTACACTCTAAATTGCAGGCAGGCATCTCTGCAACCCCACATGAAGACCAGTGAGTCCCATCAAGATAATCCTTAATAAAGAACGGCTTCACATTTAATCTTAGAGCGCGTCTCAAATTTCTTACTTGATATAGTTTTTGGCAAGTAGAGTTTTAGCGCTGATGTCAGTTGAGTGGTATCAGTGCATCTTTTGTTAAGCTTCCATTTGGCAGATGTTGAAGGTTCTTAAGGCAAAGGTTTGTCATTGCAGAATAGATTGTTTTATTGTCCTGATATTTTAAAAACTTTAAACTGCTATATTTTATACATGATTTTTTTATTGAATTGTCCTTAAACTCAACTCGTACTCTAAATCTAATCTTTCGTGGAAGGGTATTTTGCATTTAACAGTCTTTCACTTAATACCAGCCAACACTGAAAACACTAAAGCAATCATGAGACATTTGCGGCAGGACTACTAGATTGATTAGATCCTTGATTCAAAACATGCAGCACAGCAGCGCATACAACACACAACTAGAGGGAAAATGTGAGTTTAGTCGTTGAGACATAAACAACTCTGGATAATTATACTGTGCAATTTGAAAATAACTCACTTGCAAAATTACATCTCAAGCTAATTTTATACAGCTGCTTATTGAAATAGAGAGCGACAGAGAAAATGCAGTAACTCAATTGGCATGTGTACCCCTCCGCTATTAGAAATAGTTACTTGAGAGTCCCCAAGCATCTATTAGTCAATTGAGTTATCAAAAAACCTGTTCAGTGCGCAATATATTTCATGATTCGATATTGAAACGTGACACTGTGGATTTACCTGTGGGCAGTGGGTTTGTAAGAAAAGGTAGCACTTGCCTTTCCAGCTCTTCCACATTATTACACCAGTGTATTTAAATCAGGAGCAGTGCAGCTCAGTTCTATTTCTGTCACCTCCTTGTTGACCAGTTGTGCAGAGGGTTGTTGGAGTTGACCTGCTTTCAGCTCCTTTTGTGAACTGCAGTGTTGATATCCTTATTTGTTTCCCCCTTTTTTTTTTCTGTTATTTTTCAAATAAATCGCGATATTATAACAAAACAAAAACAAGATTTCAGTGTGCACCTCGGTGAACTACACCTCATTTCAGTTACTTATCACCAACCAATGACTTGTGGTTAGCAGACACAAGGAGTCCATACATAGGCTAACCGCTAACACAGTATACTATTCTTTTAGCCACGGGTGTTCTTTTTCTTTCACCACCTTGCTACCATAGTAAATGTACGATTTCCTTTTTCTTGGTAATCATTTTTCAGTATTACAGTTGGTATTTCACCCGCAGTTTTATTATGTGGAAATTAAACACATTTTAAATGGTTCATTGTCCTTCAGGACCATTTATTATGTAGAAATTATATTGTTGAGGAGAGAGAAGGGGGCGAAAAAAAGAAACCAAAAAAGCACAATCTGTGGACGTAAAAGTTTTCAAGCCTCATCGGCAGCTTGAATAAATCACCAGTTTGAGCTCATCGGTAGCAGCATGGCCTTGTCTAGCAGCTTCGCACAGTTGAAATAATAACCTGGAGCAGACAGAAGGCAGTCATTACCTCGCACACAGACGCTGTTTGTATGTGTTGACGGAGGACTTCCACTAGACTGCTGTGGAGACGGACAGGACCGAGACGCTCGGCCGTTGTTAAACCTCCGGCTCCCCATCACCTATGCTAATGACATAAACCCTTGTTTACCTTGTGAAGTCCCTCTATGACAGCGAGAAATCCAGCAGCGACCTAAGAAACCCCAGAGAGGGTAAAAAAAATGTGGTTTGTGGTGGGAAAAAAAAAAAAAAAAGAGCATAACAAAAACAAAAAAAAAGAGAGTGGAGGAGGAGGGGGTAGGGGGTAGGGGGTGGGGGGGTAGAAGAAAAGTGTGGGCCCTTAGGCTGTGTGGGTAGAGCCTGGTGTTCCAGTGGACAGAGCTGCCATTTCATTGTCTTAGTCTCCACTGATACAATCTGGAGAGGGCTCTATTGCTTAAAGCTGTGAGTGAATGACATATGGGGAGCTGGTGTGAGGCGCGACTCCCCCGTGCCTCCTCCAGACCCAAAGTCTTCCTGTGAGAGAGCACCGAGCAACTTTTCTGCTTTTTCAAACAGCAGCAGCCTCCCTCGCCCTCCCTCATTCACTGCCTTTCTCCCTCCCTCCCTCCCTCCCTCGCTCCCTCGCTCTCTCTCACTCTCTCTCTTTTTTTCCCTCTTCCTCAGACACTCGCTAGTCACTGCCTGAAGCAGTAATCGGACAACTCTCTTTCTCACTAGGACTGGGTCTCCTGAGATAGCGAACGGGGCTCCATGGGTTCCAACACCTAAAATGAAAAGAAAAAAGTAACCTTGTAGCCGTCACTTATTATACCACAGGTTCTACGTAGAGCTGAAGAACTGTTTGAGAGAGTTTGTTGTCCGTTCTGCTGGACTCAATGATCTTTCTGTAGAAGATTTTTTTTTTTGTTTGTTTTTTGTTTTTAAAGAAGATATAAGAACGGATAAACACACAGGGATTCGACCATAATTGTAGTGAGTATGGGCTTGATTTCTACATTACATTTGATATATTGGTGTTGCTGTCTTTCACGCTTATTTTTTTTTTAATATGTGTGTGTGTGTGTGTGTATGTTTGCGAGTGTGTGTGTGTGTGTGTGTAATTATCTCCAATAATTCATATACCTACAACGAGAATTAAAATAAAATAATATTCTCAATTAAAAGTAATTATGTAAATGGTCAAACTGGATTATGGATTTAACTGTTTTATTTTTTTTTTTAACGGTGATAGTTTAAAACAAAACCTGCTTCATATTTATGTAAGAATAATTACTGTTTGTACAGCTTTGAAAAAGAATAATAATGTGATGTAATTATAAAAGGCAGGTAAGGTATAAATTATTGTTAAAGAAAACCTAAAATTGTATTCAAGAAAGTAGTCCTAAAGAAGTAATCACAATTATGTCATTTAGAGATATTTATTTAATAATTACTGAAAGTCATAATTAATATTCCGCTTTAAGAATATGTACAGTATGTTACAAAGATACAACATTTAATTCATAATTCCAAATAACATTTATGTTACACAATCAATATTTAATAACCTCATATTTTATGCTTTCAATGAAAAACAACTGCTTTTTATTAGATAAATAAAAACATAAAGAACCAGCCTCACAAAAAATAATAATAATAATAATAATCCGCCTGCAGTTGGATCCACATTTCCCAGCACTTATCTTTTTATTATTATTATTATTATTGTTATTATTATTATTTTTTATTTTTTTTGCTTATTTTTGATCTCGGCGAAGGAAAACACGCTGGTCCCTGCTGGAGTCCCCTTTTTCAACTGGCAGAACAAACAAAACCAACACAGTTAAAGCAGTTGACATCTAATGCCATCTGCTGAGGCCAGGAATGCTGTGAGGAGACCTGAGAGCCTCTCAGCGTCTGACCAAGACAACAGGCCCGGCTCCCGACTGTGCTGCTCCTCCACTCGCCAGTATTTCACGTGTTGTAAAGATGAGTCAGTCGCTGTAATCACCAGCTTCTCTAATTGAAGGATGTTCTGGTTTAATGTTCTATGTACGATCACAGGCTTACATCACAAGTCAGAGAATTATTGTGTATACGTGTGTGTGTGTGTGTGTGTGTGTGTGTGTGTGTGTGTGTCTCTTAAGGCACATTTCATCTCTGTAAAATTGTGCCTTTCCTCACCCCTTTCCTTTTTCATCCTCTTAATTCCACTCATTTCTGAAGGCTTTTTCTATTTGGTTGTGTGGAAAGGTGTGTGTTAGAAGATGAAAGAGAGGAAATAAAGGAAGGATAGTGAGGCGGACTGCTTACAGAGTGGCCTCTGCTCCGTGCAGACAAACATGACAGTGTGTGTGATCGCCTGCTGCAACCATTCACTCACACAATAACCTTATTTATCCAATTAACAGATAATGAACAGGCTGATTTGGGGCTGTTTACACTGTGTATTTGCTTTACACAGGCCACAGATCAGGGGTTCGTAGCTCCATGCATGTGTAGTAGCAGTTTGTAAAAGCAGAGGAGTGGCCGACGGTGACGGTGGCATTGTTTGCCCAAGGCCTGATGCCTTCCGTATGGATGTGTGTACCATAGCCAACCGAACACTCTCGCAGCAGGGATGGAAAACGGTGACAGATCCAGTGGTCTGATTGATCCAGCCTCATTTGGCTGTTTGTGAAGAAGACACAGACAAGGAAGTAGGTGATCTGTTGAGGAGGCGATTAGGCGGCAGTACTTGTTTACTAAATACTGTGGGTGTTATTTTGTTAACACAGCATTGTTTGGATGTAGAATATGTGGCTGAAAGAGCAGGAAAGGTGCTTTAGACATTTCTGTTGATTGTCATTACAGTCCTCAATCGCTAATACTCACTTGTGTGTTTGTTTGTAAATTAGAGTGTGTTTACCCTCTGCTTTATAATAAGGGAAGTCTAAACAGACAGTGTAGTATCATAGATTATTGCATTACAAATATGAATGCTTTTGTACAGATATTTATTTCTTTTTCTTCCATTTTTCTGTCTTAATAAATACATTGTAAGTAGCTTCTGCAATGATAATGTTACTTATGGGATACGATAATTCCCTCTTCTCCACATCCTCTGTTGATAATAATTTAACTAAAAAAGTAGATCACTCTCCCATCTTAAAGAAGAGTAGAATAACAAGTCGAGAGCATTAAAGTGAGATAGTCATTAAGATTTGTCAGTGAACTTTCTTTCATCTTCGTGTTGTAAAACCTCTCTTTCTGCGGTGGTCATGGTGGTAGGCCGGCTGTGATAAAATGTGCACCTTAAATCTTGTTTGATGGCCCCTCAAAGGCAAACTGGCCTTCTGGAAATAATTTTGAAGGTTGAAGAGCACAGTATTAACAGATTTAATGTAGCTATTGAGTGAATTGCTGGAGCACCATGTCAGATTGAACCAAATGAGAGAGACAAATTGCACATCAACAAACAGCACATCTGTTAATAATTGTGCTTTTAATTACAGACAACTACAGAATTTTAAATTATGTGTGAAGCACCATGTGCTCCTGTAATTTGTCGCCGTAAGTCTCATTTGTGTGCCGCACGAGGAAGTGTTGAATAGCACAGTGTAATTCATAAGTTTAACAAATACGACAGATTAAATAAATATGCTGTATTTATTTATGAATTTTTTTTATTATTGTTTTCTAATCCTTTAAATATTTTATATATATATATATATATATATATATATATATATATATATATATATATATATATATAAAATGTTTCTTATAATGTAAAGCAAAAAATGCTTTGATTATTAAAAATTACACATCATATTATCAAAATAGCACATTCATTTTATTAAAATGTGCTGTAATTATGTTATACAAAATGCAATTCTTTAGAGCAATTGAAAACACAACCAGTTTAATGTTTTAATTCATGCCTTGGCAGCCATCATTTTTTCGGACACATATAGAGACACAAGTGAAGTGTAGCATTTTGTAAACTGTGCCTAATTCCACTCACATCTGTGTCCAATTGTTGTCTGCATCTACATTCTTTGCGAGTGGATTTATTTTTCCTGGGCCACCATGTGGATTCAGCTGACCAGCTTAAGTGGGGATTAGTTGTTTTAAAGTTACATTTTGATTAAAGCATTGTTTTTCAAAAGTTGTAACTCACAACACATGGTTTACATAGTCTGTAAAATTCAAAGCACTGTATTCTTTACCATTAAAATTAATATTCATTCAATTTGACTCAAGGGCAGGGGGTGGGATGCCCAGAGCACCCAAGAACATTCAGCTTTATCTCATAAATTGTCATTAGGTTTTTGTTTTTTAAATTTTGTAATTTTTTGCAGCTTAATTGATTAATATGTGATAACACATTGTAGAAAATAATATAACATTTATATGTGAATAAGTAATTCTGGTCCATTTAGTAACACAGGTATACGTAGCAAACAGGATGAAGCTGTTTGTGTCAGGCCAGACATCCTGCTGAGTTGATCTATGCTAAAAGCTTGGCTGTGGCTATGTTTACCTTTGGAAACGCAAGTCTTGGAATAAGTAAAGCAAAACAAAAGAGCCAGCAAACAAGCACGAGTGAAGCATGTTGTGGCACTTCTTTTTTTTTTTTATCTCTCTCTCTTGATGACACTTCCAGTGCTTCATCTAACTCTGCTTTGTTCTTGTTGGCTTCAAAGACCTGGCAGTTCAGGTTGAACGAAGAAGCACATCAAAGATGCTGAATGCAGCTTTTAAAAGGAGAAAAAAAAAACTATTTAGATGTGCAGAAGAAAGGCTTGTTTTTACTTTTAAATCGCTGACCCCTCCTTTTTCCTTTCCCATCTTCTTTCCTCCCCCTCTGCTTCTTCACCTGGCTGGCTTCACCTGCTGGCGATGGCAGAGACCCCAGTGTGGTAACAGCTCCACAGACCTTTAATCCTGCACAGAGACTCCAGCACCACACACACACACACACACACACACACACACACACACACAATACCACATTACACCACCACATCACCCTCTTTCCACAGCTTCCCTTCGACTCTGTGATCACTGTTAATGTTCTGTGGCAAAATGTGTTTCTCTTTTGTCTTTATGGCTTTTACCTCTGTAGACTTTCTGTTTCATAGATATCTTTATTTTTTTTCACATTTCCTTTTTAGTGTTTTGATATTGAGAAGTACCAGGAGGAGGCACTGCTGTTATCTGTAGCCTCTATGACGAGAATGAAAATATAATGGTTATTTTTGCTAAGAAGGCTCTGCCACAAGCAGTTGGATAGTAGGCAAATTGTAAAGCTGGAATAGTATTCTGGAAGGCTTTGCCTTGGTGTGAAGACTAAAGCCTGTTGAAAAAACTTAAAAAAAAAAAAAAAAAAAAATCCTAAGACCATGCAGCTCAGGTTACTCTGGCTTATGTAAACAGCCAGCCATAAAAAAAAAAAAAATTGTGCCAGGATTTTTGAAAAAAGGCTTTATATGTCTATTTCCCTTTTCCTGACCAGTTGAATACCTTTGACCTTTTTTGGACCCTGTATTCCCGTGGTGGGCTAGAGTCAGATCTAATATAGTGTTATAGCCATGCAAGTATATGGCTCTGCTTGATGTTGGAGAGAGAGAGACGAGCAGAGCGGGAGTGGACAGCGAAATGTTACTGTCAGCTAAAGGAGAGTAATAGAGGCATTCGTAGCGTCATAGGAAACATATGTGGCTCCATATGCTCTCCGTGTTCTTGTTTCCAGTCTCCTTCATTGTCTGAGATGCACCACTGATCTGGGGGCCTCTAAAGTGCCCTGTGTGTCTCTGTGTGTGTTTGTGAGTGTGTGCTTTGCACTACAGATCTGGGGGCCTCTGAAGTGCCCTGTGTATAAGTGTGAGTGTACACATGCAGACATACAGTCATGAGTTATGTGTCTCTGTGTCCTAAAGAAAAGACGAGCATTATTTTTTTTGCGTTGCCAGAGAAGGAACAGATTTATATAATGTCAGTGAGTGTGTGTATGTGTGTGTGTGTGTGTATATATATATATATTGTTTTCTTTCCGCTTCCAGTCCATTGTGAATAGGCTGTTAAGTTTGGAGGTTGTGTGCTGTGCCATGGCCCCAGGCTGGGGCAGGCCTGCGGGAAGCAGCCCTGACGGTCATTAGGACCTGTCAGTATCCCAGGAGGCGGAGTGCTGATAAATTTCAGATAGTGTCAATTGCAGATGAAAGATCTGCTGAAGATGCTAGGGGTGTCACGCTTGACTTGCCTCTGCTCAACAAGTCCCATCTTCCTTCCAGCAGCAGGCTACGCCAAGCGGGCTGATACTCCCACACAGCCTCAGCCCCCGCTACCCCAACCCCTCACCCCTCTGCCTACCTTCACCCCCATAACCCCCTCCCCTCACCACCACCACCCCTTCCTGCTTACCTTGGCTAAGCCGCTTTGCATGTTGATTGGGGGAGGGCTAATCCAGTTTGCAGCTGTCGTAGACCAATGATGAATCACCTTTCCGTCATTTGGCCGTGCTCCCCTTGCTCAGGGAGGAGGGAGGACCTGGAGGAGGAAACAACAGTGGAGCAGGGCTACGGCTCCGAGAGAGACAATGTGTGCCTCTGTTCTCCCGCTAGCCCTCTCTTCCCATTCTGATCCAGAATAACAATAATGTTTTCTCAGACAAGCCTTTTTGTGTCATGGATGGCTCTGGACTGTGACAGCGAGCTGCAATAACAAGGAGTGATATTGTTTCTGTTGGGGCAGGTGGGAGCAGAGTAAAGAAAGGGAGTGTGGTTTGTGAGGACTCAAAGCCATCAGGACTCAGGTAAGAGCACAGTTGGGTTAGAGCCAGCAGCGTCAGAGACATGTAGCTCTCTGCGTGGCATCACAGAGACACTAAACAACTGTCAACTTGTCTTAGCTCAGTGCCTTGTCTGATTGGCACCAGGAAGAGCTTTTTAGCCTTCAACTAATGAGGGAAAAGTTTTAGCGAGGAGAAAACAGGATTAGCCAGTGAGATGCAGACGTAATGCTATTTCCGTTGGATGATTCTTGAATGCTTGTACTCGTATCTGTGTGCGCGTAAAGAGTGTGATATTTTTAGTTTGTAGTAAATGAATCTACCTTTGGGAAAAGGACAATGCAGCTTCCATTATCAGAGTATGTGTGAAGAGTGGCTTGGCCTTCTAACTAATTGTTGTTTATTGTTAGATAAATGTTTTCTATATTTTATATCATTATATTTTTGGTTTGTAATATGTGGCTTTAATATATGCATTATATTCTCCGATGATTTAAATTAAATCAGACTTTGACCATAAGAAATTGTATTTATGAAGTGATATAGTATTGCATTATAATATCACAATATCATAACATTATAATATAATCTAAAGCAGTGAAAGCATATCATAATTGGATCTTTTTATTTCGTAATTCTGGTTGTTATGTTCCATCTGATAGCACAGACTACTTACAGTTTTGCCCATGCATTTATCTTTGTGGCCTTGTGTAAAAGGCCAATGTTTATCGATAGCAGAGATACCCAGGACCATAAAGTATAATTGGAAATGGCAGCATAATGTACAAAACATTTTGTCCTAATTTCATTTACTCACTATTGCAATGGGAACAGTGGCAGAGACAAATGGAGCCTATCGTTTGTGGACATACTTTTCAGATCACTTGTGCTTTTTTTTTTTTTTTTTTTTTTTTTTTTTTAACTCTATTGTCTATACTCGATCAAATCCTTTGAGCATACAAATGAGTAGATAGAATAATGTTTTTGGTGGTGTGGTCTTTTGTATAAACACAGAAACAATTAAGGAGCTTGCCAGAGCAAACACATGCCTCATGAGCTTCTCATCTGCCCTTCACTGAGGCATGGACTCTTATAATCATGCATAGTGCACTTTTAACAGGCACATTAACCATCGCCTCAAACCAGCAAACATCTGTTAACAGTCTTCGATGCCACACAAAACAATATACACTTAAGGCCGTTTTTGCTTGAAGACACATCTCGGTGAATTGACAGTAAACATTTAGTGTTCACGTCAAATAAAACGCGGACTTATTGTGCAATTGTTGTAATACGAGAAATCACACAGTATCTTGTCAAAATGTTTACTATACTGTTTCACTGCATGGAATTTCACTCGGTTTGACTTTGTGTATGTATGGGTGTGTGTGTGTGTGTGTGTGTGTGTGTGTGTGAAATTTTTCTTCGCATATATATATTTTATATTACAAAAATTGTCTTTATTTTATTATTTTTTACACATAATCTCTCTGTCAACATTTGCTACCACCATTAATTTTCATTATATAAAATGTAACACTAAATCTCTTGTAAAATTTCAAAGAGAGTAAAAGAAATGTTAATATCACATTGTATGTTGGTGAGATATATTTTTACATTGCAACTCATCCGTTATACTTTTTACTATGCATGGTGTAAAAATACCACACTTAATACCTTTCTAAATTTCCTACTGCACTATGTATTATGTATTATATTTTATGTTTTAAGCCTCTCCTGAAACTAGAGTAATATATGTAATTTGATTTGGCGTGTCTATGTGTGTTTGTTTGTTTATGTATGTGCTTGCATGTGTGTTTTACATCTTCAGGTCTATGGAAATGCAGGATCTAGCCAGTCCTCACAGCCGAGTAAGTGGAAGCAGTGAATCTCCTAATGGTCCAAACCTCGACAACTCGCACATTAATAACAATTCCATGACACCCAATGGCACTGAAGGTATGTGTACAGTGCCACGCTGTTGTTATTTAGTCACTATTACTTTTGTGAATAGAAACAGTACAGTAGAGATCCATGTTAAACTTTTTAATTTCAGTGTTATTATAATGCACTGTGAAGTCACATTATCCCCCACATGTTCAAACCTTTTAACTTTTGTGCAGTTTTTACGTATATATATATATATATGTGTGTATATGTAATTTTTTTTTTTTACACCACACTACTGCTGAAATAAAATGTCAGGGAGAAAGTGCAACAAAAAGCGTGCATTAAAACCATATTTATTGTATTGGAATGTGGTTTATATTTGACATTACAGAGTATTTGCCCCTGCATTTACAGTTGATAGAGTCTGTTGCTACTGGCCATATTTTCCCCAGCGACTATTAGCTGTTTATTTAAGTAACCATGTAATTATTCAAAGCCCACAGCATGGAAATTGTGGCGTTTTGCATGAGGTTTCGACTGTACATAGTTATTTACTCAGGTGATTCGCCTGTGTTTAAATCTGAGCCATTGTTTAGTGAAGCAGCCATTATCATGTCACAAACCAACACGATTTATTTAAAATAACCCCCCCCTTTGTCACGTAACCTTCAGTTTCATCTGTGCTCTGAGGTTTTTTTGTTTTTGTTTTTTCTTCCTCTTCTTTTTTTTTTTTTTGTAAATTCATAACACGGTACATGTAGACTATGCAGACTGTCATGTGTGCCTTTGCCATTCTTTCTTTCCCATAGGAGATAACATCACAATGCTTACCACTGCAGACTGGTTATTAGGTTCTAGCTCACAGTCCACTGCAGGTTTGTCTACTTTTGGTGACGCAATGAAAGGACAATACTTGGTGTTCTCTTCAGAAAGAAAAGACAGCAATGGAGAAAGAAAGCACTCTAGTTTTTCAATCACTTCATATGTTATAAATAATTATTTCTTAAGTCATAAAAATACAAAAGAGATTTAAAGGTGCTTCAACTATTGTGCCTTTCATTCAGAAAGTCTTTGGAATTACATTTTTGTGTACCTCTGTTTTCAGCATGGTTTGACACTGAATGAATTTGAGTCTATTGTTAATAATGAATGCCCAGATTGTGAACTTGCATACTTTTTATTTTTGGCCTTTCCGTGCTATTCCTGAATACAGTGGTTATTGTGTGCTCTGTGACCTGCGTGTGTGCTAGTTTATGCATGCACCATATCACTATATATATATTTTTTTTTCATCATCAGTGTTTAAAAAAAAATTGCCTCTTGTCAACATATGTTTCTGCACAAAACAAGCATAGCAGAAACATGTAAAACATGGCAGCAAATGGCTTCTTCAACCATGAGGGATTCCGCTGAGCATGACTATCTTACCCACATTGTCAATTTGTTTTGCCAAAAGAAAAAAAAGCAAAAAGAGAAAAATCTCCAGCCCGCCTGAAGTGAAATGGATTGATTTCAAAGATTCCTTAGCTGTCAGATAGCTGTGAAATTGTCTTTACAGATCTATTCCTGAGCTGTATAATGGAACCAAGGTCACACTGCGTTCACTGCACACTTTAAAAGATTTTATACACCATATATTTCTTTGACATTTCAATTGTACTCTCTCTGTGTGTATCCCAGCAGAACCCCTTTTTTAGCCTAGTTTCTAATGACATACATTTAAAGTGTCTTTTTTAATGATATTATTTCATGGTACATTTAAGTACAGATAAACAATTAATTTTCTGTAGATGATAATATAAGACAGTGTAGTATTTTTTTCTTTAAAGTTGCTAGATAAAATGTTGAATTTATGTTTTAAAATAATATTTTAATGTAAAAATTTTTTATTTAAGAGCCTATATCTAAATATTAAAGATAAAAATAGTGATCAGTGTTAAAGATAATGGAAACAGATAAAGACCAATAAAATATTACATTTGACTCCACATATAAACCATGTGAACTGACGCAGATGTTTTTAACTAAATAATAAATCAAATGCATTTTATTGGGCGATATTATTGTTAACACTGTCTGCAAGTTGTTGATGACTCCCTCCTCGCTACACTGTTGTTTTTATTTTACACAAAGTAGCTTCGTGTTTATTTTCAAAACATGATTTGATGAATGTAAAAATGTGAAGCCTGAAGTAGCAAGCCATTAATCAAGTTTAATTTTCTTTTGTCTTTTTTGGAGACATTAATTTTCTACATTTGGTTAATGGTGTGTATTCTTTTTTTTTTTCTCTCTCTTTTTTTTTGTTTTGCAGTTAAAACCGAGCCAATGACCAGCAGTGAAATCGCCTCCTCAGTAGCAGACACCTCTCTAGATAGCTTCTCAGGATCAGGTGAGGGGGGGGTGAGAGAGCGGACTGTTTAGTTGTGTATCTTGTGTGCACTAATGGGTCTGGTCACTTCCCACACACACAGCTGCAGAACTGATCAGTTAGAGATGAGCCTAGAGATGAGTGACTGATAAGCAAGGCCCCAGGAAGTGTCCCTGCTGCTAAAATACCAATATACTCTGTCTGTCAGTGCGTATGTAGAGATGTGTGTTACCTTTGTCAGCATATTTATATGCTTTGCTTGCCGACACGTGTGTGTGTGTGTGTGTGTGTGTGTGTGTGTGTGTGTGTGTGTGTGTGTGTGTGTGTGTGTTCCCTTTCCTGGTTCCCATGCCAGTGAAGCCAGAATTATGACCTGTAATGCACTGAGCTTGTCTGTCCAGCGGAGTGACATGGTGTCCCCATGGCTCTTACTCTCCACGGGCTGTTACCCTATCACCCCGTCAGCCACGATTTTCACACCCTCCTTGCAGCAACAGAATATCACTCAAACACACACACATTCACACTTGAAAACATACACGGAAACGAAGCTTAACAAAAGCACAAGTGGGCATTGTAAAAATTTTAGAAGGAATGTGATCATTTTTCTCTTTGCCACTGTAAGTGCTATCTATGACTTAGGTTGTTCATAATTGTATGTAATTAGTACTGTATCAGACTACGAATGGTATTATCTTGCTGCTAATTTTCCTGTATTTTCTTAACTGTTTAAGTAAGTACTTGATACTTTAACACTAGAAGAACATAAATCACTGCTATGACTTTTGTCTCTGACAATATTAATGAAATTTAGTAATCTTACACCCCATATCCTCCGAGGGGGAAACCCAAAGCTCTGTTCAGAGGAGCAAGTTTTGTCCAGTGGCAGGTGCTGCTGATGTGGGAAAAGTGTTCAATATTAATAACGTGTGTGAGGGGTAACAGCATACCATACAGTTAGAGCTCCCCCGCAACCAAATCCCTTATTTTACATGTCATGACCAATTAGACAGATGTTTCAAAACTGTGCCATTCAAATACAATTAATGTGTTGGAACTCTGTTGTCTTCATGACATTTTATGAGTTTAACTCGTACATAAAATGTAATTGTAAAATCAATTAATTTCAAGGAATGTAAAAAGAATAAAATTAATTAAATTCAAGAGGCACTTTTTAAGAGTCTATCAAGCTTATAATAACTAAAAGATCTGTTTCAAACACTTGAAGGTAGTAGTTGTTTTACATTGAGAGAAATATTAATTAATATTAATATTAAGTAAAATTAATTGATTTATTTAATAGTATTTTATATATATATATATATATATATATATATATATATATATATATATATATATATATATATATATATAAAATTTTGAAAATATGTACAACAGGTTTATAAATTAAATGTACATTTGTTTTTTTTTGTTTTTTTATGACTTGGTTTTTTGGTTTATCTTTAAAAACCAAACATAATCACATAAAATCTAACCATGTGTTATAATTCTTTCTGCAGATTCAAAGCAAATGTTCTCTGCACGAGTTGTTTGTGGGTGAACTTTCACAAGTTAACAGCACCGTGGAACCACATGGTCATACGCTTAATGAAGGAATGATTATGCAGTAGCACTCATTACCTGCAATCAGTGATGTCACTTCCAATGTAGTTGTGGCTTGAAAAGCCCAAAGCAACTGAAGCCACAGGCTGAGGCTCATTCCGACCATCCTGTGTGTGTTTATACCAGCAGTTGTCATAGCAGCCCAGAAGTATCTCAGAGATATGCGGGTCAGCAGAAAAACCTTATGTTCTTACCTGATTATTTTACTTGATTATTGCTCTCCGGTTTTCAACTTTAAATAAGGTTACCGAAATAAATAGAGTAATGCAATGTAATGACTGTTTCCTTGGAATCCAGAAGTTCTGTTGGCAAAAGATAATATTTACCTTATTTCTTAATGTTTAAATATGTGCTTGCCTCTTTTCTTTTTAACTCTCCTCAGCTATTGGAACCAGTGGCTTCAGCCCAAGACAAACTCACCAGTTCTCTCCACAGATTTACCCTTCCAAGTAAGGGTTCTTTTATTTTTCTTTAAAAAATAAGCATCATCCAACTTCATTTGGATCTTTAATTAGATCCTTCTGCTTGATCGCGGGTTTTCGTCTGGCTTTGTTTGCCTGGATGTCTGCAGCTTGCGCACTCTGAAATCTGTTGTAATTATTATCTTGCAAAACTTTCGTTTGCCATTTATTGTTCTTTCTCCGTGTATATGAGCTGTGTGATACTATCTGACTTACAGCTTGGCTCAGTGTTTAAAATGAAGTAGCACAATCACAAAGAATTTGTCAGCACAGTCTTTATTATGATTTTTTTGGGGGGTAAAACAGGGTTCTCGTTCTTCCTGATCTTCCTTTCTCACTTTTGTCTTTTGTTTCTTTTCTCAAATAGCAGAACATATCCGCATATTCTTCCTACTCCTTCATCCCAAAATATGGCTGCGTATGGGCAGACGCAGTACACCACAGGAATGCAGCAGGCCGCAGCTTATGCTAGCTATCCTCAGCCTGGACAGCCCTATGGCATCCCAGCCTATGGTAAGATCTATCTAACACACAGCACACCCTCCTCTTGTCAAGCTAATATATGCCTGTTAATATTGTCAGTGAGCTTTATGTCATGTTGCATGCAGGAGGAGAAAAGTACATCTAAATATTTTTCCTGCTTGAAGGTCATGACTAAGAACTCGCTCATAACAGTCTACGTTCCCACAATTCCTCATCTGCAGGAGTAGCAAAGATGCTGAGTTGTTGCTTGTTGTTTAGTACCTGCATATTCTCCTTCACTGCAATAAAACTGAATTTGCTTATCATGCTATTTGGACAGATCTGGCAGATTAGTGATATAAATCTGAAAACAAAACCTGGTTTCCTCTGGCATTGCAAGAGAAAGCAAAGGAGTGCATGGCTTACTGTAGGCTTTATTTGTGCAAAGTCTTTGCAGTGTTTTGACCCCAAAAGACTCTCCAATATGTGGAGGAATTTACATTGTTTATTTGAATGGAGTCATGCAACTTACCGTTGCACAGAAAGTGCTCTGTGACTGATTTAATTTAACAAATGGTTGGTTTAACTTAGTAAAATATGTCTCATACTTTTGCAACTCTATTACTACCACTATATCTAATAATAATAAAAATAATAATAATAATAACAAAAGTATTATGAAATATGAAACATTATGATTTTAGAGCAAAATGGATTACTTCTTTTCAGTGAGACTGAATGCAGTGGAGATAGTATTTCAAAACAACTGTTGGTAGTGAAAATCATGTAAACAGATAATCAGTCGTCGTCCGTTGCGATTAGCGTGCTACTCTAACAGACAGAGACCATCTGTGTGTTCCTTTGCTGTGTCCAGTGTAATTTAAACCTGTGTGTTGACTGTTGTCTGTGCATCAAACCGATCTGGTGTCACTAACTGATTTAGGTCCATTGTGGGCAGGCATAAAGACAGAAGGGGGTCTAAGCCAGTCCCAGTCCCCGGGACAGACGGGCTTCCTAAGCTACAGCTCTGGCTTCACCACGCCACAGACAGGACAGGCCCCATACAGCTACCAGATGCAGGGTGAGGACATCCCAGTGAATCTTTCATCTCCCTTTCTGTACATTTTCACAAGTCATCCTGAATGTCTGTATGATGTTGATGTGCAGCTTAAAATATCATCACGCTGCCTTTACCTTAAATATATTGCAAAGCAGGAATAAATAGGTCTTCCTGATTTAGCTAGACTTATTCACACAGCGGCGCCCACCCTCAGCCCTGAAAAGCTGCATCCCTGTGGTCATTATGGGTCTGCCTCCCTCTCCTCTTAAAAGAATCAACACAGATGGAAAAATGGCAGACACTTTAGAGGCACCAGCCATGTCATTCATCCCTCCACAGCCTTTGTTTTTTCTCTCCCTGTGATCATATTTGTATTTGCTTAAGACCTGAGACCGCAGAGATTTATGGCCTTGAAACCAATAAAGATGAGTTGTTGCGCCCTGTACTCCCCTTCTTTTGCTCTCTTTGCACAGTTATACAGTCATCTTAAATGTAGCTCAGGCCCGCCCCAATGCAATGTCTCTATTACTCTTTCTTTGTAGTGGTCTCTGCAAAAAGTCTCTTTTGCTCAGCAGCACCTGCATTAGACAAGGATAGTTAGCTAACTGCTCCCATAGTCTTTGTGTTCACTCCTGGAATATCTAATGTGTGACAGTAGAAACATCTCCACATGTTGTTGAAAACTCTCTGGAGCATCCGACAATAAATAACGCCAGCTCAGCAGCAGATGTGGTGCAGGGACGCCTGTTTTCCACGCCTCTTAACCGTACACAGTCAGCCGCAGCCAGCGTTTTGCAGCATGCAGCCGAGACACTGAAAAGGGAGAGGCGGAGAGAAAGAAAGAGAACAAGAGGCAGAGCATGTAAGGCAGAATGTACGAGCTGCTGTCCAGCCCTTAGTGGTTTAACTCACGATGACAGTATTATGTGCCCATTCATCTTCAAAGTATTATGCTCTTACTCTTTCTCTTTCCCTCTGTCTATCTCTGTCTCTCCCGCACTCTCTTCTGCTATCTCTGGCTATCAGATGCCCCACGTAGCGTTAAGTGCGTTTGTAATTGACAGCCATGTTAGATGACAGATTGACCACTATTCTGGCCCTGGGTTCTCTAGCTGTGGCTCTGGCCCTCAGCCACACCATCATCATTACTCTTTCTGGCCTATTGATCTGCCTTGGCGAGGTGCCCCGGGCCTGGGTGTCCCAACCAAAGAATCTTTTTTTTTTTTTACATTTGATACTCCCCGTCTCTGACAGCGTCCTTGCCACCAGCCTGTGGCCAGCTGTCAAGACAGAGGACGATTAGATTAATGTTCTTGCTACTTCCTTTCATGTCTGATGCCACGGAGCTTTGCGTGGGTGTTAAAGTCATGGCACAAAATCATAAAACAGACACATAGCACTGCAAAACGGAACTGCAGCTTTTCAGTTCTATGGATGTCGTCTTATGCTTTTCAGATTAAAAAAATATATAAAACGCTGTAGGTGTGTGCAGTTAAAGAGAAGTTGTGCTAATGGTGTAAAAGAACAGATGCTAATTAGGTGAATAATTGGATTCCTGCATTCTGCCCAAGTGGTAGTGCAAGCTGAAGTCTTGGATACCTTTTTTTTTTTAAAAAAGAGAGCCCCATCTGGACTTGATAGCCTATTCCCAAGTGGAGCATACTAACTTCTGCTACAAATATTGTGCACTGATGATAGACATAGCCCATGGCAAGGCGACTGATCAAGCAAAGCAAATGGACTTCCAATTGTGGGGCCAGAAGGCAGGAGGGAAGCAGAGGAGGAGGGAGGGATGATGTCTGGTCTTGAGTGAGTGAACTAACTGGAGCAGGACTGGGGGAGGGAGCGAAAACATGCCCCCCGGGGAACCACAACCATCTTTCTCCCCCAACTATAACCAGCACCACCACTCCCAACAGCATGAGCCCATTCTCACTGGGCAGGCGGGGGTCCCCTTGGCTTTTATGTGGCTCCTTGTTCTCCACAGAGCAACCCTCAAACCCTGACAGTGAGAGCTTTTATGACTGTTTGAACTGTGCATTAGGCTAATTTGTTGTCCTTCGAAGTCTTGCTCCTCCTTGTCTTTGACTTATTGTTCTGTCAGACTTTCACTTGATGTTGAACTTTCTGCGGAGAACACGAACGCTTTAGAATTCCCCCTGCAGGCCGTGAAATAGCAAACATAACAATAAAGAATTCTGATGAAAATAACCTGTAGAAGCCTGGGAGAAAAACACAGTAGAAGGCTGCTGTGTGTGTAATTTCTGGAGGCAAAGAGTGATAAACTATACAAATAATTAGAAGAGTTGAGTCAATAGCAATATTAATTTTGTGTTTTTCAGTTAAAGTATTTAACTGACAAAGCTAAATCTTGCAAAACTCTTCCCCATGTTTTCTCCTTTATACTGCCCATACCCCACCAAATCCACCCCCCCCACCCCCCACCCCCCACCCCCCACCCCCACCCCTCCAACTTCCCTGATCCTTCTGAAAGCTGCTTCATGTTTGTCACGGTGTGGGAGGGCCCTCCTGATGGGGCCAATGACCAGAGGATGAAAGGAACTCCCTCTGTTTGTCTCTGAGAACAAAGGTGTAATTACGCCCCCATTTAGGAACCGTAAATTTATCTTTCCCTTCGTTTTTACTAAAGCTACAGGATATTTTTTGGCTGTGGGAACCGAGGTAGCACCCAGGAATATCCCTTGAAGATGTATGCAGAAATGATTCATCTGTAGTTATGTGACGTATTAGAAAAGCTCACATCAATTACTGTGATTCCTCTGTATAATTTAAATCCACTTTATAAAAATAGTTGTATAATTAGGAGTGAAAAAAATCAAACCCATAAGTTATATTTTAAAATAAACATATAGAGCAATACATCTTTATAAATAATTCTTTTTTTATTCCAGAGGAGATACTCTGGATAATTTTTGCGATATTAATACGTTTAGAAAATAAATTCTTGCTACTTTACTTCTTGCTGTTCTCTTTCTTGACATAATACCACAGGTGGATTCCCAGTCAAGACAGAAGCTTTTGCCCCTGGGGCCAGTTGCTGCTTCACGTCTATATAACTCCAGTCATGTATATTATTAAGCCATTAGATGCTATCAACCCCTTTGAATGATTTAATTGCCCAGGAGGTCCATCCTTTGAGCGAGTGAAAAGAGGAACATACATATTTATTGAGGCAGGATGTCAGCAGTAATCCCGCCCCCAGTGCAGCTCACCCTGACCTGCCCCTCCCTCTATACATCTCTGCTCATTCATCCTTCCACATACTCATCCTGCATTCACCGTCCCCCTCTCCTTTTCACCCCATGCCACCCTTCGATAGCTCACACACAACAGCCTCTTGTGTTCCTCACATTGTGCGGGCCTGGACGGCTTGGAAGCAGGTCTTACCCCTCATCCTTATCTGCACCCCACCCACCCACCTCCTTCTGTCAGTCATCAGGTCTGATCCAATCACTGATAAGAAAGGAAGAGGAGAAAGATAAAGCCATTGTTGGAAACTTACCCTCAGGCTTCCCTCTGTTTCACTACCACAAATAGTTGTTTCACACACACAAAAAAAAAAAACCTAACCTTTTTCCTCCTCTGACAATGTACCATTTCACATCTGTCACTGTGTAGTTTTCCGGTGTGAGACATTTAACACTGTATTTTGTTACACGTATAGATCATTGTGTTATCACTTTTCAGGTGGCACTTTTACAACTACGTCAGGATTGTACGCGGGAAACAACTCCCTGACAAACTCAACTGGCTTCAACAGCACGCAACAGGTAGCAAGACACTTTTTATTTCCATTTTGCTCTTTGTCTACTGTAAGGCGCTGGTATCGCTTTATATAAGTTAGACCTAAAGACTTCTTGCCAACCTGGAAATCTTTATGAAACATGCATAGTCAATATGTTACATTTCATCCGTGACACATCCAAACATAAATCACTCAGGATGTCAGAAGCCTTGTCCACAGGATTATCTACTGTACCTCCTCCAACACATATGTATAATGCCACATAAGGAAAAAGAGATGAAAAAAAACAAGACAGATCCTTGTCCAGATGTAGGACAGAGCAGACATATGTTTGCATTTATGTTTTGGAATCTGCACTGTAAAGTAGCAACACTGGTGCTGGGCATATCTCACATTACTCTGCCAAACCTACTTCTCTTTGTCAACTCTGCTACCTTTTGTCTTTCTGTGCTGTCTACATGTTGAACACAAACCTCTCCTGTTACACATTACTCTACCTATCTGTCCTTTATCTCAAGGTCTTTTTTTTTTCTACTTCCCTAATCTTTACCTAAGTATGTCCTTGGTTTGGTTACAAATACTTAAATGGTTTTTCACTTCCCAATACTGTCTGTCTTCTCTGCAGGACTACCCCAGTTATCCAGCTTTTGGCCAGGGCCAGTATGCTCAGTATTACAACAGCTCACCCTATACTTCACCTTACATGACAAGCAACAACACCAGCCCCAGCACGCCCTCCACCACAACCACCTACACCCTCCAGGAGCCACCCGCCGGTATTACCAGCCAGGCTCTCACAGAGAACCCTGCAGGTAAGAATGAAACCACAGGAATCTATGTTCCCATGTCTCACAACAATGTGATGCTGGTAGGAGCCATGATTTAATGAAAGGTGTTTTATGATAAGAGATTAAACTTAATGAAAGATGTTGAATATGATTACAGCTGTGACATTTATTGTACTATGTAGAAGACAAACACATTAGACAAACATCTAATATTATGTGATATTAATGCATCATTTACTTATCTTACTTATCATGCATGCATTTGATCTTTTATGAGACAGTAAAAGTGAATCAGTTGAGTTTCTTATCATTTAGCACCGACAACAGCAGACATGAAAGGGTTTAACAGACATATCCAGTTTGAATTAAAGGACATACTGACTGTTAGTAGTTGACATGTCTTCCATTACCTCCTATTTATTAAATCAGTATAGAAGATAAATGCTTTTAGTAAGCATTCTACAACTGCTAACAGTACCTGAAAGTTTCCATAAATGCTAAATAACATCTCAGGAAGCTGTCTGTCCTGTATCAAGACAAATAGTCACTCAAACATATTTGCTAAAAGCAAATAATAGGTCATCTTTGATACACTCTTTTTATCCTCTCCTTCTTCCTACTTTCCTTCCTTGCAGCAGAGTACAGTACCATCCACAGTCCATCAACCCCCATTAAAGATTCAGATTCAGATCGATTGCGCCGGGCCTCAGATGGAAAGTCACGTGGCCGGGGAAGGAGGAACAACAACCCATCACCACCGCCCGACTCCGACCTTGAGGTAGGGTGAGCCCGCTACCTTGGCGACAGACAGCCTCGCCCTGTCTGAGGCACATGGACACTAATCCACTTACTATATGGCTGCCACACAAGCTTTAACACTTGATGGGCATTAATTCTTAAATATTTGATTCCTTAACTATAAATGCATTATTAATGCACTGTGGAATATATGACATCACTCAACACATATCTTATATAAAGTTCTCATGTATACCTTGTAAATAAACAATAAGGAATGAGATTAAGTGAGTCATCACTGAAGTGAATAATATATATTGCAGTCATGAAGGACTGGTCAATACCTGTGACTAACAAAGATACCATTGCACTGTGAGCCATACAACACTTACATAGTGGCCATATGTCAAAATAAACTCTTGAAATTTCAGAGGGCTCTTCATTAATATGATATGAATCTGAACAAGGTTAATAGCACCCATTATAGAGCTTACATCATGACATGTTAACATATCTAGTTAATTAGTTTGTCACTATTGATTACTCTAATGTAAAGGGCAAGGGGTAGAAAGCATGTGGTGGGGTGATGGAAGGAGTGTTGCGGTGACCAACCCAAGCAAATGGATCCTGGTCCCTGTGGCACACAAATACACGCTCCTGGCCTATTGACCAGGAGGATCACCTTGCAGCCGTACAGAGTGCACCATTGATTTTGCCTCTTTTCTCTCTGTTTTTCTTTGTGTCTTTCTTCCCCCTCCACCCCCATCTCTCCAGCGAGTTTTCATCTGGGACCTGGATGAAACAATCATCGTTTTCCATTCCTTGCTTACGGGTTCTTATGCCAACAGATATGGACGGGTGAGTGACATCAGACTGTACCAGTAGCGGTGCACTTTATCAGCAATATGCATAAATATTAAAATGAAAAAAAAGGCAATGGAAGGGTGGCTATTGAACAGAGGATAGGTTTCACTTCACCAGGAGTCCATAGTGAGACAATTGAGCAGAACTCAATGTACAGATAATTGTTTCTTTTTTTAATAGGTCCAATGAGGCTTGGCAAGTATTTGACTGCTCTTTGCAGCTGTTAGAGCTATGCAAGTCCGGTTGGGGCTCAGCTGTAGGGGCTCCCAACAGTTGCACTCTGAATGTCTATTGACACATCTTAAGTGTTCCTTTCTCCTTCAGAAATGCCACATTGTTAGTTTAATTAAGTGCTTCTCAATCCATCCTTTTCAGGCAAGGATCTCCCTGGAGATCTTGGCAGGAGACTGAGCCGACCAAATGCAACTCTAAAAAGTCAAACTAGAACACAGTGGTTTCTTTTAAAACTATGTGGGCTAGGGTAGAAATTAATATATGTATGTATGTATGTATGTACTCGCATAAATATTAACAAACATATATATTTAATATTATACTAGAAGGCCATTTCCCACCCTGTATCACTGTGTATACTCATAAGATGAGGAGTTTACTTTTCCAGGCTATTTGTTGTTCCATGTAGATTGCTTCTCTAAATTTAAACTTTCCAAACAAACAATTTGGGAAATCAGGCTGAATCTTATTCTCATGGCTTTGTTGAGGTCATAGGTTCTATATGGCCAAAGTACGTCACACACGGTTTTGAAGTTTTAAAGGTAGCATGAGCAGAAATGCCTGTAGGTTCTGTCCATTTAGTGCAAAATGGTGATTTAAAGAAAAATATTTTAGTCCATCCCGGTGCAGTATTTCTACTGCCGGTTGTTTTGGCTGTGGAGGTGTCTGGATTTAAAGTTGACAATATTACTCCTCATATGTCAGAAAGCTTAGCGTCTGAGGCCGCTGCTCTGTGCCTTTGTTCTGGTATGAGGGGTTGTTTGATGGGGGCAGTGTTTTGTTTTTGGGGTGAAAGAGGGCTGGCCCACGACCCTCCACTGTTTATTTACTTTATTTTCAACTCTGCTTGCTGGGTAAAGAGAGAGCTAAGGCTTAGGGAGCCGTAGCTTGGTGATGGGGGGGGGGTTCTACACCCAAACACACACACACACACACACACACACACACACACACACACGCACACACAGGGTCTCCAGTGTGCTTCGCTGAAACAGGAAACACTCCTGACTCCATAAGGGCCCATTCCATCAGAACTCGTATAGGATGTGACAGCCGCTAGAGTCCGTCTTGCTGTCTTTTTTTTTTTTTTTTTTTTTAAACTCTTTTCCCCTCTTTGTTCTTCCTCTAGCCATTTTTTAATTCTCCTTTTATCCCGTTTATTCCTGGTTTCTTGCACTAACCTGCTGACACCATCACATTAAAAAATATTATAGGAGGGAGATGCGCTTATTCACAGTAACCACAGTGTGCCTTTCCTCAAAGCCTATCAAAAACACAGATCTGTAAACTACCTCAGAAATGAAAGTTAAGCGGACCAGCTTCCCCCACAGTCAGCGTCCCATCACGTACTCTTCTCCTTCCCCCATCTGTCACACATGTCATCTCTATCTCAGCGGTATAAACAAAAACATTACAAAACAGTTTTCCCTACTAGCTGCTTTAAGCTTACTATAAATAGATGTGTATCTGTGTGAGTGCACATCCACACTTTCTCTCCCTCCATGTGACCTCCCACCCACTCTGACTGACTGAGTGACTGGCTTTTTCTCCCCCTCGTACACACTAAACACACTGCTGTTCTTATCAGCTCTTTTAATTGGCATCAAGGCAGCTCACCCCCATAAAGCTGATGGCTGAGGCCAGCTGTGCTGCTATTGGGCTGGCCTGGCCTGGAGCTTTAAGTGGGTGGAGAAGGGGGTGTTATTGGTAAGGGGCTCAATAGGACGGCCTGGGGGGGGGGGGGCTTGGGGCTTGGCGCCCCCGCGGATGGCACTGACATCTTAGGACAGGTGGCTCTAGTGCAATGACAGCAGCAGCACTTTGGCCTTCTGGCCTGCTTGTATTCTTAACTCCCTCACTGACTGATTGTTTAGATTTAATTGGATAGGATTCATTTGCGCAGGACAGGACGGCCTTTTCCCACCAAACCAGACCGCAATACTAAATAACCAAAACAGTTCCTCAGTTTAGTATAGGGAGCTGGTGGCTTGTTTCACGTGGGGAACTAATTATTTTTGATGAATTCTTAGTGAAAGACCGAATCGGACTGGGAGGTTAAGAGGAGGGAGAAAGCCTTTTGGAAGTGGAGATTGAGTTCTACTTGTGTGGTTTATCCTCTGTCATTTTCGTGAAAACATAAGCATTGTTGAGTGTGACAGCTAATCAGTGGAAAGCTCAGGTGTGTCTTCAGGTGGTTTAACTCAGTAATCCCTGCTTCTGGTCCTATCTGGCCTATGTTTAATGCAGTCTCACCCAGCTGGAGAAAATCCTCCTCCACAGCTCACTATTGTAAAAGACAATCTGCTGATTAGAGATTTAAGGTTAAAGTAAATTGAAGTATATTTCATCTTTCTATCATTAATTGTTATAGATTTTGTGCTTTTAGAAAATATATATATATATATATATATATATATATATATATATATATATATATATATATATATATATATATCCAAACAACCCTAGTAAGAGGACAGAATTAAAATATCTAAAACTGTTTCTATAAATCTGTTAATATAAAACGTGCTGGAGAGTTTTTGCCAGTTCATTATCTTTTTAAAGGGGAAATCGCACCCATTGTCACAGGCTCATTAACTATTTACAGTGTAGTTCACTCCTCTCTTAGTATTGTCTTACAGACAGTGCAACCATATCACCATTACAGCACGTGTCGCATTACTGACAGAGATCATGATTTAAAAGAAAAATTGCAGCCGTGCCAATCTACAGACTCACTAGTATATTAATAAAGTGTTTTATCTTCAAGTTATCTTTAATATTAACAAACATCTCGCAGCTGCTGCTTAACATCCCCAGAAATTTTGAGAGGAATCACTCAGTTTTATGTCATCTGCTGAGTATGAGAACAAGTATGTGGAGAATTGGCTTTTTACGATAAGGCTATGACCTCAACTCTTCTAAATCGTCCACCCCCCCTGAGACGAGACAAGCTTTTACTGCGCTTCATTTAAGTCTGTGGTGTTTCTGATGACTATTCTGGTCCCCTTCGTGGGGTTGTAAATGGACCGAAACTTTCAAGCCTGCCTAACGTCTTGTTTTATGGGAATAGCGTGTTTAGGAATTTAAGGCCATTCTGTGTTAATTGATTGACTTACAGAGAAAAATTGTATTTATTGTATGACTTCTAAATGACAAAACCTACATATCCTAGTTTCCAGAACAATGTTTTGTGTCATGTTGTTCATTCTATTTTTGATTTTTTTTTCCATCTGTTTCTCAGGACCCTCCGACATCTGTGTCATTAGGTCTGAGGATGGAAGAAATGATCTTCAACTTGGCTGACACACACTTATTTTTCAACGACTTAGAGGTGCGTTTTTACCCGCTTGCTTCTCGCTTCTTCTTATTTGTCCAGATGTTTCTTTTCTGATAATATTCAAAGTCCACTACAGAACACATAAACCTTGACAGTAATGTCTTTTTTTTTATTTTATTTTTTTTTTACATCAGTAGAACAATAAGACTATTAAGATATTATTGAAGACACTGACAACTGTTGCATAGTGTGGAGCCTGTTTTTCAGTTATCAGTCCTATAGCGGTGAAGTATTACCACGGAGCCCAAGGGACACCATGAATTTTGCATGCGCTGTCAGTCTCCGTTGTTCCTGGGTCACCAGTCTTGCCCCCACCCTCCACCCCTCTTTTCCCACTCCCATAGTGCAATTTGTCAGGCTCTAGTGTTTCTGTGGCTGTTCAGTCTGTCTGTGTGTCATGCTGTGTGCTCGGTGTCACTGTCCACTAACTCCACAGACCCTTCCGTCACAGTATGAAATCCCCCGCCGTCTACCCTCCTACGCCTTTTTGCCCCCCTGATTCATGTAAGGCTAGTGTAAAATCTGCCCCTGGGGTACAGGAATATAGGGATCAGCGGTAGCGAAGCGTGTGTATGTCTGACTTGAGGGTCTGAGTGTCTGTTTCAGTCTAGTGAGAGGTGAATTAAAGACCAGAGGGTCGGGGATGCTCGGAGACTGTATACGTAGAGAATTTTGTTCTGAATGATTATCGTCTGCAGTATTCACATACAAAGAACTGTAATCTCACATGATCTCCTCTATCCTGATTGAGATGTTAAACCGAGCTACAGGTTATTACCACATATTTGAAATTAACTCAGCTTATTTCTCCATTGCTTCAAATTCTATGTTTATGATATTAATATGCCTTTTACTATTTTAATTTATCTTTGCATACTTTTTTTTTTTCCCTCTGTGTAAATCTGATCTCACTGACCCAGTGCTTTTCCTCAGTGTCCTGCTTCATGCTGACCTCACAGGAGAGGAAATGTTTTGTTTGATACTTAAGTGTGAAGAGATCTGTGGCCCGTCTGCCAAGTCTCATTACTCACCACCATGTTCAGCTGTGTTATATGAAGCCAGCTCGAAAAAACCAGGAAAAAACAGGGGAGAGAGACGCAGAAAGAAAATGTTCATATTCCCCCAGACAGACGAGTGACTGAGATTCCAAACGCAGTCATCGTGATCAAAGTTAATTGGCTGCAATTGGCTGCTTAAATATTTCCTTATGCCCGGGCCATGTAGAATCCATTGTAGCTGCACTTTATTTAATAGATGTGCCCCAATCATTTGAAAAAATGGCAGTTTGTGACAAGGCTTAAATGTGGTTTTGCTCAACATCTGTCCTGTGTTTTGATTTCTTTTCATGTGTGATGAAGCTGTTCACAGATGAATTGGCAGCTCAGACTGCTTATAAAATTATTAGAAAATGCAGTGCATATATCTTCTCTGCTCTATCTCAGTAAGAAAGTTATTTGATTTTGTTTTGACAGTTTAAAGCTTTAGATTTTTTCCAGTCAAAATTCATATTATGCCTAAAATAGCAATCTGTGGTCTGTTACTAGAGCGCTTTTTACAGTGTCAAAGTCCCCTTCGCAGACATTGAACAGACTGTCATTAACCATCGCACCAGTGCAGTGGCATTCTCTTTAAGATGCATTGATCTTAATTCTTACAATGAGTTGGACCGGTCTAAGTGTTAAGTGCCAGTATTCAGCAATGCCTAAGCAGTTGTGTTTCCTCTACAGTGATTTACAGTCCTCCATTTCAGATAGAGCTAAACAGAGTCCAACTATAAATACCGCAGCAGCAGCAGTTATGTATTTAAGCATGTGCAGAAATGCATATGGTCCATCTAATTTAGTCTAAGCCATAAAGGGAGACCCCAGAGGCAGAAACACAGGTGCAGAGTTAGTGGCCTAACAGAGTGTGTGTATGAGTGGTCTATCTAAGTCTTAACACTCCCTTGTCCTGCCAAGCCCTGCACAAGAACATACAATACAGACTTCTTCAGACTTTGTGATATATGTTGATTTCTGCTTTAGTTTAGTAATTTTTGAAATATATTGATTTCATTCAGGCATTTAAGAGCAATTGCTTTAAGAGCTTCAAAATATCACAGTCCAGGATGACATTGTGTTCCCAAATCCATATTGAAGGCTGCAGCTTTGTGTACTGTGTGAGTTCAAGTGTGTGTGTTGGTGTGTATGAATGGAGGCTGGACTGTGTTGATAGAGCTGGTGAGTGACGATTCAGAGGAAAGTCATAAAAAGAAAGAGGGCATGCCGAAGGGGTCAACAGGGATCAGTTTCACCCTTACGTCTCCCTCTTTTTCTCCTCTAACCTTTTTCTGGATCAGCGCTTTCTTTTTCATTCACTGTTATATCGTATTAGAGGTGCGTCCCAGAAACATTGCACTTCCCCAAAAGTCTCAAACATACAGGCTCTGAATCAAGTGTCCCACACCAACCATTTGCCATTTAAAGAATGAATAGCGTACTTTATTAACAGCATAGTCTGTTTTTATCATCATAAAGGCTCTCGCTGAAGGGAGCATTATGGAAATAATTCATAGCAATATGATCCCTACTGGTATGATCACCACTGTATTAATTTTCGCAACAGAAAATGTTACATTTCAGCAGTTGCAGACATGTATATAATGTTTTTTGGCATATATACTTTATAACTTAAAAACCAGTGAAACAGAATTTGTACATTAATAGATTTTTTTTTTAAAATATAAGCATTACTTATATTTATTATTTAAACAATTTGTATTTGATGTAATAAATACTATTGTCACTGCAGTGTGTTGAATCAGGATTGAATGTGGAGTTAATTAATGGTCCAAAGTGATATGTATAATGAAGCCCACAGAGGCTGAGCTCACTGTGAAGACTGACAGCTCTGCTGTGACTCAGGGTGTGAGTTTACTGTGGGTGCACTGCTGCAAACCAAAAGCAGTATATGGGAACCGGGGGCCTCTGTAACTGGCCGAGCCCCCTGTGTTCCCTTCACAGTGGGGCACGGGGTACGGCCGTCTCACCCCTCCCTGGGTGAGAAAACAACCCTCCCTGTCTGGAGTATAAAGGGCATGGGGGCAAACCACTCACAGTGAGAGAGAGGGGGGGGGGGGTCTGCAAAGGTGGGAACATTTTAAATTAGTCCACTGATGCCTCCATGCTGTGTGTACCACTTACACACACACTCATGCACTTTAAACACACTCCACACAGATACAAACTCGTATATACTGTACATACACTCGTGAAACTCTCACACACATACCTGTGGAACAACCCTGTGACACTGTGAGCTGACAGCCTTTTATAGCTCCCAGCCTGTATTTGCAGGGTTGAAACCTCCTCTGTCACTCTCACCCAGGGCCTGCCTGTTAATGAGAGATACTGTGAAATGCACGGTTACCTTTTCCTAGTGGCTGAAATAGCCCTCCAGGGCCTGTTAGTGTGGAGCCATTCTGTTGGTTTTATGTCCCACTGTAGAGTCAGATCCTATACTGGCTGTTCCATATGATTGGTGGTAGCTTTATGGTGTTTTCCTTGATAGTTTTTGAAGACTAGTTTTGGGGATTTTATGCCCAGTAAGGACAAATTTGACATTAACTGTGCTTCTCACTGGATCATAAAATGAAGTAATTCAGTTGATTGGTTACCAATTAACACTTAAGCTCTGTGGCACAGATTTTAAATTATACATCAACCATGAAACCATTTTTCACTGTATTTTGTTGAACCTAATTGCAATAATACTTTAAAAATGTGTTCTATATATGGGATATTCTTTCATATGGGTTTTTTAGGCCCACACAGACTGATGTGTGTTTAATCATTTGCCTGGCCACTGATACAGCAGTTCTGTCATGCTCCTCGACATAACTCCATCAAGTTTCTAGGCGGAGCCACTGATGTGTTTTGGAAAGAGTACAGAGAGAAAGTGTAGGCTTCAAAGCCACCCTGTCAATCTCAGTTCTACAGAGCTCCACCTCACCCCCACCCTTTACCCACTATCCTAACACAGCCGTTCGATGCACCAGTAGGGGCTGAGTGTGCATGGAAAATATAACATTACTGTTTGGTGACAAATTATGATATTTAAGACTAGAAGACAGCACAGAAACACAGCACCTGCTCAGACGAATCTGTTCAGAAACTTGCTCAGATTTGTCCATACAACAGTTCACTTGGCAGAAATAAACCATTTCTCTATGGATTCGTTTATTGCGGGAGGAAAATGCTGAAATGACGGAGATTTGATATTGCATTTAATGCTAGTCTCCTTGAGGTGTGGTTTGGACTTGTAATGCCAAAAGTAGGGAATAATGAGAAGCAGCTCATCCATCATGAAGGACTAATTTATACTTTTCGCTGCCTACCTGTGGGGTGTTTCTTTCTTTTCCAATCCTTTGCAGTTATCACAACATTGCTTTACAGACCACTTGGTTAAAATCAAGCCAAAAACTATCCTGTGCTCCCACTGGATCCACTCTAGCGATCGTGTGAATTTTGTAAAACCAGCATGGGCTTTTCTATACCTGTGCTTTGTTTGGCGCCGCTGTTTGAATTCCTTGACTGTTCAAGCACAGATTGTGGACTGGAATGAAGTGGGTTCGAAGAACTCTCTCTTTGTTACCCACATCCTGTTTGACCCCCAGGTAATCACAGCCCCCACCCCTTTGCACCCTCCTCCTTTTCCCCTCAGTCAGGGGTGCCTGTGGTGGGAACGGGGAAGGATGTTGCTGGGGGTCACAGACCGCAGGGGTGGGGGGGGGATGACAGCCTCTGCCGGTAGAGTGGCAGTATTGAGAACCTGCGAACCATGGATGAGCCTTTTTCACATGGCATTAGTCTGTAGGGTCACAAGGAATGCTGCGTTGACGGGTGTTATCGCTCACACCGTGGCTTTGACCACCCACCCACCCCCACCCAACAAAACACACAGCTCACCTGAGAAAGCTGAAGAAAGGAGGACAGTGGCAGCTTAAAAACATGGACACTGTCCTGTGTAGCAGTGACCTAGACCTTCAGAGGGAAGACACGTCTAGGAGTTAGTTTAGATAGCTCGCTCATCCCTGTGTTTTGGTAACATGTGTTGCTGAGCTGCTCCTCTTTCGTCTCCCTGCCTCTGACTGTTGCAGTCACCACTTTGAGCTCTTTCCAGGGCTACAGGAAGACTCAGGCCGTCACCGCTGATTGCTTAATGACAGATGCCAAGGGAACAAAGAGGGCTCTGATAGCTTCCTCCCTAGTGAAGAGTTTTCAGGAGGCTAGTGGAAAGACAAAGCCAGAAAAGAAGAGAGAGTGAATGATGAAGAGGTGAACTCATCCTAAAGGTAGAAGCTTTCTGGGTTTTTTTTTTTTGGTTTGTTTTGTTTTTTTGTGAGTTTTAATTTTCCCTATATAGATAAGGACTGTTTGGTAACTTAATAAACTAAATGAAAAAATAGCTGATGAATTTAACAGAAAGACATAATGTTTGCATAAGGAGTAATTGCGATGGCTTCTGGTGGAGGGTCTTCACTCCTGAGTACAGTAGGAACATCTGGTGCGAGTTAGTGGTGATTGTAGGTTTTAGAGAGACCACTGTTTGCTTGGTGAGGAGAGAATGGGGGATTTCAATGGAAAAGAGATGTTCTAAGAAATTCTCAGACTGCCCACAATGTCCCTCCATCTTGAATGCATGTCATTGTTGATACTCAAATCAGGGACAATAACATTTTGCTCTTCTAAATAATTTTTTGTTCAGTTCGTCATGGAGTTAATGTAAATTCTTCCAACGTTTGGCAAGTCCTGTCAGACTTTCAGGACATGACTGTATCTCAGAGCACTTAAAATGCATCCTGCAGGCCTGTTTTGGCATTGAAGTTTTAAAATCAGTCCAACAGTACTGTGGGAACTCAAGTAAGTCCTGTAGTGAGTCTATTGGTTAGTAAAGTTTGGCCGCACCACCATGTTTCTTTCTACTCTATCCATTGCAGCTATACAGCTGTACTTAACTGACTTAAACCTGCACCATCCATGACTCTGTGGTGTTTACGAGGCCTTCAGAAGTGGCTCCTAATGAGTATGTGTAAGGGTTACTGTACGACATTACCCACAGCCACCTCCTCCATTAGCTTCCCCAGTCTTCCCAGGGAGCCAGTGCAGAGGTTTATGCCAACCCCAGCTGGGAGCTGTAATTGTTGAAGCCTGTGCGTTCCTCTGAAATTCACTTTGCTCTTTATTCAAATCAAACACCAAGACTTCTATCAGACAAATTCCTACAGCATTAACAAGCACAAACAGAGAGTAATGACAGCCAGAAGGAAATGAAACTGATTTTCAATTGGTAAAAATTGGTGAGAAGAAATTAAACTATGTGTTTTCATTAACTTTAACATTTTAGCAGTTTACATTAACTTCGAGGATTTGGCCATGAAAAATTATTCATAATCAAGCACCAGTTAGGTGTAATTACTGAGACATATTTATGTTCTTTGGGTCATGCTGGATGTTTGGATCTGGCACCTAAAGTAGGCAAGTAATTACACCGTTCTCAGATATCTGTTTTATCCACGCTGGCTGTCAAACCTTGAAAGAAACACATTACTAACGGAGAACAAACACGGCAAACTATTGTCACCAACAAGGTACCAGGAGACAGCATGCAATTAGACAATGATGTGCCAAATGAGTGGAAGTGAATAGCCCTGTAGCAAAGTGAAAGAGGTGGCAGGAGCTTTAGCAGTTGGCTAATCGTGTCTGATTCATCAGCAGGTAATTACTGCATAATAGAGGCATTCCAGTCACTTGCACTAGAATGGGAGGTCCCTGAATGGAGGCTTTATGAGGTTCTTAACCCAGGGTGCTGTTTTTGTTTTCCTAAACAAACAGACATGCATTCACTACTTAAAGAATTAGGCACACCAATACTTGAGTTCAATGCTTGAGATCTGTTCTAAGGAAAATTTTAGAATAATTTGTGAAGATAAATTATCCACAAGTTTGTTGGCAGCAAATCCTCAAGCTGGGACAAATTGCTGCTTTCTTCAACTATTAAAGATCTGCTGGTGAGTGTCTGGAAACAGATTAGGCCAATAGAGCTCAGACCCCCGCCTACACCCCATATCCAATTGGCAGTCCATCTCCTGGAACGCAGAGCTCAGAGCTCGCTCCATGTGAGGTCACTTTGGACTCTCTCCCCCAGCCTGCTACCCGCTGCTCTCCTCCATCTCCACCTCTCTTGCCTTCCACCCCCTTATCGGGGTGTCAGAGCCCCAGAGAGGAGGGGAGAGGGTCACAGGGTCAAAGTCTTTTCCTCTTTGGATCTCGGGGCTTGCTGGGAGAGGCTTGGCGAGAGAATGGCTGCATTAGAGTAGGGGTTGGGGGTCAAGATTTTAATTCTGTTAAAGAACAGCTGGTTTGAGTTTCTCCTCGCGTCGTTCTCCCCTCCCTCTCCCCACAAATCCAGGGAGATGAAAAATTTGTTCAGAGGGGAACTAGTAAAATAAAAAAGGTTTACGGTCCAAAGCCCTTACCCTTACCCTGCTCTAGCATTAGAGAGGAATGCAATAACGTCAGCATTTGGCCTCAGTTAGATTGACTTAAAACAAGGAAGTCCTTTCTGTGTTTGGCTGTCTTAACAGCCGGATGAAACTTAATTAAAAAGCTTAAAAAATCGGGAAGGATTTTTCATACTTGAAACTGGAGGAATTCTTTTCCTCCAGATTCAATTTCCACCAGATATTATTATTTCTCACATAACTTTAAACAGAGTCGACTGGCCCTTTTGACAGTTGGGCAACCAATCTCAAACCTGTTACGTGTCTTGAGAAATTCTTAACACTCTAAGAGAAGTTGAAATTATTTCGGAAGTCATTTGCATGGAATGTGATTTTCCTTGACTAAAATAGACTCGGATTTAGTCAAAAATACAAAATAAATAAAAAAGAAGAAGAAGTTTGTTTAATTTGTTTCTCCTAAGTCCTGTGCAAAGTGTGTTGATCTGAATGCCAAGGCTGGACTCCATCAGATTGAGAGCTTGCTAAGGGGGTGGAGAAAAGGGAAAGAAAGGGGAGGCACTAGAGCAGCTCCTATAAATGGAAAACTAATAACAGATTTTTAGTCTGCTTTCTCCTGCACTCTTTTGCCGGCTGGCTGGCTGACTGGCCCCGGGGCTGTGTTGGTGTGTGGCGCAGCAGCAATCAGAGGTCATAATTTCATTGGCGGTTAGCATCAGGTTCAATTTTTCTAGTAGGTTACATTTACCAGAAAGTCTGGATTGTGTTACTGTGTACCGGTGGAATCAGTGCAGAGCTGCAGAATCTCTTTACCTTTCCAAGAGGAGCTTGGCTCCCCAAGGGGGGAGAGAAGTGTGCACATATGTTTGGAGATGCACACACACAAAGATACGCACACATGCACAAACCATTAGTGCCAAGGCCCTTCATACATTCTGTTAGCTAACATTCTGCTAACATCCTTCTACTGTCTGTATATTTATATCTGTTCTCGCAGACATAGTTGTTCAAATGCCAACCTGAGGAATGCTACAAGTTTCAGGATTGGGACTTAATTGGTTCTGTCTGTGACTATGCATATCTACAGACCCCTCTAGTGGTTGCAGCTTTGTCAGCTGTAGGTCCATCCAAACGGATGATGAGGTTAGTTTTTGTTTGGACAGAAGTGGTGAGGCAGCAGAAGAAAATAATGTGGAGATCTGAGTTTAAAGGGTGAAAGAGAGCGAGTCAAGGAGAAGGGGATTAAGGCTGAGGTGTCCAGCCAAAGCACAAATTCCTGAATAAATGTTTTTTTCTTGTGAAAAATAACCTTGACCATCTGGGGAGTGTTACTTTTTTCACACATAAAAATCCTTTAAATAATCTAATATTGCATTAATTTCTATGAATGTTTTGTGTATCTCAGGAATGTGACCAGGTTCATATCGACGACGTTTCCTCCGATGACAACGGCCAGGATCTGAGGTATAATTCACTGATGGACAAACGTACCACATGTTTTACAGTGATCACTTTGTATGTAGCTGGTGCTAACATATTCTTTCTATGTGTTTGTCTCAGTACATATAACTTCAGCGCTGACGGTTTCCACGCAGCAGCGACCAGTGCCAACCTGTGTCTGGCCACAGGCGTGAGAGGAGGTGTGGATTGGATGAGAAAACTGGCCTTCCGCTACAGACGAGTAAAAGAAATCTACACCACCTACAAAAATAACGTAGGAGGTAATCCCCAACAAGCTGCAGTGCTCTGTACAGATCTGTTGAGTAGGAATGAGTTTGCAGATGTACGTGTCCTCATTGTGTGGGCGTTTGTGTGAGCGTGTACGCGTGTTCACGTGTGTGTTCTAAAAGCACACATGCCACACCACTTGGTCAGGGTAAATTTTGAAAATTTCAGTGGTATTTGGAGGGCTGGTCCAACCCAAACAATGTTACCCTGCGTTTCAGGTCTGCTGGGCCCAGCCAAAAGGGAAGCCTGGTTGCAATTGCGAGCAGAAATTGAAGCCTTGACGGACTCCTGGTTAACACTGGCACTGAAAGCACTAACATTAATCCACTCAAGGTAGGACTCCAGTGAGGAAAATTGTACTCGGTCCCATACCGCACATATATAAATGCGCATGTGGTGTAAATAAGTCAACTCTGTACTCCCAGTCTATTAAACCAAACACCAGCACTCTGAAACTTGTGTGTGACAGGCCGTGTCTTCTGATTGTGAAGATAAGTGTATTAGAACATCTGACTTTGAAAACGGGCTGATATCTGATACTTTATTGCAGGACATTTTGCGGCTTTTCTAACAACAGATACATTGCAGTGTCTTTATTTTCTGTAGTTTGTTTTCTTTTGTCCTCCCTCAAAGTCATTTTGGTGATGTCATCCTCTTTCTCTGATCTGCAGGTCAAACTGTGTGAATATTCTGGTGACCACCACACAACTCATCCCCGCCCTGGCAAAGGTCCTGCTCTACGGCTTGGGCATAGTCTTTCCTATTGAGAATATTTATAGCGCAACCAAAATAGGTAAAGACTTCTTCACTCTGTTCTGTGCTGCTTCCCATGTTCTGTCTGCCATTTTGCGATGCTAATGCTGATTAATATAAATGTAAACAATTACAACATTCGTAGGTACCTAAGTGATGGGACAGAGGCATAGATAGGGTGGGATATTCAGTCACCGGAGAGGGTTGATGTTCCTCTAATCAGCCTGGGATTATTTTCCTGGAGCTGGGCCTACGCTGGGCCTCCTCAGGCCTCTCCTGCTCAGTCTCTGCATATGAAACCACTTCTGCACATTTATGTCATTCCACAGCAACCCCACCCTCCTCCTCCTCCTCCTCCTCTTCTCATCTCCCTCTTTTTCCTCCCCTTCTTCACTGTTTCAAATACAAAATAAACATCAAGCTTCACTCCTGTGCCATTTTCAGGCCCATCAGTGCAGACAGAGTGTAGCTCAGGGTTCCTTGGAGCGTTAAGCACTCGGGTTCTACTAACCAGGCCCTGGAGCATGCAAGAGTGATTTAGCTGATTTAAGTCCATTTGTCCCAGGTTTCAGGAGGGGAACGACAGAGTTAATGCTTTTCAGACTGTCTTTATCTGAGGCCTGATCTTATCCCATCTCCTCGCTGAGCCCAAGGTGTTTAAACTATGCCCTATTTTCTAAGTATGGTGTTTTTGAAGGGGCTCTAGTCACCCTGTACATCTGTAAAAGCTGGATAGTCAGTTTAACGTGCATCTTGTTTGCATCCCTGCTCCACCAACTAACCTCTCCCCATGTGTTGTCGACTCCTCTACAGGGAAGGAGAGCTGCTTTGAGAGAGTAATTCAAAGGTTCGGGAGGAAAGTTGTTTACATTGTTGTTGGAGATGGTGTGGAAGAAGAGCAAGGCTCAAAAAAGGTGAGTGGAGTTACAGAAACATACTTGTGCCGTATGTTGGAAATATTTATCAGAAATGAAAAGATAATGTTTTTACTCATGATTACTCCCTGGAAGGTCAAGAGTTCATACACTCACAGAACACAAAACATACCTGCCATGCCTTTCCAAAGAAAGGATTCAGTGCTCAGTTCTCTGCCTCCTTACATTCGTTTATTCTCTTATAAGCCTGTAGTGTGTAATCAGTGCTCTTCCTCTGCCATCTCAGGTTTACAGAGCAGGGGAGGGGAGAAATGGCATAATTATATATTCTTGCTCGGTGCCCTGAGCAGCGTGAATGCTTTATGTGTAATGCTAGACAGGCCCTTTCAGGCACGTTGAAGGCACACCATAAATAGAGCGCATATAATGGAGACTTAAATCATTGTTGATGAAATTAGAATATTTACTGCAATGACAAGCCTGTTAGCACGAGACAGTTCAAGAAAAGCCCACAGCCCAGTTCTGCCGTAGTCTGTGCAAAAGAATCCAACTTGTTCTTCTTACATTACCTGTCAGCTCTTGCTCTATAGTTTGTGTATTCATCATTTCTGCCCAGTTTGGATGCAAACCAAATGCTGCATGCAAACCACACACACACACCAAACATATTCATTAGCAAATTAATCAGCAGCAAAAACAGCATATTTCCCTGACAGTTATGGTGAGCCACGGTGTCAGTGTGAAGACCGGAGTTCCCCTTTGAAAAATCTCGCAACGTTTTTTCACCTGTTTCTCGGTAAACAATAAGTGGAACCCGTGTGGACAGATGAAGCACGATTAAGCTGTGATTAGGAAGAAGTAGCAACCTTTACCCTGGATAAAAGTGTAAAGCAATAGCCCTGTGTTATGAAAAGTGAACACACCCTGGGAATATGGTCTTAAGGGATGATTGTGGAAAAAGATGCAAATATTTTCACTCTCGTCTTGAGTTGTTAGAGTGTGACATTGATGGAAGGATAAGACGTTTTTTTTTTTTTTTTTCCCCCTCCAAGTGGTGTTAGTCCCAAGACACGCCATGCGGTAAAAGGTTTCTGTGTCAACATCAGAGAGGACGTGAAATAACACAACAATTTCACCCGTCAGGAGGCGCATATCAGACGTGACAGTGTGGAACTACAAAAGCAAATGTCGACGTTCTCTCAGTCTTCACTCTTTCGCCCCTTTTCAGAGAGAAATCCACAATCCCTGAAACAATTCTGCCCTCAGTTATTACCGTCGCCTGGAAGGGAAGGTAGCGATAACATCTCCAGCTTTTAAACTTGAAAGCAAAGACAATTTACAAAACAAAAAGCAAAGAGCTTTTTAAGGGTCAGTGCAGGCTCTCCTAAGCGGAACATATGCCTGGGAGAGGCCATACCTTTGATAAAGGGAGGGTAATGGGCTCCACACACTGAGGAACTGAGGACTCTACCTGACAAGCCCCTTTCATTCTCTGCGGCTCACGTTTCTCCTCTGTCCTCTACTCAGGAACAACCACTCATTTGCACTGTCCTAAACACACACAAGGTAGATGTGCAAAAACTCAACGGGGAGTTAATCTCTGCTGAGGTTGTCGTCAGCTGATGGATTCATTCTGTAGCATTAAACTACAACTTCAAGCAGCAAAGAAATTAATTAGAGGTACAGATGTGCTGCTTTTGTTGTCACAGGAGAGTAAAAAGACCGGGCAGCGGTGTGTTACAGATGTGATTGCTTTTCCTGATGAACAGACCGCACTTACATTCACTGCAGGAATTTTCTGCAGTATCATATGAGCATTAACTGACAGGCTGTGACTAATCTCTTATCTCTTGTTCTTATTTATTTTGCTTGGTTGTTTAGTTTTAAAAATGTAAGAAATTATGGAAATACAATTTAAATATAATCAATATGCAGATAGAATAATGATAGACCAATATATCGGGTCAATATTTTTCCTTTTTTTTTTTTTTGCTTGCATCGGTATCGGCCTGTTGGTTTTTCCCTGCTAAGATTTACTGACTGGTGAAGTTCAGGGTACGTCCATGTTCTTGCAAATACTGCTGTCTACACTGAGAAAAAAGGGTTTTTTTTGGTGTAGTAATATTGTTTTAGGTTAACTGTCACAATGTGTATTTGCTAATTACAGAATAAGTAAAGATTTTCTGACATTTGTTAGTTTTCACAGAGGAAAAAAAAAATCTATATAGGCTCCAAATATCGGTTTAGAAATATCACCATCCCTTAGCTAAGGCTGATATACAAAAATCTGTATCCATATCAGCCCCCAAAAAATCTATTCACTAGTAGAAAATACTGACATAAATATTTTCAATTATACTTAGACACTTATGCACAAGTGTATACAGAATGAAATTTCCTCTGACACAAATGTAATAATAACAAATAAATAATAAATAATAATTTATTAGAAAATGACTTTATTGACTGTTAAGGTTTTTTTCACCTATGAACTTGAACTTCACTCTTGTGTCTTTCTTCCTCAGCACAACATGCCCTTCTGGAGGATCTCCAGCCATTCAGACCTCATGGCCCTCCACCACGCTTTAGATCTGGAGTACTTGTAGCACTACAGCGCCACGTACGCCCTGCTCCGCCTCAGCACACCCTGCAGCCTTTTCCCTTCGCCCTCCAGCCCCTTCCGACGCTTTTCCGCAGACTCCAGAGTTCAGATAAAGCCCCCTGTGCTGCTGGCGTCTGTCTTCCTCCACAAAAGGAAAAGAAAAGAAGAGGAGACGTTAAAAAGAAAAAGAGGCAGAGAGCACAGTTACTGTGCTGACATACGGTCACACTTCGTCTTAACCCTAAACTTTATTATTTTTTTTTATTTTTTTATTTTTTTTCTGGAAGCGAAGGAGAGAGGTGAATTTACGGCGCTGCAGCTGCTTGCCCTGGTTACTGTGAATTGGCTGCTTTCTGAAGCTGTCAAAGTGTTTTACGGCCTCTGTTTGTGCCGGGACTCTGTCAGGGTTCACACCTGTGAGGAGAGCAGAGCTACTGACGGCTTCGCCTGCCTCGCCTAACCTCGCCACAGAACTCAGCGAACAGTAAACCACAGGCCCACATCTACTGGTGGGGACAGTCCCTCACCCCTCTAGCTCTTCTCCCCTCTGCTCCTCACCTCCCGTGTCTTTTCGTTCCTTATTTGTCTACCTACTTTTCAGCCTCTGTTGGCCTCCCTTCTGTCATTGGACGGACAGACAAAGCGACTGCTCCTCTGTTAGCCTTTGGCCCGGGAGTCCTGTAAATCTTATTTATGAACGGAGACTTTGTGAGTGGCTTCCTGCCACTGAGAAGGTACCTCGATGACAAAAAGACTCGTGCCTTTTTCAAAGTACTATTGATTTCCACCGCAGCGAGAGGAAGAAACGTTTATGGAAGAAACAAAAAAAAAAAAGGGGTTTTCTAATAATTTAAGAAAATTACAAAAACTTTATTTACAATGCTGAGACAATCGTGTACAGAGGAAATCTTTTTGTGTGTGTAAGTTTGTAATCACTGGACTATTCCTTCCAATATTCATTTAGGTACATGCTCTTGAAAGGTGGCAATGCTTTTTCATTGAAGTAAAAAAATAAAAATTAAAAAAAATTAAAAAAAGAGGCATCCCATCGCACATACGCTTGTGCGACGCCTGAAAGTGTTGATGTGTTCAAGTTTTGTTCATTAAACAAATATGTAGATAATGGGATTTTGTGATAAATCATTTTGTCAAGACCAAAAGCATGGATGTCAAGTGTCAATGACCTTTCATTTTATCCTGTGATGTTTCTCGTCCTTACAGGAAACTTCATTCACATCTTTATATAGCATAACAGGTCCTTTTTAGATTCATATTTCAAAGGGAAGAGGTTTTTTTTTTTTTTTTTGTTATTCTGAAAGGTAGCTCACATCTTGTGTCCTTATGGCATTTCACCAGCTTGCAGCCCTGACCCCATATATTTGGAAACAAACTTAATTCTACTAAGGTTTCTCGATATGGCATAGAAGTAAGAAAACTTCATACTCTAACTTTTCTTGCCTCCTGAGATCCATTTTAATGACACATTTGAATAAATCTGAGATATAAAGCAGGCTTGAATAGGTTTTATTATCTTTTATACAAGCAGTATAACAACTCTTGTACAGCAAGTAGTAATTTTGTATGATGTAGTGTTTTTATTTCGACGTTGAAAATACATTCTGTGTCCCGTTTTGAAATAGCTGAAATACATGAAGCTCTTTTCATGGTGCTTCTACATCTGTGGATGGGGAAACCATAATTAACATTGAGAGAAAAGCCACTAAGTTTTGAGGGGTTTGTGAACATACAGGACATGTGCTATCAACTGTGAATTTTCTTAAACGGAAACCGACTCATTGTGTTTCTAATTTTTCCCTCCTTTGCACATGATCACTGTTGGCCTTTTACATTTCAATTTGGTCCCCCTCCCACCCCCCACCTGAATCTCACCTCCTCGACCCACCTTCACTCTGACCACATTTCGTGACCCTCCAAAAAACAACTTCTCCCCCCCGCACTCTGGGGTATCTACATATTGCTGCTAGATCAAGGTAATGGTAGGTAAATAGAGGAAATGTTTTATAGATTCATACAGCACGCTTTTTTTTTTTATGTTGCAATCTTAAATGCAAACTGGAAATACTTTACAGTACATGGGCCTCATTGTGAAACGCAAAAGATTGTTGTGTCTGCAAAATATGTGTACAGATGTTTTTGACATTATTATTTGATTGTGTTTAAATTAATAAAACTGATTTGTGAACTGTTATACATTGCTCTCATTATTTAAAAGCACTGTTGGTATCAGCGCAATGTTAAATTAAATGCAGATTAGATTTCACCAATGCGTTTTGTAATTTTGCAACTGACGCTAATAAGAAGTAGGGGTGTGTATTAGCAAGAATCTGGTGATACGATACAAATCACAATACGATACATCACAATATATGATGATACTGCTAACAAGGTCATATTTTGTTGGTTGTGTTTCTTTCCTTTTTTTGTAAGGATTATTTCCTGGAAAAGGTTATCTCCACCACAAATACTAAACAGTTTTATTTTATCATATTCTAGTTTATCACAAAACTTTACACTGTAAAAGCTTAAAGTGTAGGATTTGGACAAACCTATAACATGTGCCTTCACCAGTACAAAAACACACAAAATAAATACATAAAACTGTTTTACAGAGATTAAAGTTTAAGATGCCATTCTTGGGCAGGTCTCCCTTGAAAAATAGGTCATTGATCTCATTGGGACAAACCTGGTTTAATAAAGGTTAAATTAAAAAAAAAGATTGTGCTCTATAAATAAAAAAGCTTATATTAAAACAAAACAAATGATGATAGTCATCTTTGACAGGCATATAGACACAATCATTAAAAACAAAATAACATCAGTCAAGTGCAATCATGCTAAAAAGGGGGTCAATGGGGGCAGTTAAAAAAACAGGTGAAACTTATGTCTGCATTTAAATGAATGTCCTAAAAAATATCAATACAGTAGTTTTTAATATCGACACAGTCCTGTGAAATCAAATATCGAGATATGTTGCACAATCGTTAGCAAGGAGAAACTGGAGACCAAACATTACATCCATCTAAACTGAGTAAAATACTTGTTAGCATGATAGCTACAGAGCTTAAAATGTACCACAGGCTCTACATTTTTCCTCTGTTTTATTATTTAAACTCTTAAATCTGATGAAGTGAGGATGATATTCAGCCCAAAACTCACATTAGTGTTATATCATAAGTACGTATCCATGGATAATTTACAGAAATCAAACCTTTCCAAACCGTAGTGAGCTGATTTCATTTAAATAACACATGAAAAATATTTATGAGGCTGGTTTTATGAGGTGGACAAAGCTCAAACAGTCCAGCATGTAACACTAGCCTGGACAAGGGGGAAAAAAATGTTCAGCCTCCAAAACCACGTTGGTGAATTAAGCATGCGTGGAATTTTATTCAGAGCCGCGCGACCCGTTTAATATCCAGATCAATTATGTTTTCAGATGGAGTGGGTGCGATGGCCAGGGCGAGGCGCATACAGTATGTCTGCCAGGGGCTTCGGGGCTGCTGGACAAAGCAGTCGGACCACTACCACTGGAATGCACCGACACAATGACCCTTAATGTGCTTTTCCCACTTCCGAACAGCTGAAAGACTAAGTACTGTCTGAGGTCCTGACTGGCTGAGACCTCTATTCTGCACTCTCCACTGCACAGAATAGAGCTCTGTTCTCTTTGATAAGTTTTCCTGATGCTCACAGACCTGGCTGAAGAGCTCAGATACTCAAGATACGACCAGACCAGACCTCACCAGACATAAGAAAAAGTGGGTGTTGTGGCATGTCGGCCAGCTGCTCATACATAACAGAAAGGAACAAAAATAAGAACCCAGTCTCGTCTGCTTGGCTCGTGCCGTTTACCTTCCTCCAATTCTTTGCTCGTAGTTTGGTTTTTTTCCTTTTAAGATTTATCCCCCTTTCATGTGTTTGGATCCGGTGGCTGCTCACTGATCATGTTATGTGCTTGCTTTTGTTAGATAGAGGTGTTCCTGTGCTTTAATCAGCCTTTGCAGTCATTCCCAGAAGGCCTGATCCACGCTGAACTCCCATCGACTCTCCTTTGGAAATAAAGAGGCCATTACCTAGCAGGTCCTCTGTTGGGCATTCCTCTCCGGGACGTCCCAGCAAAGCTCCTGCCCTCCATAAAACTGTACTGCAATAATAAACAACGCCATCAGTGATTTACGATCTTGCCCAGACAGTGATTTCATGCAGATTTCCACAAGGGGGGCCTCTGACGGTGCATCACAATTGAACTAATATAGTATTACATGCATATCAAACTCCCCCCAAAAAACTTGATCTGCCACATCTCTTTTACGAGCAGGAAGCCTATTAATAGGCCTGTGTTCTCCTCTTGATGACTAGTGTGTCTCAAGTTAGGGGAATTTGTCTCTGTAGCGAGCAGATGTCCACAGATTGAGACAATAGAAGGTGGTGGTGGGTGGGTGGAGAGCTGAGGAAAGAAAGAGGGAAGGAGGGAGGGAGGGGTGTGTGTGTGGGGGGGTGTCCATGCTTAGCCTAGCTCCAAGGCGTTTCTGCTCAATCTAAGAACCAGAACGCTATGCTATAATGTTGTTTCAGTCTGCATATCCTTTTTTTCTGGTTTCACTAAAGCTGTTTGTCTTGGGGCAGGACAGAAAAACCCACTGTCACTGATTGCAACTCCTCCTTCAGTGGTTTCAAGATGAAGCAGGGCACTTACTCGTACAGCGCGGGGCTCAGTTACCCCTGGCAGGCAGTGAGAGTGACAAACCTGTTGTCATGCTGTGGCAAGCTGCAGTGCTAAACTAGGCCCTTTGTTTACTGTTTGTTTATTTCTCAGTTACTGGGATTTGATGGGCAGAGGAGGGAAGGGACAGCTGGTAATCAGGAAGCTGTGGATGCCAGGGATCCCAGCCAGGAGTGTCAATTCTGGAGGCTGGGGCGTCCACAGCTACACAGACCAGGCATGCCCAAGTGAGTCTAGACTTTGACAACGCTATTTGTGCACACTGGTGAACCTTTTGAGTCTGAGTGGCCTAAAGAGGATTTGGTCATGGGTGTTAATGGACTCACAGAGTGAGCTGTGCTGTGTAGAGGTCAGCGAAGGTCACTCCCACATATACACACCATTGTCTTTTATAAAGTTTTCGTTAGCTCTCAGCTTTGCAGATGATGTGCAACTTTCCGGAAAAGACCATATTTACCTTAATTACAAAGAAGGGAGATGAGATTTATAATGTGTTACCATATGCTAGTGCTAGCACATCACTGGTACAGTTTATTAATGCTTAATCATAAATAAATTAAATGTATCTCCTGTTGCTGGAATGTAAACTCATATACAGAAGAACAACTTTTTTTTCTTAATAGAAATAGATATAACATGTATACATGTATACACATGCAGAAATGTATCATTATAATTGACAGTCATCTCTAAATCAATGAAAACACAAAATACCTGCATTTTATACATCCTTGGCCTTATCCAACCCCACCCCACAGATCTTTTCCTAAATTTCACGACAAACTGGATATGTCAAATAAAGAAATAAAAGTGCAAAATGATAATGAAGAGTTAAATCATAGCTTGGGCTACATCAAGTGCCTCCCAGAAGAACGACTTTGAGGTACGTGTAGTCCAAATGTGTCCCAGTCAGAGAAAACAGCTGCAAGTAAAGAAATGATGCAAATTCACAACCTCAAACCCAAGTCAAAATGAGGTGCAAATGACAAAATGCACCAGAAGAAACAAAAACACATACATCATCATCAAATGTTCTGCAAATAGAGGAATGATGCAAACTAAGAAAACATCTGCAAATGAAAAACTCTGCATAACAAGTCACTATAACGGAAGTGCTCCAAACCTGCAGGGGGCGCTGTCAGCAGAAAAGTTCAATGCAGAGACATACAAACTACACTGGGAACTAAGTGATGTAATTTGACTTTTATTTGATTATATTTCACACTAATCTGTTGTCTATAGTCTGCAAGTTTGGAGCATTTCTGTTATAGCGAGTGCTTACACAGCATTTTTTTGTTTGCAGATGTTTTCTTGTTTGTATTGTGTCATTATTTGCAGAGCATTTGATGATCATGCATGTGTTTTTGTTTCTTGTGGTGCATTGTGTCATTTGCACCTCATTTAGACTTGGGTTTGAGTTTGTAAATTTGTATCGTTTCTGTACTTGCAGATGTTTTCCCTGAAATCAGACACATTGGGCAGTTGCAATTAGTTTGGCCACTGTAAGAACATCTATGAATCATCACTACTTTAGCAGAAAATTGTACTTACTTTTCAGATTCCAACCTTTCCTGTGCAGTAAAAAAAAATAGACTAGTGTCCAATTGTGTTTGTGATGTTGCGTTCACTTTCTCTTAAGCTAAATCCGCAATTTTCTTGACTCATATCCTGGGTTAGCACTCTATAAAAGTTGAAAAATATGGATAGTTTTCTGATCACATAAAACCCAACAGTGAACATCTGATGACTGTATAGAAACAGAATTTGCCAGAATATACAGTACAACCAAAATTAGCTCAACCACTGAAACGGACACATGAATGTAGCGTAATATTGACCAAAAATACTTCACATTTCCATTGGCAATGACTGTTTTACCGCACAATGACTATTTTCCATACTTCACGCGCTTTATGCTGATAATTTATAGACATAAAGTTTGGAATTCATGGCATTAACTTTTCGGCAAGGATTTTTGTAGTGTGGTATCAATTAAAAAAAGAATTTCATTACTCCATTACTACAGCACAGGAAATACTTCATGGTGCATGGTCATTGTTTCAACAACACATTCTTGATTAAACACCATAAAGCATGTAATGAAATAAACGTATCAGCCACTCATGGAAGTTGTACAGTATTTTTTTGTCTCCTTGCTGCAGAACCATTCCATTTTCTTTGGATGGCACACTTTCATACAACCTCTCACCACAGCTCATAACCACTTCACAGTTGTGTAGCACCGTAGTGTATGAGTTGTTATGAGAGTGAGCAGTGTTGCCAGGGCCTGAGTTGGAACGATGCTTCGCCGCCGACCCAGTCGCACCGCAGCTCCACCTGCATCTGTGGTCAAACACACACACTCCCTCATATTTACTAGGCCCACCGCACCACTCCATTTAAAGGTGAGTGGCGGAGATTTATATGGCAAGCTAAGGCCACCCCACACTTCCAACAGTGTGTGTGTGTACACATGCACGTACATGAGTTCTTACTTAATTCAGAGTTGTGAGCTACCAGGTCCCAGAGGGTTTATTTGGCTGCTGCAGCCCCTTTAGACCTCCCACTCTGCTCGATGTGTGAGCATGCGTAAAGTGTTTATATGTATATATGTATGTGTGTTTGTATGCGTTCTGGCACATAAGGACCTCCCTCTTGGGTGTTAATTGGTCCAGTTAGGTCTCGGATGCAGGCCAAGCTCCCTTGTATCTGGCAGGAGAAGGAACCTGTCAGCCAGTTTAATAAACTCAATGTCATCCGGTTAATAAAACAGCCTCGTGTCCAACCATGGCTTGTTTTTTCTCGATATGTCATGGGTGATGTTTTCTTTCTCCTCTTATGTTTTTCTATAAGTAAAAGTAGAAAGGTGAAACCTGTCCTGTAGGTAGGCTGCATGCTCTTGGTTAGTCAGGCTTTTTTCCCTCTTCAACTCTGCTCAATTACTGTTACTTTATACTCCTCATGAAAACTGTTAATTGAATGGCTCATGTTTGCAAGTATAGATTTGATTTATTTTTACCTTTTACTGCAAATAATTGTGATCTGGAAGAGTTCACAAATGAGCAAGTTCATTGTAAAATTAGAATACTTCTATGCTCTTTATTGTGTTTTATTATGTTTATTTTATTGTATAGAATGTTGGAACCCTTATAATTTAAATTTGTGCTCTATAAATAACATGGATTGAATAGGTTTGAATGCATTTACTTCTCCTACATTCACACTGTTTTTTGTCTTAAAGCTCATTTTAGGTTTTTGCTCAAATCTGATTTCTTTGCATCATTGTTCACATTATAATTCAAATGTAACTTCCATCACATTTATGTGTGAACAGTCTATAGTCTGGTCTAACCCCACATAGGCATAGAAATACATACTATTACTCACCGCACATTGGATTTATGGAAGTAAAAACAAACATTACGGGAATCGCCATTTTTACGACGGGGAGTCGGATGGCGACGGTGCTCAGGACGTTGAACGCAATTTCAACACTCTGAGATAGGTCAAAGAGGATCGTAACATTGTAAATTGCACACTTTTGAAAGGTGACAGCACTAAAGACGAAGATCTCACAAAATATATCCAGACCACCAAGGACGACTCTAGATCAAAGTTTATTATTTTTTCAGTAGACTGTATGACAAAGGCAAAGATGAATGTCATGTACAAAAATGGTGTGTACAATGCTCATGGAATCAAAAGCATTTACCATTCATTTATTAGTGTATACATGACTGTATAATATAATTCACCAGAGGTTCTTAAATATAACTGACTGAACATTGTGAAACACATCTGACTTGTTAAAAATAAACCTGCTGCAAGTCATTGAAGCCTTATTGACCTGCTTTTTATTATTTTAATGTCACTTTGTATCGCCATGGCCTTTCTCTCTGTCTAGTTTTGATGGTGTACAGGAAAACAGTATTGAATGAGTCAGTACTCTAATCAGGTTCAGACCAATATAATAAATTAATAGAAAGCGATATTCCATCCTCATGGTGCTTAGATTTGCCAAAACACTCCACATGAAAGGAAAAAAATCAACAAAAGCAGGCCACGAAGACAAATATGTAAGAGATAATGAAGGCGGAACAATACCCCTCCGCCTTCGGGGTGCTGTTCGGCCACGTTGGGAAATATTTTTCTGAAAGTCACGCGTGGGCATCCTGCTTATTCTACGGGTCATTACAGCTTATTTTTTGATAAAAGACACACATGTTTTGCCAAAATAATTACGAATTTATTCATATAGACGATGGCTTCTGTCGAGAAAAAGTAGTCCAGTTGGAATGTTATTGTTGTTCCTAAGCAACACTCCACTAGGACTGTATAGGCTACTTTGTTGCGCTGCTGCCTCTGATCTGCTAAAAACTCAGTAGACGTAGGTCCTACTGCTCTAACAGGTTGGATAAAACAGCCATTACAACATAGCGAATATTTACTTTCAAAGTGGTCAAACTACTTGCGGAGTGATATGGTACCGTGAATCTGAAGTGACAAAACTCGTTGCCATTGGCAGCGGGCATTTATGGCGCTCCGGGCGGTTATCGAAAAAAAAAAAAAAAAATCCGATTCAAAGTGAATGGGAGCTGTCAACATTCTAGAGGGACGTAAATTAAAGTCCAATGAAATACGCCCCGATTCAACTTTTTGACAACTTGCACCTGACTGTCATATTTCAGGCCATAGCAACACATTTTGCAGCTGCGCAGAACGTCCGGGCCTTAGTCCCGCCCCCCGTTCGTTCCTATCTAGCGTCTACCGAGGCACCTAGCCATCAACATTTGTTAGCTAAATGCTACCGTGTTGCAGGAAACAAAGCTTCCCAATCTGTAGGTCAACTAAAGCACATGAGTAAGTTTCAATTTCACTTCTGATATAAAATACATAGCAAAGTTACAACAATAACAAATATCTTTGGTATCTAGTGGACAGGTACTTTAGGAAGTATCCATTTAGCGGTTTAGCCCCGTAGACCCCCATTCATTTTCCACGGAACATTTTGTGATGGTCAGTGTTGTTGTCTTTAGATGACTACAAAACACTTCCAACAGTTGGTAATATCTGTTCAGTGGCCAATGAATGCTGTCATGGCGACGCTAGAAAAGAAAAGGAGGTGTTTTAATCGACAGTGTTTCTAGGTACACATTATATTATAATAGTCATATATATACTCCGGTACTCTTCCTCTGCCAGGCAAAGGGAGTCACGGTTTTATTTATTTTGGATAAATTAAATGCGCGTTTAAACGAGTAGCACTAAATACGCTATTTATAACTTCCAATCTTTGTCTATCTGCTGATTATTCGGGGTTTGACTACACGTTAAAATACAAGTTAAAGGAAATGCGGGCGGATAGAGGACACGGAGTTGACAAAATAAAAGCAGATTCATTGTTGAATCCATGGTTGATCAACATCCGGTTGGTTTTATTTTGAAGGGGTTTTATATCCGGCTGCAGATGTCATTTACTGTGTTGACGGTGTGCGTTTTGGCGAAAAATAAAGCCCTTAAAAGTTCCTGGGTTTTGCTCACAGTAACCCGACCCATTTTTACTGGTTTAAGGTATGCGGGTAAAGTGGGCCGTAGAAGACTGGTGAGTCAATATGCAAGGGATAATGTATTGCCTACGCGTTACTATCAGAAAAATATTCCCCTACAGTTCCCCGACACGTGTTGTTTTTATGTTAATCTCAGAATAACATAAAAATTGGAGAATCATCTTTTCCTGCCAGACGTAAGGACAAATTTTCGGCAAAATCTGAGGGGGTATGGTTAAATTTGTCAAAAAAATTGGGTGATTTGACATGGAATGACCCTTTAATTAGTTGATTGTAATTGGGGTATGAAGGGGATTTTAAGCAAAATAGTTTTTAAAAACATTTACCAGGAAAACATTTTAGACCCCATTTGTAGACCCCACCGTTAAGCAGTAAAAATAATGATTGTTATTTTTCTCTACTTATTCACACTTTCTCATGACAATACACAACCTAGATATGTGTTAAAAATGGAAATGGAAATGCAGTTTGTTTGTTGTATTTTGCAAGAATGCTGTCGTTCATTTGAAATTTGCTTGGCAATGGAACCACATTGTATAACTTAAAATAAAGTATCTTGGACAACTCAAGTGGACAGAAAGACACATCATGATTATATCAATGCATTCATGACATTATAATGTCTTGATTTTTTTTTTTTTTTTTTGTAAAATATTCTCAGTTAGCTAATGAAAAACAAATCCGATGGTTGTTGGTTTTGACCTTCTACCAGAAATGACATAAGCAGCCATTACATCTGAAGACAAGTGAGTAAGCTGGACGCCTTAGAGACACATAAGGCGTGAACACAGATGTGTCTTAACTGTCCATTTGTGTTTGGATCACTGAGACACATTTTAAAGCTGTGTGTAAACAGGGCCTTCTGTATGTGTTTGCTCTTAGTCAAGATCCACTTCAGTAAAGTGGATCTTGCTGGTGAAGTGGAGCCATTCAATAAGCGGCAGGTACACATACAGAGACTTCTGTGGACTATTTATTCAGGATCCAATATGAACTTTCCACCTGGAGGTCTGGTGGTTATTCATAGTAAGAAATTTAGAAGATTGTACATGGTGGAGATAAATGACTAAATGTGCTGTTTTTTAATTTGGTTAACTCCTTACCATTCCAGGGTAATTTACCTTAAAATGCCTGGAAAATATATCTAAATTTAAATGACGACTGTTCTTCAACTGTTTGGAATATAGATAAAAGAATGGGCTTTTTGTAAAGGTAACCCCCTGTAGTTTGTACTAAAACATTCACTTTTACTGTTTATTTAACAGGTAAAAAGCTGTAGACTTAGAAACACTAATATATTTACAACCCTTCCCCCCACCTTCATTTTTTTTGTGTGAAAATCATGGTGTGTTTGTTTGCATTTGGTAGGTAGAGACAGAAACCCTCCATTTACCAACAGACTAATGTCTTGGGAACTTTGCAGTTCAAAGTTGACTATGTCAGTTTTAGAGCATTTTTTCTGTGGTTAATCTTGTGCATTTTGCAGAGGGGAAACCACTGAATGCTTCAAAATACACATATTTTAGCAAAAATGTCTGATAATATTATTTCCCATACAACATTACCATTGTCAATTATAAAATAAAGTCTAAACCAGAGGTGGTCAAAGTAGTTCCATTCTGTGCCTAAGTAGAAGTACAGCTACTGGTGTGAAAAAATAAAAGTAAAAGTAGAAGTACTGATTCAAAGTGAAAGTTAAAAAAACTTCTCAATTGTAATAAAGTAAAAAGAAGAACTGCATTTTTTGCATGGATGAAATAATACTTATTTAAGCAGGAGAAAATGTGGGTAAGGGCATAAAATGTAGGAAAAATTCAAAAGTCATAAATAGGAGATTAAAAAAAGAAAAAAGCATAATTATGAGATTTTTAAAAAGTCAAAATTATGATATAGTAAGTCACAATTTCTGATTTACTGATTTATGACTCATTTTTCATACTGTCACATTTGTCTAATTTGAAAATTTAATGAGTCTATTCTGAGAATGTAAAGAATATAAAGTACAGATATTCAAACTAAATGTAGGGAGTAAAAGTAGAAAGTTGCCAGAAAAATAAATACTCAAGTAAAGTACAGATACCTAAAAAAATCTACTTACATATAATAAAGGAAGTACTTCTACTTAGTTACTTCCACCTCTGCTCTAAACTACTGTAGTATTCTGGTCCAAAAATTCCATTGTGCAGAAGCTCATTATCTATCCACTGGTCACATAGATTATAAATGTGACTTAATTTATTGAAACATTGAGAGATGATTGATCAGGTGACAGCCTTCAACAGCCAAATTTCTTATATTTGTGTTTGTGGTGTTGCTGTTGCACTACAGAATGGTTTATATCACAGGTGTCAAACATAAGCCCTGGGGCCCAAATTCAGCAGAACAAAAGGTCCAATCTGGCCCGTATGATGAATAACAATGAAGATATTAATGATCTATGGTCTAAAAATGATTTGAATTCAGGTGCTATATACACAGCAGTTAGATCTCAATTGCATCAGAGCAGTAAAATATGATCATAATTATCTATAAATAATGAAAACTGCAGGTTTTAATGTAAAAAAAAAAAGGAAAATTACATGAAAATCTTTATATTAACAAACCATCCTTTCATATAAACCTGGATAAATACTTGAACAAATATGAACCACCTGAAATATTTGAAGAGAAGTGTAATTTTACAAATATTCTACCTGTTAATGAATGTTTTGTGTATTTGTAATTGAAATGTAAGTTGATCTGCACATGTGCAAATGACAAACTGATAGACTGAGGCAGAAAATGATTAAAATTGCAATTGTTTCTCTTAAGACATGTCAAGTAATTGATGTTATTCACATTTTGACGGAAACATTATAGATGTAAACATGATCAGAATGTAATTTTATACTTTTCCATTATTATTTTACTGGTCTGGCCATTTTCAGATCATATTGGACTGAATGTGGCCCCTGAACTAAAATGAGTTTGACACTCCTGGTTTATATATTTGGAAAGATGAGTTAGGTCACTTTCATTTGACGTGTGACAAGTGGAGGTGCCTTAATGTGGGAGCTGAATATATAGGTGTTATTAAAATAATGTCAGCTATATCCCAGGGCTGGTAAGAGGTTAATTGAACCTTGAAACAGCGCTGAAGAAGAGGGAAGTCTGGCTGGAGGAGCCACATGAGGGTTGTTTTATGCCACATTTCCCTTTCTCACTTTCTATCTTCTCCTTGGGCTTATGCTCTTTCTTTACTGCCCCACCAGGAATGTTAATGTGTCATTCCACTTGGCTGAAATGGTGTCTTTGCTCTGTTTTCCGTCTGAACAGGGGTCGCAGATGGGATGGAGGGGCAGCGCTAGGGCGAGGAGCCACCGGGACAGGAGAAAATATTCTATATCCTGGGTGACTCTGCTCTTCTGGGGGATTACAAAGGGTTTAACTGGCGGATGAAGGAGAGCAAAGTGGTAAGTGACATTTCTGGTCTGGGAATATGGCAATCAGCAGCGTGGAGCCGCGCCAAGTCTCCCGGCCTGGCCAGAAAATGCTAAAAAGGCTTGGGAGAGTGTAAACAAACGCGCCGCTGGCTAGCAGTGCGGGAGGGGAAGGGAGGGAAGCGAGGGGGAGCGTCCAGAGGGACAGATCTGTTAACCATCAGTGGCTGTGTTTCATCCTGCCGCCCCTCTCCAAACCCTTCAAGGGAGGCTTTGTGTACCTGCTCCACAGACAGGAGCTGGGAATTTGGGGAACAGGAAACCGAGGCGTCCCCCCACTCCTCCTCCTCCGCCGCCTCCCTCCACCTTTTCCCTCCTTCCCCACACCTCTTCCATTCCCCTTCCCTTGTGCCCCCCCCACCAACCCACAAACCCCACATTCACCCCATGCTATGCCCTCTCTCCTTCACCAACCCCTGGTCTCTGCCCTCTGATATCAGACCTGAATAGGTACGTTGTACAGAGTTACTGGCAGGTTAATGGCATGATATGTAACATTTCCACCTTAAAATATAAAAACAACAAGACCCGAGTTATATATTTTGTTGACCTGCATACTTACAGCATATCATATGTTTCCAGTTATGCCCAAAATGAACAAAATTAGTAATTTTATGAGCAATAACAGCTGTTAACTGTGTCGTATTTTATTGAATGAAAGTTTTATTTCAGATACATATATATATATATATATATATATATATATATATATAAAACCACAATACAGCTATTAACAAAAGCTAATGCCAGTAGTAAATTACCAATATAAGACAACAACAACAAAAAAACCTAGTATACAAAAGCAATAACACAATTGAAGTGTTATTTACACATTCCAAAAAGGAGTGGGAAGAAGAAAACTCTTATTTAATTCGACTCCTTTTTCCTAAATAACATACTTACAATATTTCAATCTCCTGACATTACTCTAAACTAGTACATACACCCTCACTAAAACAATGATCTTCTTACCAGAGGGACAGAGAAAAAAATCTAATAAATAAAAAAAAAGCAATAGCAATATTACTTATATTTTTACATTTCTTTCCCACACACCTATCACATTTATTCATATTAATGCTTGATGTTACATACTCTTCATTAGAAAGCATCTCTAACCCTGAAATATGAATACTACCCTGTCCATAGTAATATAAATATTTTTCTAAACACCTGTTTTTAAAAGAAAATTCTGTCCAGGTTTGCTCTGTTTATCACTACTATGTCTGGTGGAGTTTAAACTGCATACACGGTATCTGTACCGATACCTACAACTCTAAAAAGTAGTGATGTTAAATATCATGTATTTTTTTTCTGATCCGATACAGAGTACATGGTTGGTGTCAGAAATACTGACACTTTATATAAATACCTACAGTTGCAGAAAAGATTATCACACCACCAAATGTTTTCTTCAATTTCTTGTTCATTTTAATGGATGGTGCAACTAAAAATACATTTGTTTGGACAAATATAATTATAACAGCAAAAATAGCTCATACCAGTTTCATTTCTGAGCTGATAGATATCCATTTTCCATATTTTCTTGATAAGTAAAGTAACTTGAGTGCTTACATCAATATCTATGGCGTTGTACTGACCAAAACAGTGCTTTTAGACATTCCATGTTTTCTTTTCTGTCCATTTTAATCAAATGGTGCACACAGGAGTTACCACTGAATTGCATAACCATTGTTTTTGATTATTTTTGATGGTCTGATCATTTTCTCTCTCTCTCTCTCTGTCTCCCTCTCCCTCTCCCTCTCTCTCTCTCTCTCTCTCTGTATATATGTGTGTGTGTGACACTATAATGTAAGAAATGGGCGACAAAATGTATTTCCAACCATAACTCTATAATGCAAGACATCAGAGTAGTTATTGTTTAATGATTAAGAACTATTACAAAAGTGAAAACCTGTACATTAAGTAAATAAACCACTTAAACAAAAGCGTCTGACATTGATACTTTCCCTCCTTCACTATAACAATAGCATGTTTACCGTTTCTCCTTCAGTCTGTTCTGTTTTTTGCTCAGTTCAGACTGAATGAGTCACAGTTGATGCAGTACACTCTTACCCAGGCAGAAGAAGTAGTTCCCATCAATTGCATATCATTTGGATCCCAACAGTTTAGTTAATTTCCACTATGCTCTTAATATACATGACCTCAAATGACCAAAGTCTCAAAAGTATTGATACATGGGTTTGTGAAATGATTCTAGAGCGTAAAGACCTGACATCAGGGATATTGATATATTGATATATCAATCCACACATCACTACTAAAATGACCTAAAACCCCATGGACAATAGATAGATATGATATAAGATAAGACTTTATTGATCCCATTACAGCAAATGTTCGCAGTTATCTATCTATCTATCTATCTATCTATCTATCTATCTATCTATCTATCTATCTATCTATCTATCTATCTATCTATCTATCTATCTATCTGTCTATCTGTCTGTCTGTCTGTCTGTCTGTCTGTCTGTCTGTCTGATACTTTCTTTTAGTGTAAATATGTGTAAATATTTACATTTACAAAGAGATACATTTCAAATTGGGAGTATTTGTTAATTACTGTGATAGAATTTCATTGGTCTGACCTACTTCAACTGAAATTGGTCCGAATGTGGAAATTGACCTGAAATGATTAATATCTTATCATCCATTTTTGCATTTCACAAATTCATCCCTAGGACCAGATTGGACCTTTTGGTTGGCTGGATTTGGCCCCTGGGTTCTATGTTTGACATTTAGACGTGCGTTTGTCTCGCAACTCCTTAAAAGAAAGTTAAATATGTTGCGTTTCCCATAAAATTAAAGGAAATGCTGAGAGCTACACTTCCGCTCACACCAGCTGTCAGCCCGTTTAGGTATTACTGCATAATTTAAAAGACCTATAGGAGGAATAAAATGGGGGTGGGAGTATTTAAACCACAATCCATAATTCATGTTTCTTCCTCTGAACCACCACAGCTGAGAATCAGAGCACTGACAGAGTTCACCATGTTAATTGTTTCAGTTTTTCAGCTGCACAGCTTACGCCAATTCCTATCAGCTCCCAGTTTACTAGAAGGATATTATTTGTGACAAAAAGCTGCTGCGCCTATTACAGTTCTTCTATTAGAGTTTGCATGAGAAAGGGTCATTTTGGGTGCGCAGGAAAGTGAAAGAAAACATTACAAAATGCTTTAGATTGTTAAGAAACCGTGCTCATAAATGAATAAATGTAGCATCCTCTGCAAAGCTACTGTTTTGTGCCGGTCATTGGACGCTAAAGGAGGCCTGTGTGTTTGTTTTAGAGCGATGGCACTGAGCTGACACGGATCATAAAGGCTTCATTGTGAATGCTGACTTGTCTCCCAGTATGCTAAATTAAAAAATGGATGTAACCTAATACGGGATGGTAACGGCGATAAGATCTGGAGTCGGCCCGTGTCCCTGCAGGCCCTTCTCCTCCTCGCTACACCACAAGCGAAGGCAACGCACAGTGACAAGAGGCGTTCAGGAAGCAGTGAACACCCTACAGATCAACAGATAATATTTTTTTGGCAAATAAATTCATTCCTGAACCTTAAATTACATTTTCACCTCCCAAAAAGCGTCTGCTCTCGAAGCCCGAGGCGATGTTTGTCTGACACCGAGGTAGAGGAAGTGCAAGGTGTAAGCTGACGGCAGTGTGTGTGTGTGTGTGTGTGTTTACAGTGTTACATGCATGTTTGCGACTGTGTGATTAAAAAAAAAAAAATACAATGATCGATACCAGAGTGTTTATGCTCCACATTCTGTATTGCTGAATTTATTGTGCACATCCATGTGTGTGTGTATGTGTGTGTGTGTGTGTAGTGACAGAGTCAATCTGCAGCACCATGACAACAGTGGGGCTGTCTGATCCTCTCTCTCTAATTGTCTGTGACCTCGTAACTGGAGACGCACTCTCAAGGCAGGAGGAGGGCCTTTCACACGGCAATCACTTTTGGATTTGTCCTCTATGCAACTCCTGAATACCACTGCCAAATGTGTGTGTGTGTGTGTGTGTGTGTGGTGAGGGGGTATGTATATGCAGGTGTTATAGCCTCCCTAAACCCAAAACCACACTGATTGGCAGGGAAGTACAATATATGTAAGGTGGACAGGTATGTGTGGATTTGACACCTGGGTCGAACGATTATCAGACCTGTTTAGTCTTTGATGTTCTGGAAGAAAAAGGTTTGCAGTGTAATCACAAACCAATGGCTCACTTTAGAATTACAACTTAATTTGTGTTTATACCATCATCATTTGACACATGATACGAGCAAATACAGGAAAAAAAAAAAAAATGCTGTAACAAAAGAGCAGATCGTGAATGAAGATTAATTGCGTACGCCTCTGACACTTGGGTTAAAGTGAAATGTCTCTGACGACAAGATAAAAGACAACTCCGAAACCAGGGGTGCCGCGCTCATTTTAGTTCAGGGGTCACATTCAGCTCAGTATGATCTCAAAGTGGAAAAAAGTAAAGTTACATCAACAACACTTCCTTAAATAATAAGAAAAATGAGCACGATTTTGACAATATTATGCCTCAGTTTTATCATTTCAACATGTACATCACAACTTACAGATCACAATGCATCTATAAACACCTAAAACATTTGATAACAGACAGAATATTGATCAAATTCCACTTCTCTAGACATTATAGGTTCGTACAGTTGTATAAGAAATGTTTAACCACCCTTGGTTTCTTCAAATTTTCTTTTCATTTTAATGCCTGGTGCAACTAAAAGTGCTTTTCTTTGGATAAATATAATGATAATAACAAAAATAGTTCATGAGAGTTTACTTTCACATGTGACATCTATCTATTTTCCATGTTTTCTTTACATTTATTACATCAATATCTGTCATTATAGTGACAAAAACAACGCTTTTAGACATTCCATGTTTTGTTTTCTGCCTGTTTTAGTCACATGATACACACAGGTGTTCGTACTGGATTGCATAAGAATTGTTGTTGACTTTCAATTGTTTAATATTTTTTTCTTGCAACTGTATTTGTTCAGGTTTTTCCACGTTTATTGTGAAGGGGTAGTTTATAAATGTAAAAAAAAAAAACAACATGTAATTTGAGCTTTTTTCACTAAAAGAAAGGGGGGAAACATTTGGGGTTGTGATTATCTATGTTATTATAAGAGTGTTTTTATTTTATTTTATTGGTTTGAATGTGGAAACTGATCTAAACAGATTTTGACACCCTTGATAGTATCTTCAGTATAATGTTTGGTCCATTTCTGGCCTGCGGGCCGGAATGGACCTTTTGGCAGGCCATATGTTTGACAGTCATGTCCTATACACACGAGAGTTGCATGAATATAATTGAATAAAATATTGTTTTACATAATATAGGTTTTGCAGAATCACATTTTGATTTGGACAGTGTTGTGAAGTGCGAAAGGCAAACTCCATGTGTTCTCTGTGTTTTCAGTGCACAGTCATAGTGAGAGTAATTGCCCCATTCAGTCTACTTAACATGCTCTCCATACCCTCACTGTCTGTCTTCCGTCCGTCCTTCCCTCCATCTGTCTGCAGCGATCGGGGCTGCTCTGACGTCTTTGTTGTGCTGGACCATAAAGGGGCCTCAGTAATGGCCCCTGTCACACACAAAGGTATTAAGGCCTAAAGCTTCTCTCTCTTCGACGCCACTGGCAGCTGGGCCAGGGGAATAATTTGATTTGGTATTTTATGCTGGAAAAGAGCCTTTCTTCCCAAGCCACATTTGCGCTTGGCTTCTCCTCAGCTCTGCAGCCCCCTGAAAGACTTTACATGACATTAACACATTTCAGAGAGCATTACGGCTTGAAAAGAGATTTGTCTAGACAAAGACGTGGTTTATTTGTAGTTAAAGCTTCATTTCCTGCCTGTTCCTTCTCCTGCACTCTCTCCCTGCACCTTAACCCCCCCACCACCCCCCTCCTCCTGACGCCCCTCCTCCCTGCGTGACTCCTGCCAGTGCACAATGGTTGGCGCCCTGACAGGTAAGAGGATTTCAATTAGTTTACCTCAGAATGGGCCCTGCAAAACGTGATTAATGAAAGCAATTAGTCTCTGTCATGTCTTCAGCACACTCCTGCTAAATCACCGGACTGCTCCTCACTGACGTTAAGAGCAAATTACATCACCCAGATCTTCTCTCTCTCTCTCTCTCTCTCTCTCTCTCTCTCTCTCTCTCTCTCTCAGCCTCTTTATGAGCTCCCAATGTGTCTATGAAGAGAGAACGGAAAGGAGAAAAAAAGAGGGCGAATGAAATCCAGCTGATACTAATGTGTGAGTTTTTTTTCCTTTTGTAATAGCCTTTAACATCCAATTGTATAAACAATTATCAATCATACTTTAAAGTCCTGAAGTTAAAAATAATTTCCATTTTTTTCCTTTTTTTTTTGTTGCAAATAGAGGTTTGGGACACCGCCATGTAAAAAGGAACAATAATATTAAAGTGAGAAGAAAACATTTATCAGTTATAATGAATGTAAATGCGTCTGCGTTCTATGTATCATGAAATGATTTATATTATTATTCAGGCAGTGAACAGTGTGTGTGTGTGTGTGTGTGTTTGTTAACCAGCAGTAAATTAATCAGGGGCCTGGGTTTTGATCCCCTGATTGTAACATCGATGATCTACAACATCACACGTATGTTTATACTTTGAAAATGTACTTTCCCCACCGCAACATCATATAATACATACAAACTTATAAACGACGGTGGGATTTATGAGGACGTGTTTTAAACTGTTTGCTCTCCAAGTAGACATGCATTATGGACTTCTGTCACGGAACCTCTCGAAGCTTCTCAAAAAAAAAAAAAAAATGAAATCAAATAAAAGGGAATTTACTGAGCCATAGATAATGTTTTGCTAGCTGCAGGCTTGGTGGACGTCAGCCAACAGTAATCACTGCCCACTAGGAGGGAAACAGCCCCACCTGCTCCATAACCATTGCATGCAAGCTTCCTTTTCTCACAGTTTTTGCTTATGTTATATATTTATGCTACTGCTACCGCCCACTTACTACCTCTCCCTCTCTTTATGTTTTTGGTGGCCCTTTTTAATTCATGTTATTGTCTTTTAGATTTTATCATTGAAGTGGTAATATACTCTAAAACTGTGTAAAATATTATGTTACCACCGAACAGCTTCAGATTTACTGGGTAGAAATGCAAAATTACAACAAAAAAAACAACTTTGATATGTAAAACCAGGGTACAGAGTAAATTGTCCAGTCAATGAGTAACAATTTTTACTTGCACTCTAATACTCCAGTGTTTTCCTAATACCAAAAATAAAAAGAAATTCATATTCCTGTTCACATGCAGTTGTACGTTAACCTGCATGAATGACCATTTTCTGAAAAATGTCACCGTCTATCCATAAACCTGTTGATATTCTCTATCATTATGTTTTCCTTTTTTCTTCGAAGCCTCCATCTGTACCAGAGATGATCTTTGTCTTTACTCCAGCTGACCGTAAACGGGGACCATGTGTCACAACCTGCAGTAAAACACACAAATTAAATCCATTTTTCCGAATGTGGTATATACATGTCCAAAGAACCCTCATAAAAGTGGGAAAAATATCAGCATATCCCATAACATCAAATTTGAACTAATAGTGGAATATTTGTGCCCATGTAAATGTGCTCACTAATTTAACAGGAAGTTGCTGTAACATGTATAAATCTGCTTCCAAGATGCTTTTGCTGTGGTTTGGATGTATTAACTTGTACTTTTTTTTAAATACAATGAAATGTCTATGCTTACACTATCCAGACATGCTAACATCTGATTTAGTTTTGCAATTTTAAGCCTATTTTTCTTCTCTAATAATGCAATTTCATAACTTTTATACTACATTCCTCTATTATGCTTACGTGTTCTTCCCAACATTCACGTTGGCAGCTGGTTCAGGTGGCCCCCCACCCCACCTCACACACATACACAGACACACACACTTTATTATATTTATTTTGATGAGTAAATTGTTTACATTTGATCACTCTAACCTGAAACAGTTCTGTAAATGATTTCCCAGTTATAAGTAAATGCACTTCTCTGTTAGGAGCAGTAAAGATGTAAATTACCCAAAATCATTGAAATGATATAAAAATCCAAATGGATAAGTATTTTCTTCAACACACAAGTTACATAAATTTGTATCTTCTTTAAAAAACTGTCAAAATATGACAGTAGTTGTTTTTCTATTAGTCTTCAAATTGTGTAAATAGAACTTGCCAAATGGAAAGATGACAATTTCGCCAAAACCTTCGTATATTCGATTAAAAGTTATGCTGGCAAGACATGTTTTTTGGGGCCTGGTATCACTGGTATATTATGCAAAACTGCAACTGGAGTCACATGAATAAAAAATACAACATGTTACAACAAGTGAAGAAGAAGAGTTTATAAGAAACATGGTGCGATGTGTGTGGACAAGCCAGGAAACTAAATCATTTTTTAAATTCAACACAGGATAGAGGGGGTAATATATAATAATAATGAATATATCTGTAAAACCACACATTTACATTTGTTGCAATATTTATGGAACAAACTCTTGTGTCATTTCATGATAATAAACCAAAAAAAAAATCATTGCATTTATGATTTAATGAAAAAACTGACATTATGCACTTCTGCTTTTTTCAACATTCAGTAAATATCGGTAACATTTTGTGCACGTGTCCAATTAAAAAGTGACTAGTGGGGAGGGGGTTCGCTCTTAATTTTGGTTTGTTTCACTAATCAATACTTTCCACTTTTCGAAAAGGCTTGTATTTATAGGCACAGATGACAGATAGAGAAGTGTAAAAGTTTCCATTGTTACACTGTCATCAGTCATCAGTATTTTCTTTTTTTGGTCATCATTAAAACACACTTTTTAATAAACCGCATACAATTGTTTAATTTGGCAAAAGGTTAATCTCCTAAATCCTACGCTGCCTCGTCTGTAGCCTTTGGAAAGGTGTGTTTAGGATGATAGGGCTTGCATATTTTGATGTGATCCTATTTCTTCATTTCCTGAATTGGCTGGGAACAGGGGAGCAACACGGGCTGTAGTTAGGCCAGACATTCTCTTGTTCTCGCTTTCTTCCTCCCCTGTTCTTTTTGTTCGCCTCTCGTTCTGTCTGTCAGATAGAGGATACCCCTTTGACAAGCTTATTCTTATTAGAAATGGAATGATTGGAGTCCACCTTGTTGCATTTCAGTCTCATACACATTCCAGAGCATGTCTATATGAGTCAGTAGTGTGTGTGTGTGTATGTATGTGTGTGTGTATGTGTGTGTGTATGTATGTATGTATGTATATGTGTGTGTGTGTGTGTGTGTGTGTAGCAGTTTGCTCATGTGCCAGGGCTTGTGAACGGCCTGCTCCTTCCCGTAAAGCTTCAAATAGAGGTTGCCTTGTCAAGTTGTCATGCAAGACAGCAATATCTGAGGTGCACCCCCCCCCCCCCCCACCCCACCCTCTTTGCTCGTCTCCCTATCAGTCAGAAAGCGGGGGAGTCTAAATCACTGCGCACACACACATCCCCACTCTATCTGTCAGTCTCCATCTTTCTCCGTCTCTCTCGCTCTTGTTGTCTAAGGTTTTCTTGTCACCGAGCCAGAATCTAATTGTTCAAAGCTCTGTCAGCCTCCAACACTTTGATATTTTTCCCAGGCTTCAAAAGAGCACGACAACAAAAGGCTTGTGACTGCAGGCCACGCCGAGGTAGCCAAGACTATATTAGTTATCACGTCTTTATGCCTTTATGTTTGCTGGCATGGCTCGGAGATTTTTACAAGGGCGAAGGAGGGTGTTTCGGAAGGAAGCAGACTTGTTAGTGGTTTCTCAAGCGACTTGTTTGATGCCCCGGGATATTTTTTTGGTTTGCTCCTGACTTTTCAATATGAGAACAGGTAAATATCAGGGTGTGTCAAGCCTCAAAATGGTGGCGTGTCTGTTCTATGTTAATAGCGATGTTGAGGTTTCTGTAATTGATATGACTCAATGTGCATTTTTACACATTGTTACACACCTAACCACAAGCCCCAGTCTGTGTTTAAGGGTCTGGGATGATTAGGTTTGCAAAAGAAAGATGGGAAAAGATAATTTGTTACAGATTTATTCTTGGCAACACTTGAGTAAAACTGAAAGTAATAGTATCAAAGTGATATTTACCTCTTAATTTCTTTTTCTTTCTTTTTTTTAATATATATATATATATATATAAAACCTCCAGTCAAGTCTTAATTCTCTACAGAAATTGTTTCTCGGGACGACAAAAGCAAAACAAAAACAACAAAAAAAAAAAGAGAAAAGAAAGAAAAGATCAACCTGATATGGAGTTGTTTCGAATGCTTTCAAATCTAATTTGGATTATATTTAACTATATTTTCCAAATTACAAATGAAAATGCACAAACGGTACACTCAGATCACTTATTTAAAATTTTTGATTACAAATATAAAAATGTATATTTTTTTAAATCAAATTTAGATGAAGAAATATAACACAATGCAATCTAAGGACAATTCTTCTGTTATTCAATTACTTGTAATGTAATTCTGCCAAGGGAACCAGCACTTGACAACAATAAGCATTAGATTGCGTTACACTTTCTAGTGTTTTACTCCACATAACATTAGTTCACTTTTCACACAACAGTGATCCAATTTCTGTGTTTCTCTGTAACAAGTATTGTTTAGTGTGGAGGTTGCCAGCAGCAGGTTAGCACCTACTCAGCCCTGCTAACATGATATGCATTCACCTCCATGGGGGATATGCTCCACACGTTCTATTTATGGATGCTGAGTAAAATGACACTACACCCTCAAACCCCTCTGTCTGAAAGAAAAAAAAGATGGAGACCATTTTCATAATTCAGGACAGATTGGGACAATAGATGAACAAACCAGTAATAATACCTGACAATAAATGTATTGCACCCTAACTGTGGCAAAAAAAAAAAAAGTCAGTTGCCTCAATCACTGTTGGCAACAAAAACCCCTGATTGAGCAATGCTGTCAGAATGCAAAACATTTTTTTCAATATCTCCAAGAACTGAGGTTAAAATATGCTACTAGGCATTATTTTTCTACCTTTCCTTTTTCTCCCTCTTCCAAAAGAATAGAGGATATCTTTTTCTTTTCTTTTTTTTTTTTTTACCTTAAATCAGCCACATGTGGCCTTATAGCTGACCCCGAGCAGCCCTCATGAGATCATTGACAAATTAAAAGTCAATGCAAATATATATCATTGTGACAGATGCAACCGATACAAGAGCAGTGCTTTTATTTTGAAGGATCAACTAAAGTAAAATTTTTCACATATACTTTATGTACTTAGCACAAGGCTTATACACTGGTTGGTTCGTTGGTGAGGTTCAGCCCATGAAGATGTCAACTAAAGCAAAAAAAAAAGAAAGATTCAGTTTCTAACAAACTATGAACTAAGTATTTGTTCACTGAATATACAGATATACAAACAAATAATGCACATTTTCATTGTATCACCATAGTGTTTCATTGACTGTTTTTATAGACGTGTATATTGAGCAGATCTGCAAATGAACTGGTCTGATTTTTAACTGTCAAACCTTCCTATGTGGTCCCATAAGTAAATCAGTTGCCCACTCCTGCACTAAGTGAACGTGTTAGCTGGTAGCAAATAAAAAAAACCGCGGAATTTGTCTTTAAATAACTACTTTATAGTTTTTGCTAACATTATGAGAAATATTTTCTTTCTTTCTTTCTTTCTTTCTTTCTTTCTTTCTTTCTTTCTTTCTTTCTTTCTTTCTTTCTTTCTTTCTTTCTTTCTTTCTTTCTTTCTTTCTTTCTTTCTTTCTTTCTTTCTTTCTTTCTTTCTTTCTTTCTTTCTTTCTTTCTTTCTTTCTTTCTTTCTTTCTTTCTAATTTACACGGGTATTCCCTGTTCCTTTACTAAACACGTAATGAAAATAAAAGGTTAGCTTAGCATAGCGTAAGGCTGAAATGTGAGGAAATACCTAAAATAGTCAAATATCAGCTCACTTTCAGTAGTATGAAGAGGCTAAGTCACACCTTTCTACTTCGGTCCATGGGTGCTTAGCTCACAAAAACATTTGAATGGGAGTGAATGGAGCGAGTCAGGCTGAATTCTGATTCCATTTGACAAGTGCTGTGAAATTCACATATGATAGTGGTTAATAAGAAATATTTGATGTGGAATAGACAGACCACCTGTTTTTGATGGGAAGCAAATGTGACGTTAAGTTTTATGTGGGCTTAGTAAGAGACTACAACGTCGCATTTCGCTCAGCTGTGGTGTGGAGTCTGTGGTGACGTCACATGTGCACCAGGCGTGTAGTCCAAATTATTAAGGGGTTAATGATGGTTAACAGAAGCAGTTGAAACACACGTCAATAATGATAATTTATTATGAGGTACAACATGTGTGTGATTCAGGGCACATGACAAACCAGATACCATTTTAGCATTTTATTTCCCATTGAATTCATTCATTTTCCAATCTCAGGCCCTATTTAGTGTTGTATCTTATTTTCAGTCTGTATATATCAGTATCTTACTACAAATCATCAATTAACGGTTTTAAAAAAAAAACAAAGTAGTACCTGCCCAACCAAACAACAACAAAAAACCCCACAATTATATTATTTTTATTGATATTTGTAATAATTATGATATAATACAATGTAAAACATGTATATGTATATGTATATATATATATATATATATTATTTGGCTGTTACTATGATGCTGTATACCATATTTTTAGCCTTAAAACTAAGTAAACTAACTGTTTCACTTAAAGCAAGAAAAAAAATAGTGTATTTCCTAAAATATTATACTACTGGTTTTCACATTAGGCCCGCACTGCCCCTCTCCACCCATCCATATTCGGAGTAAAGTGGCTGCAAACACCTTTACCAGGTAGGACAATGTGTGAAAATGGTTGTGGGCACCGTTCCTGACAGGAGACTTTGTTTTGACTGAGTCTCTTTTCAACTCTGTGGGATTTCCTCCAGTATCCCTTAGATCCCACTGAGCGAGGGGTGGGTATGCAGTCTAACAAGCTGCCTTCACCTTCTCTAAAACCAGACTTTCACTCACTCTTGCAGAAAATGGCACTTTCCGCTGGGACAGGGGAGCTTTGGCCCAGGCTTCAGACGCAGATCATGTTGGCAGGAGCAGCCGCCCGGCCCTCAGCTCCTCTTCCACGGCAGCTGGGAACAGTGGGAGTTACAGGCTGGGATTGCTGGCCACATCAGAGCCGAGGTGAGCTCAGACTAGTTGATTTTCACTCACTCACTCAGCAGGACCTCTGTTTTTACAAGTCTCCAAACGTGACAGGAAATGGGTAACAAATGAGCTATATATCCTTCATCAACACACTACATTTAAATTACGCTTTTCCAGGATAAATTTATCAAATAATTACATTTGTATACTCTCATATTTAGGTATATATAATGCATAGATATCAATCATGACATATGAGAAGCCAACTGTATTTGTCAGGTATTACAGATCAAATATCAAATCTGCATTTATGTTCAGGAAGTAGCTCAGACAGTATTTACACAATAACTGGCCCTCACAGACATTACCATAAAATCAGGTTTGCAGGCTACAGGAAACAGTCTTAAGACCAATTCTCCCCTTATCATGTCAGCTTTCACTTGTTCTTTGCCAGTAAGAAAAAAAGGTGTTTTACAACAAATATATTAGCCTTTCTCACTGCTCCTGCACTTGGAGCATCACTTCTCTGCTTCTCATCATATGCTCATATTTCAAGCAAGCTACAGCAATAGTGAAAAACATATGCGAGACTTAACATGCTGAGCAATTTCCTTTGATAAGCAATCAGTGTCTGGTATATGTATTATGGAATCAGACATCAGTTCAGAGCAGATTCACTCCCAAATGCAAAATGATCTTTTCATCGTGTCAGTTAAAACATAAAGGGGAGCAGAAATGTGAGGTGATGAGGGACACCTTACTCTTGTATACTCTTGAATACTCTTGTATACTCTTGAATACTCTTGTATTTATCCCCTTTCTCCAAACGAAGAGAAGTATGTGGTGTCCGTGAACTCTATTGACACAGACACATACCATTCATTGTTAAACTGAGACTAGATTAAGACTGGAAGAAATTAATTTTGGTTTCAGAAGCTTCGAGTTTCGCCTTGTATATTTTTTAGCAGGAGCCGTCGGACTAAAAAAAAAAAAAAAAGAAGAACTGAAAAAGCTGAAGCGAGTGGCCTCAACTGACTTTTCTTACTTTTACATCTACCTAGACTCCACTGTAAATGGTCGCTGTCATATAGAAATGTATTTAAAACTCCAAATGAAATAAGGTTTCCATGTTTTTGTTTTCATGAAAGGTTTATGATGTTTCTCTATACATCTAAAAACACAGTGATCCCGCAGCCATAAAATAAGGTCTTTATAGTTTCACAAATTACATGTCACAGACGGCAAGTTTTTCTTCAAAATGTGATTTTTGGTGAAACAGTGTTTGGCCAAATCCTCATGCCACGCTCTTGCTGTGCCATTTCCTCCCATCCTCTTCCTCCAGTGACAGTGAGTGGATTTATGTGTATGTGGTTGCCTAGAAGACCCTCTACTGTACCCTCCCTGCAGAGCCTGTCACACTGGCTGATGTATTCTCCTCCACCCCACTCCCTCGCCAAGCTTTATGATGGAATCTGATACAAACACTGTGATAGGGTTTCGGGATAAATTATTCACGCTTCCAATGCTCTCTGCTGCTGTTTCGGTTCTTAGAGGACGTCCATTTTACAAATGGCCCTTTTTTTAGACCTCATCCTTTTAATTGATCCATGGCAAAGACAATACATGTGTGATTGAGAGCAGGGGGAACTGTACTGTAAAAGTTGAGCGCGCCGAGTAACACTTCGGCCAGGCTGGTGTGTGTTTTCGGGTGCTGGCGGCTTGTGCTGTGGGGCATTAGGTGCCTTAAGATTTACTGCCTGGTAAATGAAATGGCTGTCCATCGGTTGCAGAGGCGGCACATCAACAGAGAACTGGCTTAATGTCTCTTCCATCTGGTAGGATAGGCCTTTAATTGAAAAGAATTTCTGGACTGAAGGGGAAGAGCTGGACCAAGTCTCTCAGTCCCCCAAGAGAGAGAAGTAATGAAAAGAAAATAACTTCTCTCCTCTTTAGTGCCTATGGAAGCCATAAAGAATAACAGGACATGGTGATATAACAGACGCACTGCCGTAGTGAGTGGGTGAATAACTTTCGTATTACAGCCTACCATCTGCTAAGATGGTTTTGGAGCTAGAAAGCCAATTGGATTATACGTTATGGCCACTTTGCTCACTGCTGCTTTTAGGACTACCTTCAGGTGGCAGTTCATAAAGCATTTCTTTGTCAGATTTATTTAGACATGAAAGATGTGTTTTTACTTTTGTGTCAGACGCACCCACTCTATACTCCCACTTTTGAGAGTGGGATTTTTCTTAAAACAAACAGGAGGAGGGAGGGGATGGCAGACATCCTGGAGGCCATAGAGGATAACTGATGAGTCTAGCAGGACTGAAGGCAGAATAACAACACTCACCTTTAATGTGGCTTTTACCATTGGGATTCACTGAGTCTCAGACACAGCCGGTGTGTGAGTCTGAGTGTGTTTGTATGTGAATCACACGTGCAGAGAAATTATGCAGCATTATTTCATTAGTTAAATAAATCAAGAATATGATTGTCTGATGTATTTGGATTAATATCAGCTATGGAGAGGATTATGTGTGCAGAGTACATCACATCTTTGGTATGCTCATGTGGCACTCAGGCCCTCGTCCATTTGACAGTATTACCTTCTGTGATGAGCACACTGCCAGTGTGAATGTCTACTAGCCGGGCCAGCCGAGCTGAGCTCTGTGACAAGCCTCCCAACTCCCAGACTATTCAACTATGTGAGAAAATATATCATTTACACCCATTAAAAAAAAAGAAAGCTGTGCTAAAACTGCTGTATGAACGGGTTCCACACTTTTGAGTTGGGTTGACAAGTGTGTATACTGCATGAGGTCATCGGCTAAATCGTTTTAAGCACCCATAGGAATCACCCACACCCAAGGTAAACAGATATAGATACTAAAGGTAAACAATAAAGAGCCTTAGATGTAGGCATCATCTATGGCAGATACTATACTGCTGCAGATGGAATAAAAACAAGTGGTAATAATGATAATTTTCAACATGGATTTTTCCAAGTTTTCATAAATGCTGGCAGTGTTGAAATTAGACAGACAGGCCCTCCAGTGTCTCGTGTGTTTTGGCATTTGTTGCTTTCTACAGGCATCACAGTGGTGTCCGCATACATTGTCTGCACACAACCATGCAGGGCGTATAGTACATGGACCCACGCACACATAAATACAGTTGTGGAAAAAATTATTAGACCATCAAAAGTTATAGAAAACAATAATTATGCAGTCAAGCCCTAACTCCTGTCTGTATCATGTGACTAAAATAGACAGAAATTAAAACACTGAATGAATAAAGGCACTGTTTTGTCATAGGTATTAATGTCAGAAGTGAAATGATTTTCGTTATTATAAAAAAAAACATGGAAAAAGGATAGATATCAGCTCTGAAATTAAACTCTTGTGAGCTGTTTTTGTTGTTATCGTTATATTTGTCCAGACACATGTACCATGTATTAAAATGAACAAGAAATTGAAAAAAAAAAAAAAAAACAAGGGTGGTCTTATATTTTTTTCCATGACTATAGACACAACAGAATAGAACTTTAGACTTTTAGCAAACTCATGAATTTGTGTAGCATTAGTGCGTTCCAAGACTCCTCATAGCATTTCATGTTAGTCCAAAGACCAACAAAAGGATACTGTGGCAAGTCTGTAATACATTTCACTTTCCCTTGATGATTTGGAGTTGACAGAATAAGAACACTGTCACTGAATCTGCAAATAAGAAGGAAAATGCTCCTGTCAACAGAGATGGAGCACCCAAGTAAGCCACAGTCTTATGGCAGGAATAATGTAATAAGATATATCTCCAGTCAGTCACAAATACAGCCCTGAACAAATTACACATGGGTAAACCATTTTGTTAAAACAATAGGCTGGAATAGGCAGGGTGACACAGGCCCTGTCCATGCACACAGGCATGGGTCGCAACTCGTCCACTGTGACACAGACGCCATTAGATCAGATGACAGCACTTCATAATATTGACACATTCACAGCATGAGGTGTGCTATTCAAGAGGTCACCACACTGATGATATACTGTACGCACCTGACGTGTGACAGGCTAATTTTGAATCAGTAAACTATTTCTGTCACGAGACAAAATGAGGGAAAGCTGAGCCATGCAGAAATGTAATATTCTAATGGAGGTCTGAGCGATATGCATGCATGCACACTTACAGGGTGGACAAGTAAGAATCAGAATTAATTCACCACATACAAGGAGCTCTTAGCTGTTTTAATTATACATATAATATTAAAAGAGTCTAAGTCACGTCCTTTATATTAACACACTAAAACTGACACTCCTTTGACCTCAACACCTTTAAATCCCTTTAAAAAAATGAATTTATTTCAAACCGCTTTTAATGTTTAACTGCCATCTGTTTTTTTATGTGTTTTATTTTGTTCCATGACAAGCTATATTATTAAAATGTATTATTATTACAAAAAACTCTCAGAAAGTGTATGAGGGTCATTACACAGTCCAAAGCAACCTCATTTACTCTCGAATCTGATCCGCAGACCGACTCCACTTTCTTTTTATTTGTATTTATTTATATCTGATGAGTGTCGTACCTGTTTGTTTATTTATTTAATTAATCTCAGATTGGGATGTATTATCCCAGATGTTATAGGGTGAGGGGAGGGATGAGGTGTTTATTATATATGTGGAAAATCCAAAAGTATAGTTTTTTTCATGTTTTTCTTTTCTTGTTTTTTTCCCCCCAATGAATTCTAATTAAAAGAACCCTGAAAGAAGTAAGTTAAGTTAAAAAAAAAAAGTAAAAGTGCACATGAGGGCACGGTATCAACTTTTGTAGAGTTTAGTGTAATGTGTGTGCAATTGGGAAATGAAGGGAGAGTGTTAACTGTTCATTAAAGTGAGTAGAAGAAGATGCTTACATGATTAATTCAACTCCATGTGTTGAATTTTTCCACGAGTGTCCACTTTTTTTTTTTTTCTTTAGAAAAGCCAAAAACAATGTAGGTTCATAGGTTCATTCTCGATAGATTTTTCTATTTTCTGAATTTGAGCTGATTAAAATGTCATGTAATGCCTATAGCGGTATTTCTGTACATTCACTACAGCCAGTGGTCACCAAAAAAAAAAAAGAAGCAAACGCTAACAAAATAAACTGTTCCTGTTATTATAAATTGTAGTTACTTTTAACCTGACACAATTTGCAGGTAATAAATGATCATAAAAAGTCTTGAAATGACTTAATTCATAAGTATGTAAAGAATGTATGCTTATTGTGTGTAAAGTTTTCCACTTCTCAGTTTATGTCTCTATAAGGATTTGAAATCACTGAATGAGCCGTCTTTGCACTTTTAGAAAAGGTCAGATTACTTCAGAATAATTTGTCAGTGTTTGGAGGGCAAATGGGGTAATTATGATGTTGACGGCCCAAAGATGATTCAAACTTATTCTGAAACCCTCCAATTATGTGTGTGAGGTAAAGTGGCCTCAGCCAAAGCCAATGAAAGTGACTGTGGCTCTCTTTGCCTCCTTGCCTCTTAAACAAACACCCCAGTCAGACATCAATAGGAAGCGTCTCTGTTTTAGCACGCCTGACCTTTAGCCGGTGTCCCAGTCTGTGCCCACCAAGACCAGACCTGCACGTCTCAGACATTTAGCTGTAATCACTAACACCCATGCAGCTCGCCCACATGAATTACATCGTAAACCTGGTGTGACCCCCACCACCACCACCTCCACAACCACTGGCGCTATCCAGCTGATCTACAAAAGAGGCATTGCTTGAGAAAACAGCAGAAGACTGAAATTAATAAAAGTGAGCTGCTGGATGACAGGGGAGGGCTTTAAATGGCGGGTGGGATGGGAGGAGGAGAGGAAAAAGAGCAAGAAGGCATGATTGCAGGAGAGAGAGAGTGTGTCTAAGAGCAAGAGAGAGACAGGATAGCATAGGCGGGGGCCCCTGTGGAACTAACATAGTCTGTGCTATGCCATGCCACGGGGGCCAGCTGGCAGGGCCCAAAGCTGGCATGACAGAATGTGACAGAGGATCCGCAGAGCAGGGACTCGGGGAATCCCGACACAATAATGCTGATGGCAGGGGCTAAAGCCCAGATTTAATCACAGCCATCACCCACCTGCCAATAGAAAATTACACAGCGGATATCAATGGCAGCCTCCCCATAGTGTTGAGCCCCCAGCAGAGTTTCCAGGCTGGGCCCAGCTGTCAGTCACTGGGCTTTAATGGTGGAGTTCCTCAACAACACAATAGCAATGTTATGTAGTGTGCACCACAGTTACAGAAGAAGACTGCAACGTGTCCAAAAAATGGGGGAAGTGGCTTGATAATTTTAGCCAACCTTTCCACTACTATGGTATTCTATATCTGTGGAGTGGAAATAAAAGCCTCAATTACAGTCCAGTAACACGAGTCAAATTATGCTATGGTTAGTCCACGCTTGTATGTTCAGAGATAACTTTACCAACTTCCGTGATTACGTACTTGACAAGGAGTGAAGTGAAAAATAGAACACCGTATTTGACTAATGATTTAATTTCTAATAATAGTTTCTCATGAATAGTTTTAGTTATCTATTAGCAGTTATATTCAAATTAATGACTATACTATAATACTGTACTGTTCCCAATTGATGCCTAAACATATAATAACCTGAAAAATTATAATCAACATTCTTGTTATTATTGTTATCATGAAAACATTTGTTGTTGTTTTTTTATTAGCAAAAAACAAATCTAATTTATTTAATTAATTTACTGGTGTAAAACTGTATAATGTCAAGTGTTGAACTTTTATAGAGAATGCATTTTTAGTTTCTACATATTGTTTTTATGTATTCTATCAATACGGTACAATGAATTATAAATGACAAAGGACATTTATTAGTAAAAATACTTCAATTTGGGTGTTGTATCTGTGTCTTCATATATTTACAGTCTTGGTTTCAGGCATCAATTGCCAAGCTTTGATCATCACATAATGTTGAAATAACATTTTCTTGGTTCATCAAGATCTGCTTTCTCTGCATCCTTTTTTTTTTCCCTCTAGCGTTGTCAGAAATCAAATCAAGAAGAATTTCGCTTATATGATGCCATTGTCAGTCTGAAGCGGAGCAGACTCTCTGATTTTAACCAGAGCTTTTTTGGTGTCTCTAACAGGCCTCGGCTTCAATCATATATAATCATGTACGTACACGCAAATTTACACACACACATCCCATCACGTTAGTAAGTACTGCTCAGACTTGACAGGTAACGGTCCTGTGGTTTGGATACCAATCAGTTTCAGAAAAATGTTTACATTTCAACAGTGGTTCATGCTTTGAGTCTCAGGTGCCCCTATACAGATTGCACGGCCATAATTAAGATGTATCAAAATTAGAGCAAATATGTGGAGGAAATACAAAGACATATGTACTCCCCTTGTGTTAGCTGATGACACAAGCATGTAGGCAAAGGATCTTATTATTATATTAAAAAAGTTTTAATTATGGTGTTTTTAATTTCTAAATAGCAAATAAACTTTTTTTTTAAAAAGTGTCTTTTTGAAGTATTTAATCCTGCAGTTTTTATTTTCAATATTCTGTCATTGTTTGTCAGACTTAATCAAGCCAAAAGTGACTCAACCTCAACCATTCGCATATACTCCATTCCACTTTTTCTTTTATGTCAGTTTGTCAGAGTGTGTGTATATATATATATATGTGTGTGTGTGTGTGTGTGTGTGTGTGTGTGTGTTTATGCTTCTGTGTGTTGAATCCTGACAGCTATCACTTCTGACACAAAGTGGTTGTTTTCTGAAGGCTTTGCTCCGTTTCATGTTGTAATAGCTTCCCTGTGATGGTGGAGGAGACCTCTGCTCCGCACTGCTCTCAGCCATGACTCCTGCAATATTTACATGTTTACGCTCACAATTTCCATCTGTTGTTTCTGGAACAATCAGCAACAGAGGCCTGGAGAGAAGCAGAGAGAACGGCTGTAAGTCGCGCTCAACTTGGGTTTCATGATTGGGAGGCTGGGCCTGATTATGCTCAACTTGGCAGAGGGGAGGCTGGGGTGGGTGGGTGAGTGGGTGTGGGGGTTAGTTTTCTTTTCTTCAAGGCCCTCTCAAGGTTTCTGATGGAGGGCTGGAAGAAAGCGAGGGCTCTGGAGATCGGTATGAGCTCGCCCTCTGAGAGAAGCTCCACCAGGGTGAGCTCAGTCGTTGCGGCCCCGTAACCCCGCTCACCCCGACGCGGCCAAGCTCGCTAATGCATTTCAGATACATTACAAATCAATCACAAGGTTCAGCGTGGTTAAAAACATTTTGATGTGTCTGATTCTTAGAGAAATAACCATGTTTATCCACCATGAAGTTACAACAACCATTGCAAAGAGAGAGGAAATTCTGTCATGCTTAATAATGTTTGAATTTGTCTCAGATTTGTCAAGATACAAACGTTCCCTTCCAACTCTTAGATGCGCAAGAGAAAGATTATTCATCAGCTTTATGAAATTAACTTTTCAGAGATTAAGAGAATAGACTGACATCATGCACATACTGAAGGAAAACGTACAGACGGATACACGACTCGAGGAGAAAGCTTAAATCAGCAACAGAGAGGAAGTTTGCAGAACTCATGCGCTACAAAAGGGAATGCAAAATAATAATTAAGGCCAAAAGAAAACTATTACTACTGAGAAGTAAAGTTAAACCCCCCGAGGACACGTGGGAGCTCTAAGAGAAAGGGTGATACTGATGACTGTGTGGATAGAGGGAGAAAGAAAGCAAAGAAACATGGGCAGGATAAAAGGGTGTGTTGGTCCCTTGTGATGTGGCTGCAGACGTAGTGGGTTCCAGCGTCAGCCCGGACCAGCGTCGGGTTTCCCTATGCCGGAAGTGGCGCGTTTCCCCTGGCGACAAGCTCTTCCTGCAAAATAAAGAAATCATTAGAAAGATGACAGCTGGGCCAGCCAACAGAAAGCCCAGAGGGGGGGGCGGTCTCAGAGAGCTGCCACCCAGCATTAGCTCGCCACGTTTTGTTTCGCCATCACCTCCTTCGCAAGGTAAACAACGCTGGTGCGAAGCAGCTCTCGGCAAGATCACTGTTCTTTATGTCATACTCTATCTGCGTCCCAATTTTTCTTTTCTATCTCAGATCTGAACGTGCTTATCTGACACTTGGCCTCTCACTCGCATACACATATTTCTACTTAAAGTCCCTGCGGATGATGGGTGGGTAGGAGGGGGGGGGGGGGTGTTTGGGGGACTGGCCAGTGAGGAGAGAAATATTCTGACATGTGAACCCCCGAATCATTGCACAGTTACTCCGGAGCTGAAGGGTCCGGGCTCGGCTGTGACCCCTGGCAATCACGGCGTGTGGCAGCCACACTGGGGCCTCCGCAGCACGGCCCTCTGGGAGAACACTACGCCGCATTCCAGCCTCAACTCCTTCCCAAGCATTTCCTCCACAAGCCATCGCTTACTTGTGTCTGCCAGGCGAACGTAGCCAACGAGCCTGAGGACTTAAGGGCGCATTAGGAGAGCTCTCCCAAAAACCATCAGTGCTTGACCTCAGCTGAAATGATTACACTGTAAGGAAGATATTCTGAAGTTGATCCCCAAAGATAGTCTCATTTTGTGCTTAAGAGCCTAGAGGGGATGAAATGATGCTGCCCTCGGAGAAAATGATGCTGTCCTTGCATGAAGTTGGCTGTTCTGTAAAAAAAAAAAAAAAAAAACATATCTAAGGAGTTGTTTAAATTGTAAGACTCCTCTTTATTTTTTTCCTCAATTCAATTAATAGTTAAAATAATTCATAAACACAGCAATGAACTGATTATTATCAATTCATCTGATCCAACTATTCACAAGTTAAATCTATATTAGTTTCTGTATGAGTGTCTAAATGAAAGTTAAAGTAGGTTAGAAGGTTAAAATATACATATAATTAAATAAAAGCTGCAATACAATACTAACTGGAGCAAAATGGAATATTCTATGCTGTGTTGTCTTTTCTGTCTCTCATTCTGGGGGTGTACAAGAATAGAATGGCTTTGTTATGTTTTAGTTTATTTTGAAAATGCAACAAAACAAAGTAATCCTACTTATAAATGAACAGATTATAAGAAAACAAGTGGTGCCAGGTACAACAAACCCCACCTCCTATCATTGTGGAAACACATTTTTAGTGACAGTGACTATGACATTTGACCTACATTCACCAAAACCTAATGGGCCACCTCGCATATTTAATGGAGGAAAAAAAAATTCTTGACATAAACAATTTTTATATGACTGTGTGTCCTGCACTGCTAAAGAACACTTCGAAGAACATCTGAAATATAAAGACATTTTTTTAGAACCATATATGGAGAGTTGGGAAGTAACTAAGTAAAAGTACTTCATTACTCTACTTAAGTTATTTTTTTAGGTATCTGCACTACTAAGTATTTATTTTTCTGGCAACTGTTTACTTTTACTCCGTACATTTTTGTATAAATATCTGTAGTTGAGAACCTGTATACTCGTTACATTCTCTGAAGAGACTCATTACTTTTTCAAATTAAAGACGTGTAACAGTATGAAAATGAGTCACTTCAGCGGGAAAATCAGTTGAGGAGAGAAACTGTGACTTTATTTATTATAGTTATATGACTATTATTTCACAATTTTGACATTTTATCTCATAATTTTGACTTTTTCTCTTAAAATTATGCATTTTTTAAAATTTCATATTTCTAACTTTTTTTAAATGTCATGATTACTTTTGATCTCAATTCTGACTTTTTCTTCCTATTTTTCTTGCGCTTATCCACTAAACTGAGTACTGTGATCTGATCAAACACATTATCTACACACTCTTAAATGCTTTATTTTGGATACTTGTGAAACTTCAGATTTTTCTTGGTTAAATTAGTATTCTTGTGTTCATGACAAAAATAATGAAGAAATAAAATGCAGTTTTACTTTATACTTTTGTACTTTATTTTTTTTTCACTTTTACTTCAGTAAAGGAGTTGAATCAGTACTTCTGCTTTCACCAGAGTATGTTTCACACAAGTAGCTGTGCTTCTACTTAAGTACAGAATGTGAGTACTTTGACCACCTCTGCATATATATGTATGGAATGCATTATGTCTCCTATGTATTTAGACTTATGGGATACCCTCTGTGTGTGTGTGTGTGTGTATATATATATATATATATATATATATATATATATATATATATATATATATATATACACACACATGAAAACAAAGTAAGTCTTCATTGGCAGAAGACAGAATAACTTCTTTAATCCCACCCCTTTTCCACACAACAGTATCGTTTAGCTTCATATCAGCATATTTGAAAATTCAAGTCCCTTGGATCACATATCAACCTCACATATAATCTTCACACACATACATACATTCACATCTATATATTGACATACCAGAAAAGTTTTGGAAATCATAATTCATTTTGACATTTTGATGTTGTTCACAGAAAGGTAAAAATGATCCACTTCCGTTTATATAAACCTAACTGAAGCTTAAGTGAGATTGATAATAGCAATAACAACAATAATAATAAAACAAAATTGAAAAAAAACACTGAAAATGTTCAAACTGTAATAACTCTGGGTTGTGTGCTGAGGTGGGGAATGATGGTCAAAACATGACACAGCCTCACAGACACGTCCAGGTGCCACGACTCTGTTGCCATGACGATTAGGAGTGACATAGGTTAACACCTGCTAGCGCTCACTCATGGAGATTAATGTGGCTGCTCAAGCAAGACACACATCCAGACACACACACATTCACACACACACTCACACTAGACCCCTGTCCCCTCTAATGGGGACTGATAAAAGACAGGCTCCATCTCTCACAAACAGCGCTGACTGGGCAGCTCGGGGTCAGCTCCACTGCAACCATTTCCATGTGCTGCTGCATTTAGACATACAGGCCCATGAATAGGAAGCAGGACACAGTTTCTCTACACTCCCTGTAACAGTGTGACAGAAGGCTGGTGGCTACATGAGTTCACTACGTTTCTCTGGGATATCAAGTTACAAAAACTCATGTCAGCGGGTCACTGCTACTTGACAGGTAGACAGATGTTGGCTGCCTTTTACTGTCTTTCCAGGAGATGCTTGAAGCCAGCAAATAAGCTACAGACACACAAAAATTACCAAAAAAAAATCATCAATCTGAGAACGTGTGGATGTCAGATAAATGTTAAAACAACAGCTGTCAAGCAAAGTCACCACGGTGCAGCAAATGCTAAATGAAGCAGGATGAGCAAGTAAATGTGAAGTGCTTTGAAACCGTTGACACACTGTGGCTCATTTCCATTGGCGTCGTCTGAGCCAGAGCCCAGTGTGGTCATGGCTGAGGCTTATTTACACACACAAATTAGGATGACAGTAGAGGCAGTTGTTGCTCTGATGGGAAGATTGCCAGGATGAGCATCTGACAAGACAATCATTCAGATGGATGCTCTGTGTAAATGTCAACACCGGGGTCGTTCTCTCATTGTGGTAGTGGAACATGCAGGTTACTTTGGCTGAACTATATTGTTTGGATATTTATCTGGCATTTTGGTTCATGTAATACACTCAGATCCTTTGTTTAAGTAAAAGTAGCCCAATGCAACTCATGCATATGCTTTACTTTTAACCCATAAAGACCCAGTGTTACATTAATGGCAGTTCATTAAATACATTTCGCTCATTTTTTTTTTTTCAACAAAACTCAAAATAAAGACGCACTGTAAAACCGAACGTTAAGAATAATTTGATATATTAAGTTGTGAATACTCAAAAGTTTCAGAAATAGTACTACTAACTCGAATTGTATTGAGTTGCTGTAACATGTTCTTCTTTTTAAGTACTTCCAACTAATATTTTTTATTAAGGGGAACTATTGTGGATATAAGCGAACATAATAGATGAGGTACAACTGAGTGGAATTAAGTCATTAAATGCTGAGAATGATATTGTACTGTTATTTCTATTGTTTCAAATAAGGATGATTGAAAAAATAAATAGATGTAGTTAATGCTGAAATATAATTTCAGAGCACTCCAAATAACCACCAATATCTATTACACAAAAAAAAGCGGGTCGTCCAATGACTGAAGGGTCAGAGGTTCACGTCCCAGCTCTGTCTGTCCACATGTCCAAGTGTCCTTTGATAAAGACACTGAACCCTGACTTAGTCTCCCAGTAGGACTGACAGAACCTTAATACTAAGTTAATAAGTAATGTTTTAATTTAAGCATACTTTAATAAGCATCTATATTTTAAGTTCTGGAAACTTTTATTTTATAAGATTCAGCAGCTTAAAATAATTGTCTTAAATGTTTTGAGTTCTGCTAACTTATTTGGGTTTACAGTGCAGTAGAACATCAAGGGGAGTCTCATATACTTTATGAAGTTTCCTTCAGCAAAGCAGAAAAACAGCCTGAAGGCCTTGTGTTCACTGTCGCACAAATGACAAGTCCTCATCAAACTTGAGCAAAGTCTTCATGAGAAGCATGTGTGGTGTGAATTTGGTGATCCTCCATCAAAGCTGTCAAAAGTTATTGAGAGTACAGCGTTCCCGGACGGACGAACATGTCCCCCACTATGTCCCCCACTGGGGTGACGGTGGACAAACAGGCAGCCAGCACTACCCTTCTGCTATTATAATACTGATAAAAAAAGATCGATTTTTCTCTGTACTTATCAGTTCTTCAGTTATTTATCAACATATTATATATTAACTTCTGTGTTTTGCATGTTTTTTTTGTGAAACTCAGATATTTTCCACTGTTTTATGTTTAAGTTATATTCATGTTGGTGCTGTCCATAAGAAAATGAAAGTTAACATGCTTTCAACATCTGACTTCATTACACAATGGACCTTAGATGATACTTTCACAGCTTCTAAACTGTATCCACTGCCACCTCCACTGCTCTCTGCCCCCCCCCCCCGAATTTGTCACGTACACCCCCCTTTTATGGCACCCCAGCCTGTGATCCTATTGAGTAAAATGAATGAATGTGGCTTCAATGATATCTGAGAACATGTGAATCTAAAAAGGAAAGTTTTACAAATAAATAAGAAAAAATAAAATAAATAATCATGCCTTAATGAAGAGATGCAGTTAAGTATTTTATAGTGTGATAATTCTGAGAGGCATCAAAAGAAAAAAAAAGAAAAAGGCGTGTTTTTGTGTTTCCCAGAATATTTTACAATTTATCTAAATGCAGGAGTAGAATTCACACAAACCCACAAAGGACACTTAATCCTGTTTAACACAAACATTCAACATATTTGTGCGTAAGTTATTTTGACTAAAAAGGGCGGAGATGGAGAATAAACTAAAACTGTAAAGTAAAAAGTGGACTAGAAAGTCGGAGAAATTGAAATACTTTGATTTCAAGTTTCTTAAATCTGTACGTTAATTCAATGCATGAATAAAAGTACTTGAGTCACATTCCACCATTCCACACGACTAAAAAAAAACAACCAAAAATACTCTGTTGCCTTTCACCTCTATCGAGTTGACATCTCACAGACATCGTACAACGACGGCAAATGAAACCATAACCATCAGCTTTACTAAAGGTAAGTGAGAAAATATGTTTTACTGCATGTAATTTAGATTTTAAGTAGCATTGCCCACTTCAAAAAGTGATAATATTCCACAGTCAATGTCATGTGTTCAAAGGTTTCCTTCATTCAATACTGCCCCCCTGACTCCACAAGTGGTTTTCATTGGGCTACACCGCCTCGAGCGCCTCGCCTCCATGCCGGCGTGTGTCTCTGAGCAGTGACTGTAAAATCCATTTGGGACACTAAGCCCTTAATGATGAGGGGATGCTGAGGTAAGGCAGGTACCCTGACTTCCCTCCTAAACTCTGATGGTTTTTGGACAACCCTAACTCCTCTGGACATCTATGTCCATCTGGGCCAAATCACTCACATGGTACTATTTATTTGGCCTGTTAGAGACTCAAGGATAATCGGACCCCCCTGTTTTTTTTTCTGTGTGTGTGTGTTTTTTTTGTTTTTTTTCCTGTTCCGTTCTTTTTTCCCCTGGTCCTAATAGCAATTGATATGCGCTATTAGAGGGTATTCACTGTGTAGTTTGTACTCACATGAAAGCGGTGGTCTGTTTACAGAAATCTAAATGATTGGGATTTGGAAAGCATTGTCATCACGGTTAAGACCAGGGAATGGATACGAGGCACTTAATAACAATGAAGAAAAAGATCCACAGGCACGCTTCACTGACAGGGCAGAATGTTAGAGAAAATGGACGCCAAATTCATATACTGACACATAAGCAGCAAACTGTGGACTGGCATGTTTTTCTCTACCATGTATAATTCACGAGAGAATTTAAGGAAGTACATTATTTTCTAATGACTTGAGGTCTTCAGTCAGACATAGTCCATCAGCCGCAGGATTCTTGGTTTACTGTGACACAGTTGTATGTTTTCTCAAGAAACTGATTTGAACTCGATGTAGAGTAAGAGACCTTCCAAAACCGCTCCAACCAGAGTTATAAAAACAAGCTCATTCTGGTTCAAATGGACAGTAATTCTTCATCAAACAGTGTAGTAATGATAGTCATAATAACTGCTTTTTTTCCCCCGTATTGAACATGCCAACTGTAGCGTTCTTAATACAAGCAACATGGACGATCTCAATCTGTTCACGATTATCAACAATACGTCACTCAGCATTAAATTTGAATGGAGCTGTTGTCGCAGCGCTGTCACGCTATGGGCTGCCACCATAATGGCACACAACAACAATAAAGCCTTCAGTCTTTTGTGGAACAGCCCTGTGGGCCACATGCATTTATGCTTATACCAAAGTTCCCAAAATATTTTTTTGCAATTGATCAGCCCTGTCATTTTGTGCATTTTTCAGAAGAAGAGAGGGGAGGGACAACAACAACAAAGCTCCAAGGTGTAAAAATAGCCTGGAGGCTTGAGGTTGCATTGTTTGGTGTCTCAATACAAAAGGGAGGAGTGAGAAGAGTTGAGGCTGGGAATCACCCCGAGGGGCGAGGGTGGAGAGGTGGAGGCACGCTAAGAAACAAAGTCCAGGTGACATCCTAGTGTCAGTGTCGCCCATTTAGGGGACAACGCAGCCGTATCGGTGACACAAAGGCCGCAGGCTGTAGGGCTCTGTCAATGCTGTTGTGATCCTGACAGGGAGGGAAAGAGTCAAAGTTTTCACCACACACCTTCAACAAGACAATGTGTGTCTTATATAAGGCCTCGCTTATTGTTTGGACTAAATGTTACCCTGTTTCACCTGTTCATCGTGTGTTTTCCCGACGTTTTGGGCCATAAAAAAGGGTGTGGGCCAAGGTCATTATCGAAAAAAATAGAATTAAAAAAACATTTTGAAATAAAGAAAAGCTATATTTAAAAGAGAAAACAATGATAACTAACTGAAACTGTATTGTGTACTTTCAAAACGTAACTAAAATGGATAAAAATGTATGGATAAAATGTCCTTCGTTTTCATCGTTGTCAGTGTCAGATTGATAGGAAGTAGATTTTTATTGCTTAAGGAATTTTAGCTGGCTTCACGGTCCGTCACTTATTGCACTTGTTGTTTAGACTCATATTCTCATTCCCACTTTATCTGGAAACATGGAGACAGAAGTTGGGAGAAAGCAGCAGAGTATTTATTGATATACGATGGCAAGGAAGATAAAAGATATGAAAAAAATTACAATAAACCTAAGCATTTAGGGGAAAAAAACTAATAAAAACTAGCAAACCTGCTCTAAAAACAAATTAAAACTAACTGAATTAGAAGGGAGAAAAATTAAACTAAATAAAACTATAATATAATGAAAAATCCCAAACTATTATAACCCTGGTGTGAGCATAATAATGTTTTTTTTTTGTATTTCAGCTAAATCTACACAATTTTTTTGGTTTTTATGTATTAAAACTACTAAAACTCACATCATTAAGGAAAATGTCACCACAAAGCAAAAGTCTTTGCCATAATATGAAACAGAAATCAGTGGAAAGTCTTTGTAAATGACACCCAAACCATGTGAACAGCCCAACTCAGTCTTCCATCTACAGTAACACATGTCTTTGCAGAGATTTGTCACACTCATCTGCAAACTGTAAGAGCACACACCCAGACAGAAACACACACTAAAGCTCACAATCCAATAAATCCAAAGGAAGTGTGTCAATGACAACAAAAATATATGAGATGCAATCCAGAGTATATCGACCACTCTCCATGGACAATAATTATTCCAAATATGACAATATCCCTAATGTGATATAAGTCATATGAACGCTGCCCTACAAAGTAAAAAGGCATCAAACTGAGAAAAATGACCTTAATGTTCTCTTGTTGTTCAGCCCCAGTAGTTGTAGGTAGATTATTGGACATGAGGCAGTTATTGTTACTGTATATTAACTAGTTCCATAAAAACAAACACAGGGCACCTTATATATGGATTCATTCTGGTAGTGCTTAGTGACTGAGAATTTTGACTGTTTATCACATGATTTTGACTTTTTATCTGATCATTTTGGCTTTTTATCTCATAATTTTGACTTTTTATCTCCTAATTTTTACTTCACTTAATGCGCCTTATATATGAAAAACCTTCATAAAAACTATTAATTGACAGTGCGCCTTATAGTTCAGAAAATATGGTAATTCCATAATCTGTTTCAGTCTAATACAGTGTTTCACTGTAAACTATTGGGGTAGGGTCCTAAATGGACATTGGTGAGAACACAGTAATGGACTTTACTGCCTTTTTGTTTTGCTTTACTAGTACTTTTTGCAGTTACTCTACAAACACTCACCAATTTTCTCCCAAATGACAGACATTTGAGATAAGATATTTTATTACATGACAAAGAATGATAATGAATGTTACAAAAAACACAATAACTAATTTTCACCAAAAAAATCCAGTTACTGCCTTTTTCCTTTGTAGGTCAGAACAGTTCCACTGCATTATGATATCTTCAATGAGTATTTTGTGTTCGTTATTCAACATTTAAGACCTGGCTACAATACTTTTAGAGCATGTTCTACCCGCTGAGGTTTTCACTGCAGTTTTTCGACACATTTACTTCCAAGATTATATTCAAAACCACATGAATCAACAAACCAACAGGAAGCAGACACCGAAGTAAGAGAAAATGTCAGTGGAACAGGTTGATGAAACTAGTGGATACTTAGGAAAAAGAACCAGTCCTTTCATAGTTAAAATAATGTTTGTAGTTGTATCTTGTATGATAAGCACCAATAGTTTATACTATTGGTGTATGTATAGTAATACTCTTTGACCAAAACCACCAACACTGGCCTGTGCAGACATCAGTGATGCGCGGGTCGATGTAAACGACCCGCAACCAACCACTTTTTTAACTAACCCGCCCGCAAACTCAGACTGCAAGAAATATATTTGAAAAGGACGGACCCGACCCACTTCTGGACCCACATTTTTAAAGAGTAGTCAATGGTCTTTATGAACATCAAATAACCTCACTCTCATACCTGCATTTATTTCCATGTTAAAATCTGATGTCATTGCTTACATCTAAACCAGGGATCGACAACCTGTAAAATTCAAAGAGACTTTTGAAACCAGTTTCCATGGAAAATAAAACACTGGGAGCAGCTCGTCATCTTTAAAAATCTCAGCAAATGTGCCCCAAACTTTTAGTTTTTTTTTTTGTATGTTTCCGGAGCTTCCACTCTCGTAACTTGACTTTCTCTCTTGCTCCCTCCATACCGTAGGATACTGACTACACTGGACGTTAGCTTCACGGAAATTCAGTTAATAAAGCGTATTTACCAGGTTATTTTAATGTTTATCATAAACGACAAACAACCCGACTGACCGCAACCCGAATATCCTTAAAAATATTTTTCAATGACCCGTAACTGTGCGTGAACGCGGGCACCGGCTCACTTCGGGTCATCTCGTGCATGACTGGCGGACATGTATATGTGCGGGTCCATTCAACTTAAATGTATTCACTCATTCAACCATATCTGCAAATGAGTTGACTAGACTCAGTGGTTTCTAATGATGTTAAACTTAGATTTTAAGTGTATTTTAATTAACTTTTTTTTTATATTGACATCCAAGCATACATTGTGGGAACTACTCAGGCTACACAGGAAGAGTTGAACGACTCTGAGAAAGGACATAGGGCTGCTTTGCTCAGCCTTTAACCACGTTGACCTGGACCTGGCTATACTACAGTAAATGGATTTAGATTACCATAGGGAACTTGGAATTTGCCTCTGTCTCTCTCAGGTGTGAGTCTTTTTTGTTCTGAGATCCAGGCTGGGCCTTCTTCCAATCACGGTGGTGGTCGGGCATTTTCCTATGACGAAGTAGGGTCTAGAGTAATGGATCCATTTAGCAGTAATATTCCTTAATGGAAACAGCCTAATTACAACCGCAAATAACCACAAGCCTTCACAAAGGATTAAATATACAATAGCAGAAAAAGGGCAGGTATACATTTTCCAAATGATGAAAAAGTGAAACATCTGCAGTTCTTAGCAGGTTAAGAAAAAAAAAAAAAAGCCTGCTCTTGAGCTCGGAGGGAGAGAGAAAAATGCTTTGTCACTTTAGATTTCACAGCACCAGTTTGAGCTACGAGGCGGCCAGTGTAGATTTCAAAGCCTTCTACTTCCAGGGAGAAAACAAAAACAAATATTTGTTTTGTGGGTTATTGTGTTTTAATATGGCAGCGAGACGAGGCACAAATTGAACGCAGAAAAAGTCAGATGCAGCTGCTGAAATCAACAAAAAGAAAACGTCTCTCTGACAATCGTGAATAGGCCATGACTTAATCTTCCTTTGAGGAAGATTTGTGATTTTGATTACTGCCCAGTTTGATTATTCGAGTTTAATCTTAGGATCATGTTACTCAGATACAGATTTCTCAGGAAATCTGAGCTTTTTTAACTTTCTGAAAGGATCTCCTTTGATTAGCTTCTTTTGTTCTCTCAACCGTTGTTACGAGTCAAAAGATGAGAGATATTGAAGCATAGACGCATGAGGTTCTTTCCACATTCAAAGGCTATACCTCTTATAATAACAGCAGTATAATCCCCTCTGTGGATAATTTCAAATAAGGTCTGAATAGAAAACCAAATCTAAATATCCAGGGTTATTATTAGAGTCAAAGGCAGGACACATTAAGTGACAGGTATAGTGAAATGAGGCCACTAGGGAGTGCTGATTGTGACTGAGGGCCTGTGATCATCACTCATCGCCAGTCGTTACACCCCTGTCACTGTTGTTGGTTAGTCCTACTTGCTGCTAAAATTGAATCTCAAGTTGTGTCCTATTTTGGTTTGAGGAACAGGTGATGTGCTTGGCCTGACATGTCCCCCTGCCTCCACACCACCCCCTTGGGGCTGTTAGTGAATGCAATGACAACATAGTTTTCCAAGAAACGGAGCAGAGGCAAAGAGGGTCTCCAATCCCAACTCTGCAGATCAATACCTGATTAGCAGAGCCCACGCATGGATGTGTTTAACATGGGAATGAGACATGTTTCCCATGAGCACCTCAAAAAAAAAAAAAAAAATTGTCTCAGCTTTTGTTTGGTAAAATAAATCCGCTTTGGACTGAGAACGGTAATCAGACTAGCACTGTTTAATTTGCTGTCAGCTTGCGTAGCGCGGAGCTGTCTGTCTTGCTTTGTTGGTCTTTGTTGACAAATGCATGACTGACTAGAAAATATCCAGTCAAATTAGGCAAATCCTTTGTTCCTCATGTACTCTAACAGAGGGTTACACTGCCTACAAAAGTGAGAATATTATTGCAACAATAGAAAATATTACTGCATCTAAATATAATAATAATAATAATAATACATTTTATTTGCAAGCACCTTTCAAGACACACAAAGACACTGTAAAACAAGATAAAACAGACAATGCATGCAGTCAAAAGTTTGGACTCACATTTAATAACTGTCATGGAAGATTTTCAATGACATCTGGAGAAAAAAATTTCAAATCAGTATAATCATTCATTGATCAGATGAACAATTCATTTGGAACCTGCATGTAAGTGAGAACATGAACGGAACAAGCTGTCGTCAGATGTTCTCACTTGCGTGCGGGTTCCGAATGACCATGTCCATCTGATCAATAAATGATTATTCTGATTTGAACATTTTCTCTCCATTTGTGATTGAAAAACTTCCAAGACATAACTTAAATATCATGAGATGAACCGCAGATGGCCAACAAATGCTCAGCATCACTCGGAATTCCTTCAAGACTTTTGGAAAACGTTTCAGGTGTCAACCTTGTGAAGCTCATCCATAGCAAAGCAGTAATACAAGCAAAATGTTGTTTTGAAAATTTTTAAAAAATCTGAAATATCAAAAAAAAAATTTTAACTACATAATTCTATATGTGTTCATTCATAGTCTTGAAGCTTTCAGTGAGAATCTGCCATTTATATAAAGAAAAAGATTAGAAAGTGAGTGTTTTTTAGGCAAACATCAGCAAATAGTGGCTCTGCATTAATGTCAGGTGCAGCAGAAGAACACCTGGACTGTTCTGTACTCTGCACCTGCCTCCCTGTTCTCAGTGTAAACTTTTCCCATCCCTCCATTTACATGCAGGTCAAATCCTATTCAAATGGTTCCATCTAAACAGAGCAGCATTTCAAAACAGACACCCTCAACCGCCTCGTCATTATGCCTCACTTTGTATAAAGCCTCCACAAACGGATTAATCAAATTAACACTGCACTCAGAAATTGTTTTTACTGTGAAGATCGGCCTTAAAAACTGCAAATATTATTACCTCCCTCCCCTTATAAACATAGCCCCGTGTCTGGAAGTTGTAAAACATAAATGCCTATCTTTTCACTCAGAGTAAGGGTGGGATTGAAAGGAATAATACTGCGCTGCTGTGACAAAATAGTTGTTATTTCCTTGGCACAATGTCTAAAAGTTTCCTACAATCTTACAATTATTTCTACCATGTGGATGATTACTGAGAGAGCAATAGATATGCACAGGCAAATTATAGTCCAATCTAGGATGCTTAGATTTGAATACCAGCATGCTTAACTACAAAGACCAATGTTAGAGAGCAGCATGAATCATATGAGAGGAGAAATAAGAGGAAGAGAGGACTTAGCCAAGAGTTCCACATCCCTGATTTTAAGGGTAGGGAGCAGTCCGTGGATGGAGTATTAGTGTAGGGTTGGATATTATGTATAATTATGAAGCTAAATTTACATGGTTGCCAGGTAAAAGTCGTTCAGTCTGCCAAGAAATCGCATGCTGAGGGAATATACATGCTGCTGTAACCTAATTTAAAGAAATAAGCAATTTAGATTCAACACAATGAAGGCAAACCTGTACAGTGGCTGCTCTTTCCTGTGAAAGTGATCACATCTTTATGGCTCCCGTCACTGCTCTTCACAGATCTGTTTCCCAGAGGTATTTGATGGGGAGAGCCAAAGAGGGAGGAAGTGTGGGTCTGCAGCCCCCTTGTTAACAATGGTTCTCCTCAGACCCCCAGCCCAGGCCCAGCCAGTCATGAAACACCATGGAGATGTTATTGACCTCAAGGTTAACTCTCCTCAGGTAAGCCTGGGAGATAATGGACAAAGAGCAGTTCTTTTACAGGTGGAGTGACACGGCATATCCGCGCAGTGCAGCTCCTCTCGCATTGACAGATTTTCTAATTCACTGCAGATTCCCATAAAACTGGGTGGCCAAGGCCAGTTCTGCCCAACAGAGGGCCCATTCATGCTGGGTGGGATAGGGGGCCTGGCCAAATTAACCTGGATTAATTTAAAAGAGCAAAGGGTCCTTACATCCGAATAAAATGAAGATCAATAAATTAAATGTCAAGGTCAGGATGTCAAGTTGCAGCGATGATCGACTGACATACAGAAAGCTATGTTCCTTGGCTGAGAGGTAGAAAAATGGAAGAAAGATCCTTAATTACTTTATTCCAAGGAAGGGAAGTGCTTCCATGCGTCTCTCTTTACATGCTAGAGTTGCGCTCTTATAAACACACTCATGTCAGCAAAGAATGCTCATTACTTCTCTCATTTAGTCCCAGGATTAGTTACTTCAACAGAAAAGTCATCAAAGAAACCACTGGGAGGTTTTGAAACTTGTTTGTATTCCCCAGTAAGAGTTATTATTTGAATGTGTGATTTATGTCTCTTAGCATTTTCCAGTAACTGCAGTGTTTTGTCCATTTATAGGAAGGTGGTTCTCCTCTGCTCTGTCCTACTCTCAGGGTGTGAACAACAACATCCACCCCCCAAGTTCTTCAACATAATGTTTTACGCTGTGAGTTTTATAAACTAATATATAAAGTTATTTTAAGGAAAAGGCTTGCACTAATGAAAAAAGTGGATTACATCTCTATGGTGGAGCCACAAGACCTAAACCTGAACCACATGTCATTCACTACATGATCAATTATCCAGTAAGGGCAGCCTTGTAAGGAGGCCATCTCATCATGCAGCCATTAATATCTAAACAGTGTCTGCCTGGAGATGACATATAGGACAATGGAAAAAGGGCCAAAGAAATGACTGAGTGGCCCAAGCCCAAGCTGTTAGTAGATTAAAGTGACTTAAAGACACAGGGACGCAAACCCTCCATGACAAAAGGTGAGGCAGGTGGTTCAGAGATTTTATTAAGCTCAGCTCTGAATGCAGTGTTTTGAATTCACAACAACAGAAATGGGTAAATATCACCTATGTAATCATATGATGTAAATATACTGGAATTTATATATATATATATATATATATATATATATATATATATATATATATATATATATATATATATATATATATATACACACACACTATATGTGAATCTATAAAGTAAAAGATACCCTCATTTCATTTATCTCATCTCATGTATAAAGATATTTACAGTAATCTTACATCATCCCCTCCCTCCCTAAACACACACCTACTGTACACACACACACACACACACACACACACACACACTGGTTTCCATGTCTCATGAAGACCAAGTTTGTAATCATCACTTGTAGATAAACTAGCCATTGGGTACTGAGTGTAAATACAACTATTTTAAATAAATAAATGAAGTGCAACACATAAAATGTTAACTAATTAAATTAAATAAAAAACTGAATGAAATAAACTGAAAAAGTAAACGTCTTTTTAAACAAATAATTGCAAAAAATGATCAAATGAAAAATGTAAAATTATTTTAAAAATTAACCAAAATTTATAATAATAATAATGATAATAAATAATATAATGTGATAAATTATTAACACATGCTCATTACATACATCTGCATAGTTTACACAGATTTAACCTCCGTTTATATTTAACCCTTGTGGGGACCTGAATTTTTTGTCCCCATGGTGTGACTGTATAAACACATCAATGTCCCCATAAAGATAGTAATACAAGCACACACACACACACACACAGGATTTATAATACAACAGCTACACATTTACTTTTTCACCAAACAACAGCTGTCTAATACATAAGACATATTTCAATATTATCAATCATCCATAAACATTAAAAAAAGTGTTAATTTCTTTTAAAAACATATGATATCTGTCTGTATATGATAAATATATTTGCATGTATGCACACCATATAACCAGAATGTAATTCATTGTATAAATAGTTTTAATAAGTGAACATATCTTACAGTGCATATAATGACAGTGTTTACAGATGTGTGCAACCTGTGTGAAACAATATATGACTGTATATTTTATAGGCGTATATAGTAGTATATATATCACACATTTCATATTTTATTACTTTAGTGTTCAGTATCTTTTGGTTGGCTCTAATATATATACTGTATACATTATTTTATTTTATTTTTTAAAAGTCAGCTGTTTGGCTTTGATGTCACAGATTGCACCGACAGAATAAATGTGTTAAAAGTGTCCTTATTTACCCTGCCAGACTTATGATGCCCACAGTGGCTTTAGAAATGAAATACCAAACCTGTCGCTGAGGCAGGCTTCACAAATATGCCAACAGGATACTTCCTCAGATTAGCAGGGCTGTTTACACAGTCCCCTGGTAATCTGGGCCACAGGGGACATACCTGTACTGTGTCAGAGACTGAGCTAGAGTTACACAGTGGGACCAACCAGCCACAACGGCCCACACCAGAATACGATCCAGAGGGTCCAGCGGGACTGGCCTGGCTCCAGTGGGGTTGGCACTGGGTACAACTAGCCTCGTCTCCCCCTGCCAGACAAGAGGAGGGGCAAAGGGGTGGTGTGTGTGTGCATATGTGTCTGGATGTGTGCGTAGTTGTGTAAGCTGATGGGGTGGGTGGGTGGGTGGGGGCGGGGTATGGCTGCCACCCTTACATCCTACATCCTTCCTTCCTGTTCTTACTTTTTTGGGGGGAACATACTTTAGTAATTGGCTTGTCTACAGGTCCATACACAGTACTGTTAGTACACACATCGACACAGAGAGGAAGCTTTCCATCAGGTAAAAAAGGCCAACCGTGCTTTATGGTCCTGGACAATGACAGCACACAGATAGGAGAAGACTGGTGTTATTGTGCACAGAATGGAGGGCAGTTTTAATGGAGACTAAAGCTGATGGAAAGATAATGGAAGAGAGTAACCCTCTTTGAATTCGTATGTATTATAATGGGATACACAAATACACAGCTGTGCATGTATGCAAAAGTCTATATGTCTGCTGTTCCTCCCAGGTGTCCGTCACTCTCCATCCGTCATCTGTTTCTCTGTAGGCAAAAATTTATGAGCAGGGAGGGGGGAAAAAAGGCTGTTCCTACCCACAAAAATACACAGATATACAGTGCAATGTAATTGTTGTATAAACTATAGATAAAAAAGCCATGTGATGATGATAATTAATTAAATACAGCTCTGTACATCTTACAGTTGTAATGTAATTAATCTATAAAAACCCAGTGTGACTTTTCCCAAGTTATATATATATATATTTTTTTAACCTTTTTGAAATTATTTATCACCGTTTATTAGAATATAATCCCCTACATTTTGCATTCTTTTCAGGGAAAATCAAATATATTTTTCTATATGTAATTCACTGATCATGTTCATAAAAGCTCAGGTTAAAGTTGAGGGTTAATATATCCAAAAAAGTTACTTTTTTCAGTAAAATATGTCATTTACTGAACACAAACTAAGTATTTTATCCAGTGTCAACATGGATTGATTGTGTTTCCACAGTAAATACAGAGCCTCTGATGACCATATAAAGATGACAAGCTGTATTTTACACCAATTATTTACATGTATTAATAGACTTAATGGATCAACAGGTATTAAACATTTCATATCAGAAGACGTTTTTGGTCGTTGGTGGATGACAGTGTCAAAGTCATTTTAATTCAGGGGCCATATTCAGTTAAATTTGATCAGAAGTGGGCCGAACAAGTAAAATAAAGACATAAACATGGATAAATAATAATCAACCCCACACTTTAGAGCAAAAAAAGTATATTTACATTATAAAAATGTTTATATCTACAAAGTATAGTTTTACATTTCACAATTTCATCCAAAGGGCCGGACTGGGCCATTTGGCAGGCCAGATTTGGCCCCCGGACCGCACGTTTAACACCCCTGACCTAAGCTGATTTACCAAAAGACAGAGTGTATACTGGCCTAGCTGCGCTACCCCTATTTATTACATGTATAGGTCTAGGAACACTTCATAGACAGGGGAGGCGGGGCTAAAAGGTTGTCTTTCAAATCACTCTTTATGCAATAGGACGGTGCTAGAACCAATTAGCGTAATCTTTAGGATGACATAGTTAGATGCCGAAAAGTTCACGGAGGAGTCCGGAGAAAATTACGAATGACTAAACAAAATGGTGGATTATGGATCTTAACGACTGTTTTTGCTTCTGTAAAAGATAATTTAAAGATGGCTGATGTTTTCTCACATTCTTCACTGGTCTTTGATAAAAGGAAATCACCACCTGTTGTTGTTCTTCTTCTATGGTGCTTCTGGTTGTTTGGCTCTGAGTCCAAATTGTTGCAGCGTCACTTTGACTCTCTTTGCCTGCCCTCTGACTCTATACTTGACCGTGATTCGTTTGCCAGTTTCAGGGAAATCTAGCTAAAATTTGAATAGAGCGTAACTAGACTACTACTGTAGCACATTACATGTATTGTCGCTAGGAGTCTAGCTCGGCTAGGCTAAGTATATACATTATTTATCTCCCTTCCTTTCTATTCAGGTAATAGTGATGGTAAAAATTAAAAAAAAAGATACATTTGGACTGTTTGTACACTGTTTTAGCATCCATCAATCATGCATCCATCCATCCATCCATCCATCCATCCATCCATCCCTCATGCCTTCGGGTACACTGTAGCACGGTGAGAGTACAGCAGACAGCAGTGCACCACACAAAGACTTTCTTTATCATGCTAAGGCTTCAAAACCTGACTTTAGTTTTCACAAGCTTATTGAGATATTCTGGAAGTGTGCAGAAAAGTCATCCATGCAGTGTAAAAAGCACAAACTACACAAACTACCATCATACATTGGTACATATTGTAAGAGGAACATTGTACACAACAGTCAGCTACTGTGGGTTATACATCAAATTGTTGTTTGTGTCGAATTTAGAGCTCTAATGTAAGCCTGAGTTAAAGCTTAAGTTGCAGCAGTTAAACGGTGGAAAAAGAAGAGATGAGCGATCTATAACAATGCAGTTAATGACAATGATAATGGTGTCATTACACTCCCCACCCTGCCTTCTTCCCCTTACCTAATGGGAGAGTGGCTACAGGGTGTGTTCAACAAGCGAGTGAGGCAGGAGGATGATTCTGGAGTAAATCACTTGTGGAAAGGTGAAATGTGGCCAGCACGAGTCGGCCTAATCCATGCCAGACATGTGCAGAACACCAGAGGAGCAGGTGCAAACAATTGAAGCAGCTGTCAGTGAGCTGCCGTGATCTCTTTTGATATCTTAATTGTTAGTCAATCCAAGAGCAATTTTGGCAACATTGCTGTCAGCCCCAGGACTTGCCCCGCTCAGCTTCCATCTGTCAGGGCTTGCGGGGCTCCGGTGCTGTTCTCTCTCTTCCAGACTCAGAGCCCGTGACTTTGGGATGTGTGTGTGTCCAGTCCATCCAGCATCTCAGAGGGAAATCGGGCCTGATTGCTGCCATTTCCGCTCACTTTGGCGGGTTGGGTCGGGGGAACAGGCTAATGCTGATAATTGCCACGTTTTCAAACTACTGGAATTTGTCGGCCTCCCAAGAAACCTTGTCCAGCCCTGTCCCTACCCCCTTGTCGGTTCAATGTTCCTAAACATTGTGATTAGCATAAGAGCAGAGTATGTGTCAGTATGGATTCAGGTCTAGGATCGGAGAGAGTCCAGATACCCCTACTATATGGAGTCATTAGGACAGAGGTGATCAGGAGCTACGTGGCCTGAGCTCCACAGATGTGAGGCTGAGCAATCAGACAGTAAATAACACTGCAAAAGACACAGTGAGCTAATCCAAGTCTCAGCCAGTTCCTCATCTAAAACAGTTGTGTTGACTGAGCTCAAAGGCCAAATTAAAGCAAAGGACTTCTTCTAAACAACTGCTCAAAAAACACACATTCACATATTCATACACACGTGTTCGTACACATTCACAGACAGCCGAGGGGCGTCATTATAAAGAGATAACTCACCGTGCAGTGACAGTGAGTGACCTGGCTCTGCCCATTCAACATAAGGTGAAGCCTGACTCCGGGCCCAGCCTGACCCTCCAAGTGATTTATGTGGCCCCAGTAAGCCGGCTCTATTTGAGGGCCCAGCGAGGAATGAAAGTGTTAACAGTGGGTGTTAGGGAAGGTGGGTGCTGAGGGGAGAGTTATGAGTTTTCTCAGCTGAGCACCCAGCTTTGGGTTTCTGACAATGTTTTCATCCATGAGAGGGAGGAGGGAAAAAAAGAGGTAGTAAAAGGTGGAGGGAGAGAGAGGAGTGGAGGAGGGAGGTAGACAGAAGGATGGGGTGTAAGGGGGACATAGGAGGAGGAGGTGGAGGTGGAGGTGGAGGTGAAGGTGGAGGGGGGGAAAGTCCGTGGAGCCCGCAGGCTTGAACTCCACAGCTGAACCACTGACCCCAACCATCCATCAGTGCAGGGGTGTGACAGGGCAGGGGCAAGGGTATGTGACAGGAGGGGGCAAGAGCTGAGAGGGCGAGTGACGGGGAAGAGGGACTGAGGGGCTATAATGGGCTTTGGGACATGGGAGGAGCCAGGGACTAGAGGGGGGGGGGGGGGGCAAGGAAAGAAAAGGAAAAGGCAGTAAAGGGCAGAAGGATGGACCCACTTACTGTACTGGAGGACAGACGACTGGTATAAACCACGAAAACTCACTGTTGTAAACGGCAGTATTTGTATCTATTAACACTTTTTTAAATTTGTGTATGCGTTGTTCACTCCACGTGTTGTTTTATATTTGAAAATATTTTTGCGTTATGTATGTCATTTTGTGTTCTGCTGTTTTATTGTTGCTTTGTTGCTGTTTGTAGGATGTGTTTTTTTTTTTTTTTAGAAAAGAGTAGTGAACATTAATTTTAGGTATGAATCTGTTAAAGAAAAATAATGAAAGTAAAAGTATTATAATTATGGTCACTATCCTGCATAGTGAAATCCAAAAGTTCTCTATTATATCAACATAAGATTAGAAATGACGTATTTAACTGATAGAAGTAAGGAAAAAAATATCTACAATCTAAACTATTCACAAATTAGAAAATATTTGTAAAAATTAGGATTAGATGTTGCTCAAAAATAGACTTTAACAAATCCTAAAATGTCATCAATTTGGAACTGGATCCAAAATGGAACCACTTACCCCAATCCAAGTCTACATATTCTACAGAGAGTAACTACATATTTGTGCTTTACTGTTTCCACTTTTGGGAGATTTAGATAGAGCTCAGAGCGAGACTGAACCCTCCCCCATATACGTTCATTCTGCCAGCGTCTTTCAGCTGTTGCCCAAGACTCACTGTCACTTGGCTCCACATACACAATGCATGGCCAATGGGCAGACTGGATCCCAGCATCCATCCTCAGAGGGGCATTGGCCCTCAGCCAGACCGGGGGCCCCTGTCGCATTGAAAGACTAGAGCAACACTAATGGTTAACTCTGAATTGAGCCGTGTTGAAGACACTGGGGGAGAGGGGCGGATCGTTTTAATATGATCCAGTTTGGAACTCCATAACACATATTCCGATTTCATTAGGGGCCAAAGATGGAGCCTTATGTCGGCAGCATTAGCAGTTATAGGGGTGACTGTGTTTGTCTGCTTGACACTGTGTAAAAGAGAGTTAAGACGCACAGGATGAAGATATGTAAAGAGAGGAGGGAGGAAGAGAGACCGTGAAAGAGAGAGTTCATGGCCCTCCCAGTTAGGTTATGGCACTGCAGCATGGACAAAATCCATGAGCAAGCGAAACCACTGTTTTAAATAGCAGGTATCTGGTGTCAGTGTGCCCTGAGAGAGGGCCTCTCCATCAATATGTTCCTTTGCCCTTGTCTGCTCCTGATATCTTTATCTTGTCAGGACCTCTCCTGTATGTTCCACCTCAATGGCTTCCGTCTGTGCTCGCCCTGTCCTGTACAGATGGACCGCTGCTGCTGCTGCTGCTGCTGCTGCTGCTGCTGCTGCTGTATGTCGCTCCACTATACACCCCTGAGGCCGGATGGTGGAGATTTAGGAGAGTGGGGAGGAAGAGTTGGGAGGGTGGGGGTGGGGGGGGTTAAGGTGCAGCAGGGGTGAGCTGAAGGCAGTCTTATGTCAACCTACGGGTAGTCTACGGGGGCCTCATTACACAGACGCCAATGGAGAAGCTTTTAGAGGGTAATTAGACTATTACAGATAGCCGGGGGAATAAATGAGCACTCCCTGTATCCTCTGAATAAATGAGATGTTCAAATGCGCCGCTTTTTTTTCCCCCCTCATTTGGGATAAATAAAATACTCCATCTGTATTAAAGCTTCACATTCTGAGCAAAGAAGAAAAGATAAATGATGCGTCATTTCATTTAAAAAAAATTATAATAATATTTTTTTTAAAAAACCCAGAAAGTTCTATTTAAATATATGCATATTACATTGAACGTTATACTGTAAATTCACTGTGTAGAAATTGATTTAACTGATTGTACCATAGTCTGATGGGCAGAAGGAAGCTTCCAATGTTCTTTCCTGTAATTTCAAGCTTACCCTGAGATGAAAATGGGAGCGAGATTGTGGGAAATGACAGATGCGGCTCGGGAGGGCCATTGAAGAGGTCATATGTCATCACGGGGTCGCACACGCCCTTTGAGCGGGGCCGAGTGGTGGGGTTGGGGTGGGAGGGGAGGTGTGTGTGTGTGTGTGGGGGGGGGGGGTCCTCCTTCCCACACTACCTGGAGAGACAAGGCCTGGGAATGCAGCTAACCTGGATCTGACTGACTCCAATCACCTGTCTGTTTCCATGCCTGTCAGTCTGGACATAAGCACGTTCTGAATTTATGTTGGCAAGTCTGTCTCTGTCTGTCTGTCTGTACTGTACTGTACTGTACTGTACAAACATCTGTCTGTCTGTCTGGTTTAACACACTTTAATGAAGCAGCCACAGCGAATGAATATAGTGTTATTTAAAAAAAAAAGAAAGAAAGAAAAAAAACACTTCACTTTCACTCAAAACATTTCCTGAATGCTTTCTGTATCATCTAAATTTTCTACTTCATGTCTCATAACGGAAACAAGCCTGTTGTAATGTAGGTTTATCAAATGTTACAGCCATAAATCATCACCATTATCAATGCCATGTTCCTCTGCCTGGTATGTCCTGCCAGTGTTAGGGTTTCTGACAGACTGGCGCCTGCACTATATTTCATCCCTGTCTTTCTTCCCCTCTCTCTCTCTCTCTCTCTCTCTCTCTCTCTCTCTCTCTCTCTCCCTCCCTCTGTCTTTTTTTTCTCTCTTGCAGTAACTTGTAGTATGTGCAAAAGAGAGAGAGAGGGAAAGAGTGAGAGCAACCCAGGTCCAAGAGTGTGTGATTTTAATAGCTGCCGGTTACCTGCTCACATATGATACCCCTCCAGCCTGCTTGGGCAGATGGCTATTACTTTCCAGTTGTGAAAATCAAGCTTATACAAACACAGGCAGGCCTGAGACGCGCTAGACCAAGTATCCCTCTGATAGATAGTATTGGTTAGTGTGTGTGTGTGTGTGTGTGTGTGTGATGAGGGCTGATTCTCTGGCGTCTGTCATGCGCAGCCTATCCTGTGGAAATCATTAAGTAGGAGCACTAGGCCGTCACTTCCTCACAAAGCATGCGAATGTGATGAAGAGCTTTATCACTTTCCAGGACAGGTGGGAGCATTATTGAAATCCACAGTCTGGTGTTTGAAATGAATTAAAAATATATATCTATTTAGCTTTAATCCAGCAGGTTTGCATGTGTCAGCTGTGTATTTATCCTTTTTTTTTTTTTTCAGAGTCAAGATTTACCACAAAAAATAAAAAAAATAATTTGTATTACACTTGAAGGGGGGGGGGTCTAAATCTATATCAGCCAGTTTTCACTTACACACATCCAACTACCAACTGTAATTTTCCGGTTTTATTAACTGTGGGCACTTCATTTTAGGTATGAAACCTGAACTTCTCACTGTCTTGAAACTCAATAGTCCTTTTAGTGTCAAGGTCCTGCTGCCTCTCTCATGGAATCTGCCGTCATGTGACTTGCCTCCACTGTCCCAAACCACCGAGATTATTGATCACTTGCTGTTGTGAGTGAGACATTTACTGTAGCCCATATCGCCGCACACCGGAGAGCTGCACGGATCACCCTCCACAACAGACAGACGATAGATAATATAATGTGATAAATTATTAACACATGTCCACAATATAGATAATAATAATAATAATAATAATAATAATAATAATAATAATAATAATAATTATTATTATTATTATTATTATTATTATTATTATTATTATTATTATTATTATTATTATTATTATTATTATTATTATTATTATTATTATTATTATTATAGGTAAGATCATGTCATTTTTACGATGTTTTTTTACAATGCTTAATTTATTTTTTCTTAATGATGTGGATCAATATTTATTTATTATTATTTTGTTATAAATGTTATCTTCAAAATAATAAATCATCAAGAATTATTATAGTACATGTATATAACTTGTTTCCAATCCGCAGGTTTTTAAAAAAATATATATATCTCTTAAATATTATAAAAGTAAAAAAGATTTTTTGTTATATAATAAATGTCGCTTTTAAATAATAAAAAAAAAATCCGTAATGTCTATGCGAGGAAGAATAATTGCGACACATTTTAATTATACTAAAATATTTATTAATATATATTTATATTCGATGTTGTTTTCAGTTGGTAAAGTTGACAAGAAATTTAACCAAAAAAATCGCTTTACTTTTTTGAAAAAAATAAAAATATAAATAATTGAGAATTGACGTCTCCTATTTTCCATTCCGGTCGAAATAAGTTAAAGCTTTAGTGACTGAAATCGAAAGATGAACTAAAAGGTGTTGATTAAAAAGTTAATCGCGCAAAGGACGGTTTGCTTAAGAGTAAATGAAGCGTTGGCTGCTGGGATAATGAGTTCACAGAGGGGATGTGGCTAATGGGGCTGATCAGGTGTCTGTGACCGGCGGCCTCTGTCCACACACCGGCACCGCTGGAAGCACCGAGGCCGAAGACGCGCGTGGACACCGGTGACTTCCGTGTTCATATACCGCCATCTACTGTCTGGAACATGAGGGAGGAATGTGTCCACTGTGGATTCTACTGCAGTCTCACTACACATGCAACATATAATTCCTTGCACAACTGCACAATGATATTTATTACTTCATGTATTTTCAAGGTTAACACATTTATAATAACTGAAAATGACCAATTGATGATAAAGGTTAACATACAACATTTGTATATGTGTAATTTTGTCCTCTCTATTATGTCCTCTACACATACAAATACTGTCCATTTACTTTAAAATAATCCTTATAATAATTCAATATAATGGGGAAAAAAGCAGCTAAAGATCTATCTGTTTAGAATGGCCTTTATTTTGAGTTGATTTTATTGTAGGTCTGTGTTTAACTGTTTTTATGTTGTTTCCTTCTTTTACTGTAGGCTATGTTCTGTGCCTTTTATGCTGTTTTATGTGGTTTTGCCTCTATTGTGTTTGTAAAGCACCTTGTGACTTTTATGCTCTTGAAAGGTGGTATATAAATAAAGCTTTTTTAAATTATTATTATTATTATTATTATTATTAAAAATAAATAAATGAAAAATGATTTTGAAAATATATCTGAAAAAAATGTTGCATCATGCAGTTTCTAATTAAGATAATTGTTTAATGTTTAAAAAAAAAAAAAAAAAAAAGCTAAAATTTTCGCTTTCTCTAGTCTCAGGAGGGTATATTAAATCTGATAAAATAGATGATGGGATAAATAGTATATGGAAATATAACCACAGAATAAAACAAATAAAAGTCACACACTTGGATTAAAAACCAGCGCATCTTTAAAATAGATCATCACAAATATGTGGTGTCAGAATCATAGACTTTAAGTGGCCAGAGCAGCAAAAGAACCTGTGAATAACAACTCCAACTCCAACTTTTTGCTTTTTGTGCAAAATTAAAAACACCTTTTATATGATTTATATTTATATTATGCCTCAGCTTCTCATTTACACATGTGCATTACAACTTACAGCTCACAGTGGAACTATAAAGACACAAAACATATTGTATCAGTCAGAATATTTTATAAATTCTACTTGTTTTTCTTGAGAAATTTCAGAATGTTGATGGTTGTTTGTTCAAATTGTGATGTGAAAGGACAGTTTGGAAACTTTTTAAAAATGTAATTTTACTTATTTCATACCAAAAAAAAAGAAGGAAAGAGTTGGAGTTGTCATTATTTATAGGTTGTTTTTTTTTTTACTTTACTTGTCACATCACATTGGCATTGGTATGTGGTCTCTGAATTAAAATTATTTTGACCCTAACCCTTGATTGTTAATATATTCAGTGTAATTTTATAGTTTGTGAATTCATCGTATGAGCAGGATTGGATGCTTTGCCGGGACAGTTTTAGCCCGCAGACCACATGTTTGACACCCTTGGTATACACAGAATTATCATTATTGTGCAGGAAGGTTTTTCTTTTATACTACAACTCTACAATTATGAGTCTTTATTTACTCCAGGCATATAATTATTTCATTTCTTTATTTCTCTAAAGCTTATTCTAGGCTCAGTACTCTAGATTAATCCAGTTTAGAACAGGTCCATATAACAAATCTACTGTATACGAGCCAAAAAAAAAAATCTGAACGTGACCTTAGAATAATAACGCAGTAACTGTGCTTGTCTCAACTCCTTCTCACAGTCTATATGTTTAAGCCCAGCCTGGACAGGACCCTTGGGTGGCATAAACTAAGGTTTTGCCTCATATGGTTCATAAAATGATCAATAATGACCATAAGTCAAACTCAGAGCCCCTATCACAGAATAATTAGTTAATATTTGGGCGTAAGGGAGTGTTTGTTTGAGTTCCCTCTTGCCCTTTTAAGAACAAGGCGCTTCATTCATTCTTGTTTTCTTGCTCTTTTGCATGTTCTTTGACCTGAGCACAAACTCACATCAAATTTTGTCCAACTTTGCTCAATGGTCTCTGTAAAAGAGCACTTAGATCACTTCCACTTTGCTGGTCAGTTTTCACCCACGCAGCAGCACTTCTCCTTAACCGCACTTCTGTGTTTTGAACCTTTACTAACGTTCCACAGATTTCTCCAACAACACCAACTCCGTCAAATATTTGGCACAAGTTTCAGTCTACATTTGCCACGTCTGATTGTGATGGGTTGACCATCTTCCCCACTGAATGTTATTTAGTTTGGCTACCGTGTCTGGGGCTTTGTGGTCTTAGCCTGAATATTTTGGTTGGTGTGAGAGCACAGAATTACTCCCTCTGCCCACTACACTGCACATGCTAATAAGGGGAAGACCACTGGGATGTTTGTTAAAACACGGAGACGGTGATGTCACCAGTGGGGTTTATCTGAGTTGGAATCTGAAGGGGGTTGTGTTGGGTTTGGGGTGGGGGGGGGGGTTATACTTCCTCTGGTACAGACTCTGGGGCCCAGAGGTGAACCCGTGGCTTTACCAGGGAGCCTGTTTAAGCAGATTACTCAGTCACCACACCTTTGTTGCATTATGGGATAGAATGAAATGAAAGGCTGTTCATGCACCATAGACATTCCCAAGAGACACCACAGATCGACACTTTACCACAGTTCCCCAAAGTTGTTTTTTTTTTTTTTTTTTTTTTTTGGGAGGGGTAGGGTGGGGGGTGCAATTATATAAATAAACACTTCTATACATTTTTATTACTTCACCATATTGTAATTATCCTGAACAGGCCACTCAGTCATCATATATTACATGCTATTTGAAAAAAATAACATTTTAAATACTATAGAAATGAAACTAATCTACATTTCAATGAAAGTGGCAGGAGCTGTTTTTATTAAAACCGACACAATATCCTCTATCCTTTCATGCTATATTAAATTAAGGTTTAGTGAAGTTATCAGAATACAAAACTTCAAAATGCAAATTTATAATGTATTCAGTCTCTTTAATATATTCCTCCTATGGGTCATGTCAAGGTCTTTGGGACTGAATGCTCTTGCAAATACCTGCATATATTTGTAGCTTTAATCTCTTTGTGCAAAAAAAAAACAAAACCCAAACGTATAGTCTTTGCTTCACATAGGGTTTCCAAAATTACTAAGTCTATCTGAGGTGGTCTATGAATGAATTTATCTTATATTTAATCAATGATTGCAAAGAGGTACGTCGCAGTAACAGAGCATTGACCAATAATGGAAAGCACATGAAATCTGATAAAAGTAATGACTACACCATACACAATACATTATAAGATCCTATATACTGAACAAATTACACTTAGTTGCAATTTAAAAAAAAAAAAAAAAAAAGAGTCATGACCCTCTTGGAAATTATTCTTGACCCACAATTAGATTAAGTCATGGTATTTCCTTGTGGTTTGGTAAAGAGATGATTAAGTTACACTTTGTATCCACAGTATTTTTCTCTAGAAAGGCAGTGATGAACCTACAGCCAAGATCTTTATGTTTACATGTCTACAAGCAGTAGCAGACATAGACATGAAACATAAGAGTAACATGTCCCCGCAGAGGCGTAGTTTCATTTTATTCTCATTGCCCATGGCGCTATAGACATTGGGTGACAGGCTGAGACTCAAGCTGATCCTAACAGGCAGGAGGAGGAGGGGAGGGGGGGGGGGGCATTCCAGTGTATATTCCAGCCACACAGAGCTAGATTTTATTGCCCTGATAAAATGTCCTCTAGGGTAATAGTGACAGGCAGTTGCCCCTTTTCATGCCCACACTGCAACGACACCGCAAGAGAAAATCACACATCCCATTTCTCACACGGGCCTGTCCCTTCTATTCCAGCCCCAAAATGTGTTTTATGGACACCCCCGCCCCCGCCCCCGCCCCCCTCCTGTTCACTGCAGATGGGTTAAATATTACATCAAAGCATCTTTAATGTTTCACAGCACCTCTCACATTTCTCCTCAGTATCGAGTTCAAAACTTGTGCAGGCTGCATTTTTACAGTAGATTTAATGGATCAATGTCCATAATCACATTAGCACTGGCTTAACGTATAACAAATTTCACCGTACCAGCATCAAAGACCTGCCCTCGTGTTATAATCAGGCATAGCATCTTTTTCCTCCACTCAAGAGCTATGCACCTTCTGATAGTGAGCAAAGAAGAAAATTGTCAAGGGGGTGATAAGCTCTAGTGTTTGCAGCGTGGGGAGTAGCTGTATGAGAAGAAGGAGGAGAAAAAAAAAAAAAGCAGTCCCAAAAGTTGCAGACATTTTTTGCACCGTGTCAATGTTTTCATGTTATGATTCTGATAATCCTCTCCACCATCAGCTCTTATCTGAAAATTGATTTTGATTTGATTTGAATGATTTATTTCGTACATGTGCAAAGTGCAACAATAATCAATACAACAATAATCAATACAACAACAATAATAATAACAATGACATATCCGAAAAGGAGTAGGATGAAGCATAAACTTATTTAATCCTACCCCTTCTTCACTTCCCAAATAACCTGAATTCATCTTATAGCAATATAGTGCATAGTATAAAAATGATGATAATAATTAAAATAATAACAATAATAACAATACCAATAATAAATAACTGAAGTACTAAACATATACATATATACAAAAAACAAGAAACAAAACAAAAAACAAATGAGCAGATAGGAAAGTAGATAACAAATAGAGGTTTTTTTTGTTTGTTTGTTTGTTTGTTTGTTTTCTTTTTTCCTTCCCTTCCTTCTTCTTCTTTTCCCTTTCTTTTTTCTTCCTTTTTTTTCCCTTTTTCTAATTTGTCTGCATTTTGTTCTTATTTTTTTATTTTATTTTATTTTTCTATTCATTCACTTATTTTATTCATTCATTCATTTATTTATTTTTTAAATATATCTTTTAAAATTATTTCTCACTGTGATTCTTTTCTTAATTGTAATTAAACCAGCCAGTAATGTGACGAAAAAAAGTACACTTCCATCTCCATAAAGAACAAAAGAAGAAAAATAGTGTGAAAATTAGTGAAAAATAAAAGATTTATACAGTAATTGAGAACAAAATACTGATGTTGTCAAGAGATTAATATGGATTAATTAATTAGGATCTGTAATTAATTGATCTAATTAATCTCACCTTAATCTCACCTAAAAATTCCTGGGAAATGTTTGATCTTAATTCATTACATTATTGTGGCAAATCAAAAGATTTCTATATAACAAAAAATGTCTTTATAAAGACAAGTATTGTTTTTAACAGTCTTGAACAGATGCAGTCGTATTCATTTACATTCTGCTATATTTGAAACTAGACCCAAGTGTTGCCTGTAACCTTTAGTTTCTACAGCTGGGGAGGAATATTGCCATTTTTTGTCAATCTACAAATAATTAGAAAGTAAAAATACAAATACAATAAAATATATTTTATTTCTAGTTGTCTGAACCCACTTTATCCTCACTAGGGGTCACTGGGAGCCTAATCCAGCTCCAATGGGTGAAGGCGGGGTACACCCTGTATGAGTCTCCAGTTCATCTCAGGGCTGAACATATATAGACAAACAATCACTTTCACATTCACACCTATGGGCAATTTATATTAACTAATTAACCTATCAGTGCATGTGTTTGGATGTTGGGAGGAAACTGGAGAAAACCCAATGGTTAATTTCCATCTGGTATTCAAATATATTTACATGGTGAAAAAATAAAAACATATACATACACAGTTATACAAATAAGAAATGAAGAATGTACAAATACAAAAGCAATAATAACAATAATCATCACGGTAGTAGAAATAAAATAAAATAAAATAAATATCAGGTCCATATAAAATGCTGTAAATGAACACATAAAATAAACAGTAAGAATGTATTGAACATTGAACTTGTTGCTTTTCCTGCTTCACATAATGTCAAATAAATCAAACACACCCATCAATCACAGTGCTTGAAGTTAACACATCAAAAAGGCAACAGAAACAGCAGTTACAGATTAAAAGTGAGGTTAATGCACTTACATAAAATAATGCAATTAAATATAACTGTAATGATTTCATCTTAATTAATGCATTAATTTGACACTCCTATAAAATACCATGACACTTCCTTTACACAAGTCCAACAGGCCATCGGTGAATATTTCAGGAAAGCAAAAAAAAATTCAAACAGACAAACTGCAGACAAACTAGAATTGATGGCTTCCACTGAGCCGCTCAGAAAACCGGCCATGACGTCAAAGGAAAAACACGTTTGGTTCCCTCGGCCAGGTTAATCAAGACAAGCCTCCGCTGCAAAAAAAAAAAAAAAAAGAAGCAAGCGTACATATGTGTGTGTTCTCTCACAACTCAATCTGATTGCAGCCTGGTACTTTTTTGTGCACATGTGTTCGTATGTGTGAACCCATTGCTCATTCATAATATGCAATCTTATTATACGGGCTGATTGTATTTACCATACATGAGGTCTTTGCCCATATTCTTGAATCCAGCACAGCATAAATAAACAGGAACACTCTATAATCCATCATCCTGTGTGCTGTGGGAGCGTGCCCAACACAAACATGGCTTCTGTTTTCTATCTATATGTAGACAGAGAGAAAAGAGAGAGTCTGTGTGTGAGAGCTGGGATGAGTAGCACTATTATGTTAGTGCTCGTTGATTGTCCATGACTGAGGAACATAAACTGCTCACACTAAATGAGGATTATACAAATGAGCTTCCTCTTTCCTTCCTCTTTGTTTCTGTGTCTCATTGCCCAGACAAGATGCAGAGTACAGAGTACGCTGCATTTCATTATGACTGCAATCCTTTGAGGTCTTTTTAAAAAGATGCAGACTGAGTCATAGGACTCATATGGAGGCTTGTTTTCTTTTCAATTCATTTAAGCCACGAAGAATTGTTTGCAAATTTATTCATTCAATTAAAAAGAATCCATTATGCTGCGGATTCATATATTAAAGTGAGGAAAATGAACTGGTGACGTGTTGAAACCCTGAACTGGCTGGGAAAATCTGAATGTAGGAGGTGATTAACTACCGTTCTGTCCCACCTTAACAAGTCCCCAAAAGCTCCAGCCCTTCCACCAGAGGACAGCAGTCTACGGTGGTTCCCAGGTGTGAGTGTTCTCGGTTAACATTTGTGGTTAGAAGGGTTATAAAAACGTTTATAATGTTTTTCAGGACACGAAACCTGTGTACACACTGCAGATCTTTTTTGCTGCACATGCCCAAAAGGAAAAAAAAAAAAAATCATCCATTTTCATCATGCAAATTGAATGAGAAAAAGAAGATGCACCGTGCCCAAAAAGCACATTATGATACTGCAGCATAGGAATCCAGATAAGAGCTACTTAAATGCTGAGAAAAAAAACCCCCAACTTTTATCTCGAAGGTCACAAAACCCAACTTGTCTATTTCAGGCAGTTTTATTCTTGAAGACGATCTATTGGATGGAAATATTTCCCACATAAGAGAATGATTTAAAATTAAATCATCCATTTGGAGCACATTGACTTCTACTGTTGAGACCTCCACTACTCCAATGGACACATATCTTTTAAAAAATAAAACCCATTTGCCATTTTTTGGTTTCTTTAAAGACTTATATAATGATATCGAGTATCCTACCTTCACTTAGTTTTATGTAAATCAATCATTACTGTGCCAAATTGATGCCTTATGCCAGATTTATGGCAACAACTGACCTCATCCACAGTATTTTCTGCTTAAGCCTACACTCACTTTCCTATTGCTACTCTTGTCATACTATACCAACAGAAGAAATCCAAAAAGTAACAATGGTAAGGCCATTGTACCCGACATAATGCACTTTACAATATCCTCATTCATTGCATGAGGCTTTATTTACAGAACCCTCTGGGTAACGCAATGCCACGCTCTGATCACACACCAGCCCACTGCTTGTAATTATCCTCGGCCTGCTATCCAATCTGTCACTGCCCAAACTAATTTGTTAGTGTGCATGTACAGTGATTAAAGAAACTTCTGTGCCATTGCAAAAAGGGGGTTTCTATCACGCCCTCCCTCCCACAGTCGTCCACATTTGGGGAATTCTCCAAGAATGAGGTGAAGCACCCATGTCAGCCTGAGCCAGGCAGACGTGTACAGATCGCCAGCATTGCTAATGCATCTGAGGCGCTGGTGCAGCAGTCAAGTCATAATAATTAAAGACATACAGCATCTCAGGACTTCATTAATCATGGTTTATATGGACTTTGAAGCCCTAATGAAAAACAGCCTGCCTTTCTGGGTTTATTGTGTCTCTACAAATTGTGGGGACGGTGTCCGCCAGGAATGCCCCCCTCCTGACCGGCTGTAACAGGATGTGGTGATGGAAAACAAAAAGATAAGGTTTGGTGAAAAGCGTTACGTCTAGTGCTGGTTATGGTGAGGTCATTGGTCGAGATTGTTTATCTAGACACGTTGCGACGTTCAATCAGACAAAAGGGAGCTGCTGACAGTGATGGAAGTGTGTGTTTACATGTCTCTGTGTGTGTGTGTGTGTGTGTGTGCACATTGGTTCTCATGTGTGAGATTAGAATTCACATTCACTGCTCAGTTTTTTTTTTTCTGCCCTTGAGTAAAATAAAGGCCTGCAGTGTTTTGCAGTGTCATGTAAAATCGTTTCCAATTTGCTATTAGTTTCTCGGATTCTCACCGTGCTCTCCAGGCCTTCTGGAGGTGCACCGCGGTGACATCAGAGTGAGAGATGACGGGGTATTAAGCTCTCAGTGCCAGAAGTGGAAATTATAGAAGTTGTCAACGCCAAAGTTCTTTCTGCTTAAAGAGAGGGAGGTAATGCTTTACTCAACATGTTTCATCCCAATGGGTTGTGACTGGTCCCTGGCAGTGCTATCAGAGTGAGTCACGGCCAAAAATATGTGTAGCTCAACCAAAGTAAAGGGAGACAGAGAGGGAGAGAAGTGAAGACTCCAACCCAGGACACATGCATCTTCTCCTAATAAAAGTCCCTTTGGCAGGTTTACACCGCATTAGTCTACCCAACCCAAGGAAATATACAGAAAAGGAGAGAGAGAGAGAGAGGTGCATTCATCTTCTAAAATGCAAAAGGATGAAGTCATTTTCTTTTCTACCTAATGAGGCTTCAAAGAGCAAGTCCTCCTACAGGTGCATATACTCGCTAAGGTACATTAAGGGACTCATTTTTTATTTTTTATTTTTTTTGCCACTAAAATCCGCTCCATGTCAGCCCGTGTAGATGTCATCCCACGCTCTAATCACTCGAGGCCTTCATTTTGTGTGTTTTCTAAATGTACAGGATGAAAAACCGCTTGAACTGACAATACTAAAGAGTTCCAATCTGTCCTGTACAACTGAGTAAAACTGTATTCTGTGTGGTAAACTACCTGGCAGTCATTCATTTCCTCTCCAACACAAGCTCCTCGCTTAAATTTGTCATTTTATGGAGTGTGTCTGACAGAGCACAACTGACAGATGAAAGTTAAAGTGGCCCCTTGGAGTAAACAAGTCAAAAAGCTGGCTGAATTAAAGGAAGAGAGGAGGAGGGGGGTGGGGGGTGCACTTATTTAAGAGCCAGTAAGCATCATGCTCTCTGGACTCTGTGGTTTGTCAGCGTTCCTCCCAGGTGAGCTCACACTGGGCCACCCTCCCCCTGCCGCAGCCAGGAAGAAATAGCGTCCACCGCTCTGGTCTCAGCTCGACTCAACACAATATTTTGCTGGTAGTCAAAACAAAATTAGCTCTGGTTTGTTATTTCTTGTTAGCTCATCCATGACCCTTGCATTCATCATTTATTAAGGGGAGAGAGAAATGTTTATTTGCCACCTCGCAGCTACTCAAGGTCAGGATGAGAAAGATCAGAGCAGTAGCCAATATTTAGACTTGAATTTAACTTTGATAAAATGATGTGAGGGTGAACACGAGGAGACATTTGATTAAAGTATCTTTGAACAGATGAGTGGTTTCCTTTCAAATCTTTCCCAAGCCCTTCTTCACTTTCTAATCTGTTTGTATAAGATGTAAATCAGGGGTCTCAAACTCATTTTCTGATTTCTTTTTTGATCTCCAATGGGTCAGACCAGTAAAATGAAAACATAATAACTTATAAATAATGACAACTCCACATTTTTGTCATTGTTTTACTGCAAAAAAAACACCCATTATTTTATGAAAAGACTTTCGGAAATTATCCAAATGCAAAACAAGTGAAATTTGATAAGTAACATAAGGGCAGTTTTGACAATATTCTGCCTCAAACTATGTTTTTTTTGTCCATGTGTTTTATGGATCAGGTCTACAAAGACACTTCACACTTAGTAAAAGAAGCAGAACATTTTTCTAATATTGTGTAATTTTCTTTAGATGTTTTAAGTTGTTTACATCTGTTTAGGTTATTCATATTTTATTGTTACATGATAGTTTGTAAATGTAAATATTTTCTGAATTTAATATTGTTTTTTTATACAGTAAAACAAAGGCAAAAATTTGAAGTTGTCATCATTTATAGGCGAAGAAAAAACTGAGACGAAAAAATTGAGTTGTTTAATAGGTTATTATCCTCTTCATCCCATGGGCCGCATTGGAACTATTGGCGGGCCGCATTTGGCCCCCGGGCCGCATGTTTGAGACCCCTGATGTAAATGAACAACAACGTGTTCCTGCAACTGTACTGTACTTTGAATAAAATCCCAGTTTCTAAATAATACCACATGGTGACTGTGGTGTAATAAAAGCTCTTTTTAAATAGACTTAGTAATTTAGACAAATTCTAAAAGAGGATTGTTTATATTTGAATACGTGATGGTGGCTTCGCAATGTTAGACCTCAATATTTTTTTTAGTTCCTGACACTGAATAAAGGTTGGGAACAAGTCACTTTAGGCATTAGCGCCCTCATGTGTCAAACATATGTAATGCAAGTTGATAGAAAACTTTTCCAGTGCTGAAATGCAATGATGAAAAGTACATCATTGTCGAGCAGATGTGAAAGTAAAAGTACTCAAAAGTACTCACATTCTGTACTTAAGTAGAAATACAGCTACATGTGTGGAAAAAAAATACTCTGGTAAAAGTAGAAGTACTGATTCAATTCCTTTACTGAAGTAAAAGTAAGAATGTACACCTTCTCAATTGTAATAAAGTAAAAAATGAAAATGTAAAACTGCATAATTTTAAAAAATACATAATTATGAAATAAAAAGTCGAAATTGTGGCGGGAAGAGTCAAGGAGAAAGGTCATAAATATAAGACAAGAAATGCATAATTATTAGAAAAAGAGTCAAAATTATGAGATACATATATATATATATATATATATATATATATATATATATATATATATATATATATATATATATGTTTAGTTTGAAGTCTTTAAGGATTAACACAGTGACATTTGCCCTAAATCTTGCTCATAATACCATTCAGTCACATGTTCTTTTTACAAGTGTAATGACTCGTTACTGTATATGTATGTGGCATATCTGTCCAAAGCAAAAGTCCAACTTCAGATTATATTTAAAGCAATAAAAAGCAGCCTGTTACATGCAGCTCTTCTGCTGTTGTAACCAAGGATCAAGGATCAAAAAGTATCTATTCTATTCTATTCTATTCTATTCTATTCTATTCTATTCTATTCTATTCTATTTTATTCTATTCTATTCTATTCTATTCTATTCTATTCTGTTCTGTTCTGTTCTGTTCTATTCTATTCTATTCTAATCTATTGTATTCTATTGTATTCTATTCTGTTCTATTCTATTCTGTTCTGTTCTGTTCTATTCTATTCTATTCTATTCTATTTTATTCTATTCTGTTCTGTTCTATTCTGTTCTGTTCTATTCTATTCTATTCTATTCTATTCTATTCTATTCTAATCTATTGTATTCTATTCTGTTCTGTTCTATTCTATTCTATTCTATTCTGTTCTGTTCTGTTCTATTCTATTCTGTTCTGTTCTGTTCTGTTCTGTTCTATTCTATTCTATTCTGTTCTATTCTATTCTAACCACAGACTTTGTGACTGACTCCACCAGTTGGTTCAGAATAATAATAAATAAAGGTAGATTCATGTTCATAGAAAGTGCATATTCTTACAACAACACTAAACATACATTCAAAAGGTCTTCTTCAAACTCTGACACATGGAAGGAATTCCAATGGAAAATAATTAATTATAAATAATGTCCAAGATGGGACCTCAACATTTCAGTTCCTCTTGGAGGAACCTGCAGAGCCCATATAGGGAGGTTTTCAACACCCAGAAGGAGGATTCTTTAAAATGAACATTCCACTAAAACTTCACATCAACAGTACCAGGAGAAATAATAACTAATAATAGAATAATTGTATATATTATTCACTGTCATTTTAAATTCTTTAACCATCAGTTGAATGAAACCAGAACCTTTCTCATACAATACAAGCATTCAAAAAGTTTGGGATATTTATCAAATGGAGAAAATCACATTCTCACTAAGGCTTCAGAAAACCATCTTTACTCAAACATGGGAATCTATGATATCTTTATTAATGCACTAATGTTCATTGGTGATTAATAATAACTCTGTACCTTGTATTCTGGAGTGGACATTATCGGAAACGTTATGATTTCATTGGGGTTTATTTGACTGTCAGTATGATAACTCAAAAAGGTATGGACGAATTTGGATGAGATTTTCAGGAAATGTTGATACTAGCACAAGGAACCAATGGTTATTATATTTTGGTGGTGATTGGGAGTGATCTGCCTTGGAGGAGGTCTGCATGTCCTTATAGTTTTCTTTGGTTTTCATCCTATATTACCTGTGGATGTTTGTGGAGGAGCACATGCAGGTGGGAGGGAGGAGGGAATATTTGCTGAACTGTATCTGAATGTGTACATTGTATTGTGCTAATAAAAAGTTAAAAAAAAAAAAAAAAGTTATCCTAAAGGTGTCATTCCGCTGAAAACCACTTTTCCATGCTCCCTTTGGAATCTGATGGATCACCCTGAGTTACCGACACATGCTCCTTTGACAGTGGTTTGTCACCTCCACTGGATGCATTCACAGAAAACAACGAGAGGAACGAGGGACCCAGAAAAAGCCGGTCTGTCTGACGTCAGATGGACTTTAGCGTCACCCACGTGGGGTTAAGCCCGTTCCTGGCAGCAAATCTGAAGTAGCATTAGCAGTAGCATCTACAACAGAAAGCAGCGTCACAGTAGCTGCTGCACAAACTGGAAAAAAATGGCGGATCAACCTGGTTCATGTAAAATACAGCCTCTTTTTTTTCCCTGCACGTTTTCAGAACAAAACGAAAACTAGCTGGATGCTACTTGGGTAAAGGTAAACATACACATAGCGAGAGGGGATGGGGGGGTGTTCCTTCACGCATTCTGAGCCAATCAGAGACGCCTCATTACCGCGTACACTGTAGATTTTGCAGTGTTAAATCAACACTTAGAGAGTTAATTTGGAGACAATGGGACCAAATACACTCTAGAAGAAGTTAAATAAACTCTCTAAGTGTTGATTTAACACTGCAAAATTTACTGTGTATGAAGAACTCTGCTGTTCAACCTCATGTCATTTTTCTCCTGTGCAAAAACAGCTGGAAACAAAGCAATCCGGACAGTTTTTTTTAAAATAGAACTGACAAACAATGTATTCAATAACAACGGAGAACACAGTAATATTAATGAAATAACCATGGAATGACACCTTTAACCCTTGTGCGGTCCTTCGTAAAAGGCACACTGGCTGTGTCCTACAATCGGGTCTTAAAAACCCAGATTCCAAAGTTCAGTTCCATAGACTCATCACCCCACCCCCCAAGGATATATTACTCTTTTCAGTAGTAAGGAATGGCATCCTACAGTACGTATAAAAAGGTACATTTGTGAGCCACCGGGTCTCTTTGACCCGAAGGACCGCACAAGGGTTAAGGTTGCAGGAATTTTCGGATTCTCCTTGTGGTGTCTTTATCTTTTCCTGGGCTGTCCACTTCATCTGCTACCCCTATCCTCTCCTTTGGGTGCAGGAAGACATAGTACAACATCAGACACACTAAGCCCAGAATTGAACCTCCCAAGATTAAACCGCTGACTGTCAGTAAAAAGGTGATTGTCTGCAGCTCTGGCCTCAGCAGAGCCAGTAGTGTTGGAGCTGTAATGTTTATAAGACAGTAGAAGAAGTAGTAAACGCTCATTTCCATTCTAGTGTCTTGTCCTTTAACATTGAAAAAAGTGAACGTGAGGATGACTCCGATGACGACTCGGTACAGGAACTCCAGATATTTCGACGTGCAGAAGTCAGTTTGAACACGGTACGTCCAGATTGTAGCCACCAGCCAGACGATAAAGAACGCTATAGTGCTGTAGATGCTCAGCATTAGGAGGAGGCTGTAGCTGAGAATGAGGCTGGTGATGGTGAAGAGTTTATAGAGGAGATAAGTCACAGTGGGGAGACCAGAGGGCATCTCCTGGATCTGAGGCAGGGATCTGCGCAGGCAACGGCGATAATCCACCAGGGCCCAAGCAATGTTAAAAAAGGAGAAGACCATGGACAAGCCTGAGAATAAAGAACAGCTAAAAGTTAGCAAAAAGCACATCATGAATAGACTCTTTATCTCCTTGTATATGTACTCACACTGCATGATCGAGACCTCATTCTGGTCCAGCAGTATATACAGCTGCAGGAGGAGCTGGGGGACACTCTCCAGGAAGGCCTCAAACAGTTTGAGCATGCTCAGATCAGTCGCCAGGCCAAACAGCTTCTGGTGCACATCCTTCATCTCCTCCAACATACAGGTATTTGACGCAGTCCAAACCACACGGAAGCCTTTGTGCAGAAGGTGGTAATATCTAACAACAAGCAAACACAATGGGAACAAGTATTCAGAGAATGTCTAATCTGACCTTTGACTTTTTGCAATATTAAAAATGTCATTATATGTATATATGCGTCAGTGTGTGTAATATTATGATAATATATCCAGTATTGATGAATTTATAGCGTGATATGTCTATGCTTGACACACACACAAACAGTGTTACAGAAGTTAATTTAGCAAAATGTCACCTTTGACCTCCAAAGATCTCAACAACTATTGGTTGTAGGTGAAAACACCAAATATGGTAATTGTAGAAATCTTCCTTCCTCACACTTCCTTCCTTATAGCATGATATGTCTCTGCACACACACACAGTGATTACAATAATCTTGGGCGGCGGGTGCTGCTGTTCTATACTGGTTATTAAATCCTTTTATTTGTGCTGCTCAGACAGTGACACATTTGCAAAAGCTCGTCCTGAAGTTATGAATGTGTTGCACACAATAGAACAAGTGAAATGCAGTTTCTCAAGTTTGTACATTCCATATTTTCATCATGGTGTGCATAATTCACATACAGTACATATTACGTCTGAACATGCATGCTTCACGCACTGTCATGTCTTTGTGTTTTCTTTGCAATAAAAGTGTGAGCAAATGTCTTTTTTGGCAAATATGTTGCACCTTTCTTTTTAGGAAGAACTAAATCTGGGCAATAATTATCATTATAGAAAATAATAAATGCTTAAAACAATGTGTTTTAGTACAAAAGGGGGGAAATTGACTTGAGGTTTTATCAGAAACAACTGTAAATGTCCATAATGAAATGTTTTGAGATTGGAAAAATAAACTTTCAACTATTTTACATCTGTTCAATCTTTTTTTTTTTGTCTTAAACACTCAGTAAGTTTTTATTTTATTTTATTTTTTAAGTCCTGCTGCCATAAAGTGTTATATAATGTCAGAAAGCTCAGGATATCAGTTTTCCAATACCATTTGATTTTTTTGTGCACACGTTTCATTTAAATGTTGTCGTATGAGGTTAAGCTGCAGTTTATTCATTTGCACAAAACATTCAGATATAAAAAATGTCACTTGTTCATTTCATACCTGGTAAAGATGCCCATTCCAAATAAATGCAGGGTAGTTAGTCTACCTTTGGACATGCCTGATACGGTTGATTTTCCCTCTGGATTCATGAAAGTATTGTTCATGTCGTCCTGGTACCAGGAGTAGCTGAAGATCTGTGTCACCAGCAGCCCCATCAGAACAAAGGCTAACGTCAGTGCACTCCAAACTAAATTATTTTCTTGAAAATATTTTAGTGCCAGTAAAATATCTGTCCCAATGTCCACCATGTACAAGAACAGTCCAGCAATGGTTAGTAGCCATCGCAGTTTGGTGTACTGAATGTCTGCCTGAGACATCTTATTGTTAAACGTCAATCACAAGGAAACAATCTGTGTTCTTTTTACATGTCATTGAAGTTTTGGTTGAAAACTTCCTGTGGGCAGGTTGGTTTCGATCCATCACATCAGGCACCAACAAGGCTGTGAAATGATCACACATAATAAAAACTATGAGTAACATTAAACATACAAAGTTTGTACATGTGCAAACATTTCTATTCTTATTTGATAAATTGAATTATAACTGTAATCAGCTGCTGTGACATATTTTCCTGCCCTTTGATCCTTGGTAAATAGCATCTGATAATAACTCATACGTAACAGTTGACCTTATCAATTGGTTCAACAAAAATCCTACAGTACAGTGTGTGTGTATGTATGTATATATATATATATATATATATATATATATATATATATACACTGTATACATACATCTTTTTTCACTTGTCTTAACAACAGAATGGTGCTCTGGCTGCCTTTATGATGTTGAAAAAAATTTGCTTTGCCAAATCAAACTTCATAAAATAAGCAAAAAGATTCAAATTGAGTTTATTGTCATTTACATGAATACATGTAAATGAAATTTGTACTTAGGACCAGCAGTATGTGACCTAATATGTAATAATCTAAATATAATAAATGGTCCAGGCAGTCAACGACAATAAAAACCTAATGTTTAATGAAGTAAGTAAATAAATAAATAAAAACAATTTCAGCAAATTTAAAAACTTCAGTGTAACATTAATAGCAGGATGCTGGATCTGGCATGGGGGGGGGGGGGGGGGGGTGAAGACCCTCACAAGAAACATCAACAATACAAATAGTAACAGCCACGGTGATAATTACAATGGGAAAAAAAAACAATAACTACAACAGAAACTGAGTAAACTGGGAAGAAAGAAAGATAAATAAACAACCCCAAAAAATAAAAAAAATTAATAAAATAGAATAAAATGCCAGCATTGACAGAAGGACCATCTATTATATAAGAATTCTGAATAATTGGCATTTTAAAATCAATTACATACAGCCATGTGATGCCATTCTTTTTACCTAACGGCGTCATTTTAAACAGTTAAATGAGATCTTATCAATAATGTGATAAACTAATACTGGCGTTAAAGGATATTTTCATTTGATAATCAAATACAGATACTTAAACATAATGACATCATTCATTTGCTCGCATTGACATTCAACAATTTTCTCCAATTTTTTTCTGATCAATTTGATCAGTTTGGTTTTGAAATGACATGAAAATCAATACATGACATAAATTAAATAAGTGCATATATTTCAACATCATACCAGCTACTTTTAAAAACTATATTTAAAAGGGAAAAAAGACTTACCATATATGTCACATGTTAAACAGCGGAGTTCAGTTTTATCAGCAAACACTTGTGAAGTATGCAGCTGTCTTTCCCTTTCTGTGAAACTTGTGACACACCCCACTACGGTAAGAACACAGTGAACTGATATAGACAAACAGGAACTGATATAATGAAGGAGACACCTGTATGTGTGTGTGTGTGTGTGTGTGTGTGTGTGTGTATATTCCTACCTTTATGGGGACATTGATATGTTTACACTGTCACACCATGGAGACCAAAATGCAGGTCCCCACAAGGGTTAAATAAAAATAGGAAAATATAAATGATGTGGCCCTATAAATACATAATATTTTATATACTGGAAGTCCCCATAAGGGTGTTTTGTTCATGGGTGAAACAGGTACAAAGCGAAACATGTATTTTTCAAAGATTTGAAGATGTGTTTATTTTAAAAACTAAAAAGTATTCATGTTATGTGTTTTTAAATTATCATTTTTAAATATTCTTATTTATTTCTAGTTTTATTTTTTTAATTATTGTTTTTGTATTTATTCATTCGTTTTTATTTATCTTTAAAATGTAAATAATTTTTCAATTTTATAATTATTATTTTACTTATATTTTTTTATTTATTTTATTTTTTCCAATTATTGTTATTGTATTTATTCATTCTTTTTATTTATTTATTTTTTTATTACATTTAAAATTGTTATAATTATTTTTATTTTATGAAAAAGAAGATTAACGTCTACACTCACTACCCAATGGCTACTTGATTACAAACTTGATCCTTATGAGTCCTCATGCATGTATTCCTATATTTCCAAGGACATTGATAAGTTTACACAGTCATGCTAAAGGAACCTATCAAACTATATAGATAATATATGATATATTATCAGACTTTTAACCATTGAAAACTCACTTTTATAGAATGTTACAAATAAAAGTCAAATTGCATTTAACATGTGCGTTTAATGTTTTTCCTTTTGCCCCCCCCCCCCCCCTCCCCTTCCAGCCTGAGCGCTTGCCCCCCAAAATGCCTGTGGCACTGCCACCCACTATCACCGATGCAACTTTATGGGTATTATTAGTGAGTCAATTTTGTAAAAAAAAAAAAAAAAAAAAAAAAAAGGAAATTATAGGGTTTCCATGGTAACTACAGAGCCTCTGAACATCCAAATGGGCCATATCTGATGACTATGAAAAGATGACAAACTGTATTTTGTGCCAGTTGTATAAATGTATTGTTAGGATTATTCAATCTACAAGTGTTAAACATTTTTGTATCAGTTTTGTCTGCAGTTGAGGTTTGGGTCTTTATTGGTTAAAATACATTGTCCTTATCATATAAACAAAAAGACTGTAAACTTCACATATATTCATCTCACACAGGAAGAGTTGTATGTTTTATCACACAAAATATTAGTGAAACATTAACATAAATTACACTAATACAAATTAAATAAATTAAATAGGAGGCAAAGCCATGCATATAATAAACCAAACATGTTTACTAATATGACTGTACAGGCCTTTATAACTCCTATTTATACTGTTATACTTTTATATATTACCAAACACTGGGTCTAATTAACATGCTAAGACTCAAATACCATAACTTATTGCCACAGTTAAAACCAAAGGGAGGGTCCGTGTCCCTGTGTCTAATCTAAATATTAGATGTGGATAAGACAAAATAAAAACAGCCAGGACAAACTCTTATAATTTTACCTCCTTGAAATTAAGATTGTTTTAATGAAGAGTTTTTACATATACTCACTTAAACATATACTCTAATAAATGTGGTTGATTTTTAGAGCCTTTCTGTTTGGTGATTTTTGAAGGTTTGTGGTTAACTGAAGGATTAAATGTTCTTGGTGGATTTGCTTAATTGTCCTACTCCTCCTACTAGATAACTTATTTTGAAAGCCTCTTAGTTTAACTGGAAGATACACCACATCAAAGCTGAACACACGACTGTTTTTCATGATGGTTGACTTTTTTAGAGACACATGCAGAACAGCACAACTACAAGTAGGGTTTTATAGAAACACAATGCAATGAAACTACACTATATATATATATATATATATATATATATATATATATATATATATATATATATATATATATATATATATATACAGCATATATACCAAAGTGTTGTTGATGGATTTATATGTATTTTGTATTTGGTCCTTACATAATATAGTCTGTACAATTCAGTCTCTATTTGTTTGTTTATTTCTGGCAAAATGGTTGCACATTGGTGATACAACCAATACAAAGGTTCTTTAAAGGTGCTTCCTTGTTCTCTAATTTAATGAGATAAATAACCGATTAATGAAATATACAGTATGTGGTTATGAATCTGACATTTACAGTTAGAAAGGAGCAAGGAAGTTATTGGTTATAACTCAAGAATGGAGGGTCACAGAACTTTGATTGGTACCAAACAATGCGGAATGAGGATTTCTACAATTCTTATAAATGGTGCTATCACCTACAACCAATAGGTTTTGAGATCTCTGGAGGTCAAAGGTGAAATGTCACAAAATTAACTTCTGTAACACTGTTTGTGTCAAGCATAGACATATCACGCTATAACATAATCAATACTGGATATATTATCATAATATTACACACACTGATGCATATATGCATATAATAAAATTATCAAAAGGTCAAAGGTCACTGTCGCATTTAGCAGAAAGGTCAAAATCACTTTATTGGCTCTAACTCAAGAACGGGTTGTTATAGAAACTTCGAGATTGACACAAAATAGGGGCAAGATTAGGCATTCTCTCATTCCTTATTTATTGCATTTCATTCCTTTTTTTGGGATTAATGACCACTGTTGGGTGCATATGTAAACTACTTCTTGATTTTGTCTTTTTTAGGTAATTTGATGTAACCTTTTTTAACTCAGGGTTTTAAGTGCAAAACTCACATGAATTGAAGGCTTTTTACAGACCAGCATTAGAATAATTACTCAAATTATGTTTTGACATTTAAACAATGCTCTATTTTTTATTGTATAATATATTACTAACCAACATCAACATTGTTAGTTATCAATTGTTTTTGGTTTTGTTTTTTTGTATTGTTTATATTTTTCCCATTTGTCTTACATTTTATTATATTGCTGCCTTGACCAGTAATTGTCCCTGATGAATGGTTCTAATCTAATCTAATCTAATCTAATGTAATTTAATCAAATATAATCAAATATAATATAATATAATAATGCAATAAGGTATTCGTACTTTTACTTGAGAAAATGTTTAACTTATTTTTTCAGCAAATTATTTTCAGTGTTGTATTAGTATATATAATAAATCTTCATATATATTATATATATATATATATATATATATATATATATATATATATATATATATATATATATATATATATATATATATATATATATATATATATATATATATATATATATATATATATATATATAACCCAGTGTACATCAGACCATTTGCTGCAGTAAAGCCTGTCTATACTCCATACATCTAGGTAGCGCTAGAGCGCACAGCTGCGTCTCTCCTGTGCGTAAAGTGTGTCGTTGGTCAGGCGCAGCGGCTCCTCCGTGGACCCTCCCATTAGCAGAAGAGTGACACGCCATTCAATCGCAGCCTGGCTCTGTGCTTGTAGGAAGCGGAGGGAGCTTTAAGCGTTCTGGCACAGAAGCAGAATAATAACCGGTAGAAACCCAGTGCATTTACGCCGCGTAAAGCAAAAGTTGGGCCGAATCCTTCTGCCATGGGGATCCGAAAAAAGACCAGCAAGAACCCGCCGGTGCTGAGCCATGAGTTTGTCATCCAGAACCATGCAGATATTGTTTCCTGTGTTGCTATGGTGTTCCTTCTCGGGCTGATGTTTGAGGTAAGTCCCGTCCACATGTTGACTGGGTCCGGGCTGTGGATCAGACCGGGATGCTCGGGTCGTCCATCGACCCTCCGGCGGTGGGTAGGATGCCGTGGACTCCCATCAGTTCTCCTGCAAAACTGACATGGCTGTCTGATCTATTCTTCACACTACTTCCTCCCATGATCGAAAGTTTTCTGTGCACGGTGGCCTTTCGCCTTTGCTCTTTTTTTTTCTTCCCACAATCACTGCGTAATTGATAAACGCCGAGTTGGAATCCACGGTGCGTAAAAGTGCGTTCATTTTTACTAACAGCGATGCGTGGACCAGTCTCCACTTTGCATCTGGCTGCTTCTCATGGTGAAATCGATATTTCACATTACTTACCCACGGACCCGCAGTTTGATGGTGAAAACAAAGTTATTCATCTGCAACATTAGGTGCAGAAATATCCTGGTCTGTTAGATTTGCAACAGTCTATAGATCTGAGTTATTGTGCAACAGCTTCGACGTGGTTAGTTTATGCGTGGATGTGTTACGTGGCAATCATACAACGACTGAGAGGGCTGTCATCACAGAAAGCCGCTTCAACCCAAACTGAAAGTTGTCTCTGCAGCCAAACAGCCTCTCACACACACGGAATGGATGTTACCCACTGAAAACCACGTTATTTCCATTCATCCGGACCCACCGTGGGCTTCGGACTTCTCTAGTTTCACTCACATTTTTGTTTCATCTTAAGCATGTTTTCATTCCCAATGAAAAACAGCGCCATTTAGTGTCAGGCTGAACTGAAACACACCTACTTCCGGTTTCTGTTCACCAAAATAAAATCGTTATTCACTAACAACTCTTGAAACTTGCAGATTTTATCCAGAAGATACACTATTTTAAAATTATTGAAGTCACGTGAGCACACGAAAAGCTGCCGGAAGTATACGTGTTCTTTTTGTGTCGTCTCAAATTCGCGTGGCTCTTTTATTATGAAATGTCGATGTGTAATTTCCCTTTTCAACCATGTTTTTGGTAACTTGATGCTCTTCTTCAAAGCATTCAACACAAAACTAGATAAACATTTCAGATTATTACAGCAAATTATCAGCAAATGCATGCATGCATGGAATAAAATTCAAGAATTCAATTAAAATAATCCTACAATTACTCACTAACAAATCTTGAATCTTGCAGAATTAATCCAGAAAGTAAACTTTTTTTAAGTTATTCAAGTTACATGAGCTCAGTAAGAGTTTCTCGCTGTGTTTTTTGTGTAGTATTAAATTCTTGTCTTTTTTGTTATGCAATATCAAGGTGCAATTTCCTTTTTTAACCTTGTTTTTGATAAATCAATCTTACTCTTAAAAGCATTCACCACAAAAGTCTATAAAAAAATTCAGATTATTATATGTAAGCAAAAACACATGAGCATGCAATAAAATTCAACAACTTGAATAAAACAATCCTCCAGTTATTCACTAGCAAATCTTGAATCTTGCAGAATTTATCTGGAAAATAAACTATTTTTAAGTTATTCAAATTACACCAGCTCACTAAAAGCTGCTAAATAATGCATTGTATTTTTTTTCTGTGAAGTGTTAAATTATTGTGGTTATGTTATTATGAAATATCATGATGTAATTTTCTTTTTTAACCTGTTTTTGGTGGCTTGTATTCACCACTAAACTATATGAAATTCAGATTAATATGTATAAGCATAAGGAAATAAGCATTTATAAAAAAAAATTCAACTGTTCAGTTCCAACACTCCTACAGGGATGCATTCAAATTAGGCTCTAATGTGCCACGATGTCTGTTGCCCATTAGAGATTTACACATCTTTTGACACTGTTTGCAATTATATATTTTTAAATGTTCTTGCACAAGTGACACTTAAACTGCATCACTTCAGAATTCTGGTTACTTCAAGTCTTACTTCCTCATTCTTTGCCTTCTACTTGCAAACACACAGTGCATAATTTATTGCAAATTGATTCAATCTTCATATATATCAGACTTTATGGTGCAGATGAAGTTGTAGTGACTGTCTATCGTCACTAGTAACATGCTCAATGTGTCATCTGTGTGCAGGTCACCTCAAAGTTTGCAGTGTTATTCATAACAGTCCAGTACAATGTCACCATATCAACAAATGGTAAGTTGGCGTTTGTAAAGTTGCATACATCTGTTTATTTCAGTGTAAAAATAACATGAAATAGGAAGTTCAAGAGTCAGAAGACATGTAGTGAGGACAGATACGCTCACATTCAGCCTGTTTTATTATTAGCATTGGATAATATGTATTCTGCAGTGTTTTCCTGGACTTATCTTGCTGGAAGCTTCTCATTTGGATTCTAGTGCGGGAGTTGGTGGCCTTACACAAACCCATTTCAGAGCTTTTTTTTTTTTTTTTTTTTTTTTCTGGAGCTAAAATTAGTCTGCCTGATTTATAAAGTTCTCCTGTGGCAAGCCTGTGCTGGGCAAATTGGGCTAAGGTGTGATATAGTCCTCTCACTTGAAGTCTTGCTCATTTCAAGGTTAACAAATTCTTTGCCAACTTCAGATAGTGTTAAAGGAATGTACGACCTCAGAACTTATTCTGCTTGTAGAGGCTTCCAGATGGTGATTTAGGTCTTTATCTGAGAGGCCTTACCACTCACCTATCTCTGTAACTTATTTACAGCTTGTATCTAAAAAGACAAATAACACATGCCACCACCAAATCTGTCTGCTCTGATTGTGCTGACATTAATTCAATAATGCTGTTGTATCTTGGCTTTTGTCTGTGCTGACTTTTACATAAGGTGGATTGATGTCTTTCTGCAATTTTTTTTTTCACCCCCCCCCCCAAAAAAAGTGTGTTTATAAGTTAAGTTATGCAAATACTCACCGCAATATTAACAGCATTTCACTGATGCAACCGAGTTAAAGACTGTACCCGACAGAAGAAGCTTTGTGTGTGAGGGTTACTGTGGTGAGACAGTCAATGACTCGCATATTTAAATGTGGTCCAACGGTGTGCATTGGAAACTGGCTTATTCAAACACCTCACTATAGGAAGGAACTTATTTTAAAACTTAAAATTATAATAGTGGCAGATTCATATTCAGGTCAGAAACGTAATAAAAAAATAAAAAAAAAGTTTAGATTATTAGATGTTTTGGGTGTTTTTTTTTGGGTTTTTAAAGTGCAGGTAACATGTTGTTTTTATTATACTCACTATAACATCTTTATTTTCCAACAGAAGGCCCAGAGGAGACAGCCATCAACCACTTCCACCATGGAATCAAAGACTTGGCCACTATCTTCTTCTACATGCTGGTGGCCATCATTATGCATGCCATTATCCAGGAGTATGTTCTTGATGTAAGTGACAAAAAAAAACAAAAACACCCACACATAGGCTTTGATCACATCTGCATTGTTAATTATTGTTTGTTGTTTTGCAGAAAATTAACAGAAAGAAGCATTTCTCCAAAACAAAGCACAGCAAGTTCAACGAGTCAGGCCAGCTCAGCGCCTTCTACTTATTCTCATTTGGCTGGGGTGCAAGCATCCTTCTGTCTGTATGTACACCAGATCAGCTAAATGTTTCAGCTCATGTGTGTCATGGCTCTTTTTAAACTGGTTTGCCCGTGACTTAAATGATTCTTTGTTCTTAGGAAAACTTCCTGTCTAATCCCGTCTCCCTGTGGGAAGGTTATCCCCATACACTAATGCCGTAAGCATGGGCACACCTTCTGTTATATCACTCCTTTATACAAATGTTGCTTTGTTTATCTGCATCTTGAGGCTGTCTAAATGTAGTTTTGTATCTCCTCTCTCACTCAGATTCCAGATGAAGTTCTACTTTATTTGTCAGCTGGGTTATTGGTTGCATGCTCTCCCGGAACTGTACTTCCAGAAGACAAAGAAAGTAAGTGTGCAGTAAGCCGGTGACTTTTTCTTTTTTGGGAAAGGGTGACGTATCCTCTGTTTGTACTATGAGGCCATTTCCTGTTTGTCTTTCTTGGTTATGTTGCATTGTTTCAAATAATCACTCTCGTTTTGCTTAATTGTGCAGGCTAAGCCTCTATACTGTAAATATTTTGACCTTGTATGCTTTGTGTTTACACTTTAGGAGGATATTCCACGTCAACTTGTGTACATCTTCCTGTACCTGGTCCACATTGCAGGCGCCTACATTCTGAAGTAAGAGCTGCTATTTCAGAAAGCCTAAAATTATGTGTTTTATGTGGAACATAAGATAATTTTCCTCTATTTGTGCACTGCACTTAAAGAGGAAGGTAAAAGGAAGAAAATATTATTTCCGGCCGTGTTGTACCACTCATTTGTAATAAAGGATAATCATGTCTCTGTGTTTTTCAGCCTTAATCGTCTGGGTCTTGTCCTCCTCGTGTTGCACTACTTTATTGAGCTTCTTTTCCACGTCTCCCGTCTGGTCTATTTCAGCAACGAGAACAGACAAATGGGGTGAGTTTTTTTTTTTTTTTTTTTTTTCTGAAATAAAGGTACTATTTTTGGAGTGTGGTATGAAGTCTTAACCTGTTAAGAAGTATTTCGGCAAAAACACGTTGCAAGTAATGAGTCTTGGTGGACGCCATCTTGTCTTTCAGCTTCACCATATGGGCTGTCTTGTTTGTCCTTGGACGGCTGCTCACCCTGTCCTTGTCCGTTCTCACCGTTGGCTTTGGCCTTGCCACGGCTGAGAATCAAGGCTTTGATTTGGCTGCAGGAAACTTTAATATTCTTTTTGTTAGGTAAGTGTGTAGGAGGAGTAGCACCTCAAATTCCTCATGGAGATTTTCAAAGGCTGCTTACAGAATTGAAGTTGAATTCAGTCTGCAAAGCTGTCTCCCTTTATTTATTTAAATATAACACTCTGAGGCAATGAAAACGCAACAGCAGTTTGGATTAAAATATTTTTTTTGGCTGAAAGTAATATTTATTTATTTTTTAACTTTAGTTATTTAAAATAGTTATTTTAAATTTAGAATATATTTATTATATTTTATCCACAGAAATTGGGTGGGTTTTCCTCCAATCAACCCAATTTCAATATATTGGGTAGGTTGATTTTGATGAATTAAATGTGTTATTTGGCTGAACTTGTACAATAATAAATGCATACATTAAGCATAATGACAACAAGTTGAAATTTAAAAATCACACTGAATGGAACACACATTCAAAAATCAACTTAAAAAAAACAGTCAGTATGGGGTGTGACCCCCACCAACATTCACACAGGCAAGACAATGTCTCCTCATGGACCTGACCAAAGCGTCTGTAGTTGTTTTGGGGGAGTTGTTGCCACTCTGTCTGCAGTACTTTCTGGAGTTACTACAGGGTACTCTTACTTAAAAAGCTTGTCCCAGTTGGTCCCACACATGTTCCATTGACACTTGACAATGTTTCTTGTGTGGCTTTTATCGTGCATTTATACAGGGAAGACAACCACTCCTTCATTTCAACAACTGCACTTGCATAAAACTCCTAATTCCATATGTTGTACTCAACATGTGGATTTACATGATGAATATTCATATCTCACAAGGTGTCCAAAATGTAAAGTATAGCGTTTTCATTGCCTCCGAGTGTGTGTATGTGTATGTATGTATGTAGATATATATATACATATACACAAAGTATCTTTATAAGTACAATATTCATTAAAAAGCTCCAAATCATGTCTTACCATCATCTCACATAGAAGTCATTTGGCATTTACTTACCATGTGACACTTTCTTACACCCACAGAGTTAAATACAAATATATCCGTTATTAACCCACCACAGAAATCATGTGTCAACATTAGTATGGCATTCCAGAACAAGACTTTTCGTGAAGCTTCAACAATGACAACATTCATATAGAAAGAATTCTGTAAAATGTAAAAGAGGAAGAGAGTGATCAGCAGCAGCTTCTTTAATTAAATGTGTTATAGCCACAATATACAATATATCTTGTGACAAGGAAATGCCAGACAAAATGAGACATTTTCCTCCATTAGCCATAATTAGACATCATTCACCATCGCTTTAGCTACAGAGATTCATCAACAATAGTTAAAAAAAGGACATGTGTTCATGTTGTCTTTTCATTGTTAGATTCTTATTGGATCCAGTGTTGCAGGGTGGTTTTCCTTTTTTAATCCAAATATTTTATTTTACATGCAATCAGTCATTAAATGCATCATCCTTTTTTGGTAAGAGGTTTATTTTATTATGTAAATTTTGTTTTTATTAACAGAAGCTCTTACAGGATGTTTATGGTTTTTAGCAAACATCTACAGTTTGTTACAATGAGATCAGGTGCATTTTAGAGAAGAAACATGCATACATGTATGAACTTACAGATACACCCAAAAGGCTGATTTTTTTTAAAATGGCAGAAGAGGGAAAAAAAGAAGAGTAATTTTAAAAAATGTATCAAAACCAAACCAAAATATTACATACATTTTCCAATCCCATACCCCCACCCTCCTCCCTTGTATGACTCTCAATTTCTTTTCATTTATATGCAGTCACAGACAAAGTTATTATACTATCAAAAATAATGAAAATGCAATTAAGTGTGTATCATGTGAATAAAACGGACAGAAAAAAACAGCCTAAAAGCACTGTTTTTGTCAGTACGACATAGATATTGATGTAATAACTTGAGTGATTTTGTTTTAACATCAAGGAAACATGGAAAATTGATATATCCCCACGAAATTAAACTCTTATGAGCAGTTTTTATTATTATATTTGTCCAAACAAATGTACCAGGCATTAAAGTGAACAACAAATTGAAGAAAACAAGGGTGATCTATTTTTTCCCACAACTGTATCTGCAGTCTATGTACACATTCACATGTAGATAAACCAACACACAACTGATAACAAATATGTCAATGAGGAAGTTATACAAGAACCTACATAGGGCTAATTTGAAGCCAGTGCAGGAAGACTCATATGTCCAGAGAAGGTCTATGAAGGAGCCACAAGTTTTTCCAAAAGATGCAGGCTTCCCTCTCATGTGATATATCTTTTCAGGTGTGCAGTAAGATACAAGCACTTTAATCCAGCATTTTACCGATGGGTGATTTTCAGATTTGCAGTTAATTAAAATCAATTATTTAGTGTAATGCTTGCATATAAAATAGTGTTTTTTTAATAATATGTCACATTAACAGAGGTTTTGTTCCCTAGAAGCCACAGTTCAGGGGTTTTTTTCCCCCAAGTTGAATTCATATTAACATTGTGTTTTTTTTCTTCTAGGATAACTGTCTTGGCTGCCATCTGCCTCACTCAGGCCTTCATGATGTGGAAATTTATTAACTTTCAATTGCGCCGGTGGAGAGAGCATGCCCAAGCTCAGACCTTAAAAAAGAAACAGGTTTCATCCAAGAGCAAATCAAAGAAAGACAAAGGTGACTAATGTGGAGAAAACAGAAGATGAATATATATACAAAAAAAAAAAAGAAGCATGAATTCACCTCATTAAAAGAGTCTAAATGGGTGTTGTGTAATTTCTGTAATTGCATCACTTGAATCTTATTTCAATGTGTGCTTGGTTTTTAGCCAATGGAGTAAATGGAGTGAACTCCCACGGAGCTGATTCACCACGAGCAAGGAAAGAGAAATCATCGTAAATACATTCCCCCTCAGCCTCTCATATCACCCCTCCTTTGCAAAGAACCATCTCCCTCTGTGCCCACCCCCCCATGTCTGAAATCAACCAACAGATCTTCCAGCCCTTCAACCATGATATGCATTTTCAGCTCCCACAGGACTGACCTCCCAGCTGGACTTCATGGGCCAAAATGCATTTAGCTTTGCTTGCAGGCAGTCGCCCAGCCCGCCTTGATTTAAGAGTCATTGCTCTGCTGTGCCATTTCAAATAAAAACTAATTCATATAAAAAATATATATATATTAAAAAAAAAAAAAGACCTTATTTAAGAAGTGCCTATTGATACAGATTGTTTTGTACAGGGTGTGTAATGTTAAAAATTCAGGAATGATGACTTCAGTGTTTTAAGGTTTCTCCCACGCGAGGTCACTTTGGGCTGTTTCCAAAATACTGTGTATTCCAGCTTTTATTTTCCTTTTTTTTTTTTCCCCATTCTGTTTTTCTTTCTTTGTGTATTTATGACTGCCAGTTAAGCTCCTTTTTATTTGCCGTTAGCTTTATTAGATAATTATTTTTCTCGTCCTATGTTAATTTTCCTGTCACAATGTTGTGATCAAGTCACCGCAGCCAATATGTTAGAAGACGAGAAGCAAAGATTGTGCTTCATTGTACACTAAAGGGTAGCGTAGTTGTTAGGATACTGAGAGAAAGTGAGACAAACACAAGGAACCCTCCCCTCCCCTTCCATTTTAACACTGTGTGTAGATTCACACTTCAGTATTGTACAAGACTTCAGCAAAAACTTGGTGTACATGCACCTGATATTGTGTTATTTACTGGAGCTCAGAACAGCTTTGTATGAAAACAGAGCCTTTTCCTTGCCATTAAATGAAAGTGAGTTATATTGTCAATAAATGAACTCGCGTTATGTACTGGTTTTGTGTGGAATGAGTTGACTACAAAGCTAGAGGGAAAACAAACATCCCCTATTATGAGTCTGATGGTATTGTTTGTCCAGTGTGGTTGTACTTTGTTTCTCTGTTAAAATTAAAATATAATGCTTTTGTCTTGATGTAAAGTCATGGTTGGAAAATGAAAAAAAAATCTTTTGTTTTCACAACCACTACCGACTGTGCTAAAGGTGTAAGATCCTGATTGGCTATTGGACTTAATGTATTTTATGTATATGCCATAACAATTTTATAAAAGCTACAGAATGCATTCAACTGTTTAGTAAGAATCACATAGATGCCACTGGCCCTCCCATATGAAAAACACATGTATTATTTTAGGTAATGAATATGCTGTCTATATATGTATATACAGTATATAGTTTTCTTAATTTGTCTTGAGGAATTGTCTTGCAAAAAAATAAAAAATTAAAGTATTTTATTGATGAAATATTATCTTGAGCTACATATTTCACTGTTTGCCTGAAATAAGTCTGCACATGGAAGATACAATAGGATTATATTTCAGTGTTTATTATTTTCAAGTATAAAGCTTAATTGGGTAAGTTAGTTTATGTATATATTGAATTCAAATATATTGTTTTAAAATGAATACTGTCAAACAGATGTTGCACCCTGTGTAAATCTCAAACAGATGATACTTTTTTTTTTCTCAAGAAATTTCATTGAAGACATTGAACTAATGACATTACATTTACTGTTAAGGATTTGCTTTAGACTGTGTTGTTTTGGCCACTGACCTGTCCTGCTTTTGGAAAAACAAAGACTGTAAAAATCCCTGACAAACATGAGTAAGTACGAGAAGGAAAAAAAAAAACAAATGGTGGTTTGTGGTTGAATGTGACTGCAGTGGATTTCTTTTCTCTCCAGTTTCAGCATGTTGTGTGGACACATAGAAGTTGGTCTTTTTTTCTGTTTCCCTAAACGGCCTCATGGTGGCAGTGTTGCACAGGTTTTACCTGAATGTATTGAAAACGCCTGCTTGCTTGTTTGATCCATGGATAGTTGACCACACATTAAACAAGGTAGCTCAATAAGTAGGACACTCTCATGGAAGGTATTTATGAGGCTTATATTACTCTGAATTAGTTGTTAAAGTACACTTTATTATTAACTTTAAAACAGGTATGACGTTTTTTGGTCAGTATTATCAACTGGTGCACATTTTTCCTCATAACAGACTAAATAATAATGTTTGCAAGACTTGGATTCCGTGTTTTAAAATGATCATGTAACTTATAATAAAGTGTATTTTTTTAAAAAAAAAAAAAAAGATGTTTATCTATAAATACTGATTATCATTTTAAAAGGTGATCTAGACATTTTATGACCTTTAAATTAAGCTATATTTTCATTATAGTTTTCACATTTCCATATCTGTTGTGCTCTATGTGTAATACATATAATAACATATAATTAGGTTTTGGTCATTTCAGGTTAATTACAGACTAGTGAGGTGTGTGTTAGTATGAGGGTCATAGTTGATCCACCTTTAACGCAGCCACTGCACACATTCAACATTATACACAGAGCTGCTGTAAGTGTTATTTGTTGAATTTCGACTAAAGGATGAGGTCCAATCACATTCCCGGCACCGACTCGTCCTGACAGGTAAGTAACCGTGAGGTAGCCGACGAACCCCGGCGGTAAGTGAGGTGATAGTGCTGGAGCCCCGTGATGTGGTTTGGTGTGGGGGAGGATAGCAGCTACCAGCCAGATAAACACTCAGCATTGGTTTGCAGAGCAGGAGTAACATGGCGGCACAGTTAGCCAGCAGAAATGTTGTTTCACTACCGCGAAGGTCAGAGCTGCTTCTCTTAAACGGAATTTAACAACGAGGACACAGACCAAAGTATTAAATCGTAAGTATCTACACGCCTCGGTGCTTCTTGTTGAGACGGGACATGTTGTTTTCGTTGTGAAATGTGCGATCCAATACGCGGTCTTCAATCTCGGTTGTGTGTCTGTCTGGCACAGGCTCTCTCTTCGGCGTTAGCTTATTAGCAAGCGTTAGCATCTTGGCTAAGCTCACTGGCTGTGTCAATAGTGGTTTTTGCAGCAAACTAAATTAGACGACTCGGACAGTGGTCTTGCATGCCAGATATTGCACTGTTTATGGGCCAGTGTCATCACAAAGTGTCGGGGTCACGCACACGTTTGAAGAAAAGTGAAACGTTGCGTGCACAATACTTTCATATGTCATTGTTTTTTGTGCTGAGTGAGCGAGTGACCGTGCATACAACACCGGACGAAGTTCGCCAGTACAGCAGGAACGTAGTTAGCATGCTAACTGTTTAGCTGCAGGCTAGTCTGTCTGCTTTAAACGCCGTTCTGGATATGAGTGAGTCGGAACAGTTCTCACCACCATGCTTTCGAGCGGGCTGTTATCCGTGTTTGTTGTGTTATTAGCCATGCTTATTCGATTTTTTCCTACGCAGGGTGAGTTGGTGAAATTTCTGCATTTGTTCAGACTGCAGAGAGTATTTTCATTTGGTTTTTTTTTTGCAGATTTCCTCTTATGTTTCTATTACGTTGTGTTTGTTCCTTCTCCTTAAGCCCGTTAGCGAGTTATAAAGTGACCGTGTGGTTACAGAAGGAAGATTTAAATGTTCTGGCGAAAACAAGAAGTCGAAATAAAAGTTGACAAAGTTACACACTAGTATCCCAGGCTCATGGTCTGTATCTAAAATTGAAAGAGGAAAAAGCTTAGGCATTAGCTACTGTTGTGTTGGCGTCATAACTAATAAACAGTAGAAACATTTTGGAAACCACAACCATGTTTTTTTAAGCCACCAATGTAATTTACTAGTGTCGTATTGGTATACCCTATATTGCGGGGGGTTTGGCTTGTGTTATACAGATGATGTGAGTTCAGTTCACTCCTTTAAAGCCACCTTACTTGACTTTTCCAGGACTATACAGACAGACAGTAAGTGCCATTTCAATGACTGTCATAGCTGCTTTCTCTCATGCCACAGGAACTTGTCTTGTGGAACCAGTTGAGCAGTTTCTGTTGCATCACTTTGCCCACCTGATGGTGCACAGTAGTTGTGTCACATCATTGGTTTGAGATTTAATATGACATGTTATACAGCTGTGGTTTGGCTGCAAGACATGGGCCATGTAGATCTGATGTGATGGTTTTCAGTCACATGTACCGGTAGTCATGTACAAAAGATGTTGGCAATGTTTAGTAGAGGTGGTGTTTATTTCTTATAATGCATATAGCACAGTCATTTTTAAAGCTTACAGTGTTATTCCTACCTGTATGCATGTGTTATTTGCCCAACCACTCGTTATACCAGTTAATTTGCAGTTACCATCAGGAGAAACATTTAGTCTTGACACATATTTTTATAGGTAGCTGCAGATCAAGCTGTCCTTGGAATACAGGACAGACAAGAAGTAAAACATACTCTTCAGCTGACCTGATTTTTGCTTTTCAACGTGCTAGATGAAGACCTGGAACATGCAGATGATGCCTGTGACAACTCTCTGTTGATTATTAAAAAAAAAAACACACACACACACACACACACACACACACATTCCTGCAGTATATAGTGGTTTTGGATTATTAGGTGGTAAAGTAAAAGCACAATCAGTACTACACTTTTTGACTCTGGGTTGGCATTCTTACAAGTTTTATGTCACATTGAATCTAAGCATGGTTAAAGAATGAATGTGTTGGGATTGAAACGGTTCAGGAATTCATTTAAGCACATATGGAAGTATGTAGATGTTTATGTAAGCGTAATAGACCAGAGGCTTTCTCACGCTGGCTTCGCTCAGTTCATGTAAAGTGAAGTTACCTCCAAATAGCACTGTGCTTCTCCACATTAAAGACTACAGCTATACTGATTGGTGCATGACAGAATAGTGTCCAGCTTGTCACATGGTTTAGAAACAATCACCCAGTCTCCCTCTCTGTGCTTCACTGTGCTGGTGTCCTTTTTTTTTTTCTTTTTTTTTTTAAACCATGTCTTTTTTGGAACTGCTTGTATGTATTTGTGAGTTCATGAAAGAAAGTAAAACACTTAAGTGTACTTGGAGACTAACCCTTCATCTTCTAATCACTGACTTTTGTTCTGTGACAGCCTGCTGCGTTGCGTCACTTTAGCGATACTGTAATTATTTGACCCTTGTTCTGTTACATGCTGCCAGCTCTCAGAGTTGTTTGTCACTGTCAGACTAACGGAATATTGCAATTATTATTATGATTATTTATTTATTTTTTTTAATACTTGGTTCAGTCTAATTATCAGCTGTTGATTGATGTGGGGAAAAATAATGCAGGAAATGCTCTTCATGCGTTCTGTTATGAAACACTTTTTAATCAAACTGACCAAGACATTTTAACTTTTCTTGGAACTTTTCAGCCTACATGCTATGTTTTTACTTGTAAACCTCAGCTCTGTCTGTTTCCCCACACTTCCCTTTGCTAACAACATTAAGTTGATTCATTTGAGCCAGGCTGCAAAATGACAGCCCTGTCCCTGCTGTTTAGTAGGACCAGCTCCTGAACAACACCATACCCCACTGTTATACAGTTTAATATGTAGTCCTGAGGTTCCTTTTAAAAAAAAAAAAATACACAGTGCCAAATGACAATGTCCAGTGGGGAGAGGCTGGCAGGCGTCTGGGCTTTCATAATGTTGCATTGTATTGCTGCCCTTGCTCAAACCAGTGAATTCCTGTCATGGAGTGATTACAAGGATCATTCTCCTATGTTTTATTTTTTGCCATGTAATAAATTGCATACAGCGGTTCAGGCTGCACAGTAGCAAGAGTCAAACAAACACAAGAAACCATGTGGCTTCCACTCAAGTTTAGATGTAACAGATCGGACATCTACATTGTGTTATCTGTCCATCACTTACTGTATAAGTCCAACAGTGTAGTCTTGACATGATGCACCCCTCCCCCTGGTATCTGTTTGCCTTGTCTCACTGGGCATCTCACCCTGCTGTCTCTGCGTTTGTGTTGTCATGGAAACAGCGGTGTGACAGGTCCTGGGTGGGCGTGAGGGATGAGCTGTGGGGTAATGGCCAGGCTTTTACAGCAGAGGGAGAGAGGAGGGCGAAGCAGCAGAGGAGAGATGTCTGAAGTGGAGCATCGATGGCTGATGGAAAGCTGAGAGGGCTTTGACATGGAAGAGGCGGAGCAGGAGAATTTCCTCCATCTATGCTCCAAGGCATGTTGTCATTGTGTTGTGCAGCTGACCTCAAATCGGCCATTCCGCTTCTATGTGCCAAAAGAGGATCCTGTCTTATTACATGTCGACTGTACATGTCCAGGTTTTGTTGAGCTGGGGCTGTTATCTCACGTTTAGCCAGTGTCGCTTATGGCTGAATTGTAAATGATTTACGGGGAACTTCATTCTGTCATCATCACACCAAGCGCCGTCTGATGCTTTGCTCCCATAAACCTCTTTCCAGCAGTTCAAACCTGGTCACAGTGCAGGCCGCTGTTGGTTCAACTTTTTAACCTTCTAAGAGCAGGTTTATTTTTCTCAGACACTAGAAGTTCCCCCCAGAGCTATGATCTCTGCTCTCCCTTCCACTGACTATTACTTGGAGTTCATGTCCATACTGAAGCTCTGTTTTTTTCCCTCTCCTCTACTTCCTCTTTGTGGAAAAGGGTTAATAGAGACTTAACTGGGGCTCCAGTGATCTTCAGGCTCATGCAGTCCAATGATTTCGACAGTCTACGCTTCTCCACTTATGTAGGTCAGCCACAGCAAAGTGCATATTGATCCACCAAGCTAAATGATATTGTGGTGTCTACTGCTCATTGCTAAGAAGGTGCCCTCAGCCAGTTTGGCTTGAACAGAGGAGACAAGAGAGGTCACATGACTATGTGACAATGCTTTTGCAGCTGTTGTAAGGCTGCTGCTTAGCTGTACAATATTGTAAATCTAATAACTGTTACTATTTTGAACGTGGAAGTAGCTCATTTAAATTGGAGCAGAGATATATGTTTCCTTTGCTGTTCCTACAGTTATTGCTCAATCTACAATACAACACATGCAAATATATTAACTGATAGCCATGTTTTAATTTGTGTTGGCTGATAACTGTTAAAGTGACACACGTGGACTAAAAATAAAGAGATTTCTAAATTGCAATTGAAAATTGTAGATAAATAAGAGCATTCTTAGAAATTTAGATTTGTGTGAGTCAGTGGATTGCTTTTCCCTCTGCCACAATGTGTTTGTGGCACTGGGTGTTAGCGAGTGTGCTAGCATGTGGTTGGCACCCTTCCCACTGCCCAGGGTGGAATCCTTGGCATCGAGGGAGGGAGAGAGAACTTGGATTGAGCAAGCTGCCTGCTGGAGTTGGGTGGGTGGTCTAAAAACATGCAGTGTGAATTGGTTGGGAGAAAATGTAGTATGCGTTCTTATTCTGTAGGCGATGTTAACAGCTCTCGCTCAGCACTATCGCGGGCCAGGCTTAGGTAGTATGGAATGACATGTGCAGAGCAGCAGCATTTCTCACTCTCTTGTCATAAAGCCAGAGGAATGTGAGGATTCAGTTTCAGGCTTTTCATTCTGTACACATTGTGAGGGTCAAACTCTGACCAGTAGGGTTTCTCTCTCTCTCTCTCTCTCTCTCGCTCTCTCTCTCGCGCCCCCTCTCTCTCCCTGCCTCTTTTTCTCTGCTGACTCAACAGTGTTCCCTTAGTGACCTATAATATCGTTTTTGCCTGCTTTATCTTGACTGTTTTCAGCGGGGTAGGGAATCTCCTCAGCTGACCTGTGTTTTCCATCTATTCAGTAGGTATGTTAATCTTAATTAAAAGCGCCACATGAGCTGCAGTGCTGGTCTTCCTTTCATTAATCACAGAAAATGTAAACCATAGCAGGTGTGCATCGTATGTTAAATGTGTGTAGTGTATTTCTGTATCTGTGTGGAATGACTTGACATTTACTTGACCTGATTCTTCCTAATTTGAATTGATAAACAGTCAGAATCTTGTTTATTTATTTTTTTCATTTTTACAAATTGGGATTACTATTCGAGAGTTGAAAAATGTAAATCCTCTCAAATTATTTTATCAGTTTAGCAGCTGAATGTGATCTTTAGTACATCTAAATAGGGAACAGTGTAGGGTCCATAGTGCAGGTAGATGTAAAACACATTTGAAGTATTATCTCAGGTTGATGTTTACAGACTTTCATTTAAAATTTCTCCACATGAGGAGATTGAACTGCGCCTTCCATGTTTAGTTTAGAGAAACAATGGCATTGTACGACTGTTGGCCGAGTACATCTGCATGTGACACAAACTAAAATGGCTTGTGCTGCCAGAATTGTATTCATTTAAAAAAAAATGTAATGTGTGATTGAAAGCAGAGGAAGCAATAACATCATTGGCTATGACAAAATAAGCTTCAATAAACTTAATTTTAATGTGAAGATGGCACCTTTGCTGTAAGGTACAGATAGAGCTGGGCAGTATGGGGGGAAAAAGTCAGATTTTTATTTATTTTTTTCCATATGAGAGGACATCAGTATGTATCATGATATAAATCAAATAACCATTTTTGTCTATCTTAAATTTACTGTTTAAAAGTTAGTTGTGAAGACATTGGGTTAATTTTAATTTAAATATGAATTATTTTCAGTACGTGTGTGTGTATGTATGTATGTATGTATGTGTGTCTGGATGCCTTCCTTAATTGGTGTAAAACAGAGGATAAAAGTTAAGGAAAGGTGAGTGTTTGCATTTTTCACATAGGCTACATGAATTAATTTGGTACACCACTGTATTATGTAGAAAAGCCCCCAACCAAAATGGTTCACGTCCTACTTTGCAGCAGTCACCTGAGTTCTTGGTCACATTTTCTTTTAGTGGAGAGGTCATTGCCTCCTATTGCAACCTAAACGTTAGCATGTGTGCTGTGTCTGCTCTTAAGCCTGTGCATTGTGTGTCAACCTAAGTTGCTGTGGCTCTGTAGTGATTGGTTCATTGCAGCCATACTTAATTATGATTGGCTATCATGTCAACAAATGAATCCTATTGAAATTGTATCGAGCATGTCTCATATTTTTATTGAGGAAAAGTTATTTCGATATGTATTATTAACCTTTAATCTCCTGTAACGTGAATTTTGGAACCATATTTCGCTACCACACAAATGTGCAGATGTTTAATTACAACCTCTGTTCACCGTTACACACGGGCACACACGGCAGCGTGCCCATACACAGCAGTGCTGATGCATGTCAAAGGTGAAAAGGTGGAACGTGCAGTTAAAGTTCACAAGAAGCTCCAGATTCTTCCATATGCTACAGGTGTCTAAAGACATTTGCATGCAAAGGCTTGAATACATCTAATTTACTGCAACACTTGGTGACACAGTGTTTACTAAAGCCTCTGTGAAGAGCTAAGTAACCTAGCACTGTGCTAATAGTACATTAGAAATAGAAATAGCCAGTGTGGAAATTCCAGACCCAAGAGATAAGGCTCCAGACCAGTTACTGTGGAGATACTGGACCATGACAGTGACAGAGTGAGTCATTTTAATAACAACTACAAATAAGTAACTGGTGTATGTCAATACCTCTACTACTGACATGAGATGTGGTGCTATCTTAATAATAATAGTAATAATAATGGCAGTGTTTCCTCTAGAATTTTTTTTTCTGCAGCGGGGGCAGGTGCACCGAGGAGTCGTGGCGGCGTAAAATGACACTTCACTGCAGATTTTATTTCTTGAACTGCTTTATTAGACTTTTAACAACCAAATGGTATAATGAAAACAAACTAAAATAATTCAAACTACATTTTGATAATGATAATAATAATAATAATAATAATAATAATAATAATAATGGAAATAAATAGCTCAGTGGCGAAGTTTGCACCTAGCCTGAGAGCAGTGGATCTTTCTAGGCTTTTTTTGTAGAAAAGCTCTAAGGCTCATTGGTCAAGTTCTGCCAGGCCTGTCTCATTGATACTGAGCAGCATCCAGAACATTCCTATAAGGACAAAGTAACATTGAATTATTTTATTTAAAAGAAATATCAGCATGTAGTTATATTATGCAAAGTAATAAGGGAAAAAAGTTGTTTGTATGGTAGCACCATGAATAAAATCTGCTGTTTTTTTCCACCCATTTAGGGTCCCATTCTGACAGCTTGTGTTTGACCTTTCACCTCTTCTTCCATCACTCCTCCCTGACTAACGTTACTTGTCTTATACGATTACATAAAACATTAACGTCAGATAATTTACACTTGTGTTTAATTACAAATGTGAACATAACTTATGATAATCTATGACTTAGTAAAAGGTTAATGATACCTGTCTAGGCTCATCCTCATCAATATTTTTCTCTTTTTTTGAGAAATACTTCCATAAACTCATCTGGAGTCAGCATTATCTCATGTAGATATTAGCTTAATGCTATATTATAAATTAGCTTAGTTGGTACTGCACACAATTAAGTTAAGCTGTTATGTAACATTAGCTGGCTGTCAATATTTGGCGAATATCTATTTAACTTATAAAACTGATGAGTTAACTCAAACTACCATAATAAGTCGACCTGTTCTCTAACGTTGCTCAGATCGCAGTGATGCACTCCTCCTCTGGCTGTTTGATCACCTGATCTGTCACTTCCAAGATGCGGTCTCGCAAAGAGTCTATGATTCAAGATACTTGGGATACTTTTTTTTTTTTTTTTTTTTTGACGCTGTGGTGTATTTGTAACAAACATAACATTTCTAAGAAGTGGTGGTGGTGGTGGGGTTCTACTAGATGAATATAGCAGAAACATTGAATGGGTTCATAAGTTGTAGCAGAGATGTGGTCTCGCAGTTTGTGTGTTTGTTAGACAGACTGGTTTGGTAAGTCGTTGGTTAAATTTTAATGTTACGCTTCAATCGCGTATGTCTCTGGCTGTAATAAAAAAAATAAATAAAAAATGTATATACCAATTTAAATACCTTTTCAGGAACCAATACCGTTTTGAAAGTACCAATTTAGTATCCAACGAAACCCTTTCGGTACCCAACCCTATACCCAGGCCCGGCTACAGACCCTTTTGCATTTTAGCTAACACTGGAAATGTATCTATGGTGTTTGTATAGATCTATAACCAATGGTTTAATGTCCTTGTTTCACCAACGCCATAACTTCAGACACAAAATGTTCTGGTTTAATTTCATAAATGTCTATGATATTATATCTAATTCAATTACATTTTACTGTGTGTCAAATCACCTGCGATTATCCCACATGGAGTGTGTTAGTGCATGTGTCAGTTGCAGCTTCTGTGTTTACTTCCATTCATGTCTATACTCCAGAGGTTTGTGGTTTTGGCACCTGAAGGTGTAGGCCGTCAAAACAAAACTGCCTTCCATCTCATCTGGCAAAGCAGAACAAAACAAAAGGACTCATTGGAGAGGGAGGAGATGACACAGGACGAGACTATGATGTTACACTGACGCTACGGAAGCATATCCTAATTATATAACACAGTGCAGGGGGTGGAGGATCACTTTGACCCTAAATATAAATGATTACTGATATTACTAGCTTTAAGTTGCAGTTCACGCTGTACTAGTGAGGGTGTTTACTGTACTAGTGAGGGTGTTTACTGTACTAGTGAGGGTGTCTCACCAGTGTGTGTCTGAGCTGAAGACCAGAGTCCCATTTGACTTGGCAGGTTTTCATGATTGTTTAAGTACAAATAAAGGGGTGTAGTTGCCAGTATGTTTCAATAGTGACTCGCTCCTTTTAATTCACTTCAATCAGCATGGAGCCGGATCTCTACAGGTGCACATCAGACATGGGTGGTGGGTCTGCATCTATTTATTTGACAGAAATAAACCTTCCATCTGTCTGACTTACTTTAAATAGTCGTAGTTGTACCATCTACCTGACCTGTCTGTCACCCAGGGTTTCACTAGGAGACTGAAAAATGGAGAGACTGACAGAGAAGAAAGAGAAGGAGAAGGCTATAGAGAGAGAGAGGGGGGGGGGGGCTGCTTCACTTTGCTCTTTGGTCTGTCTGGTCCAATTACATGTTCCACCGTCAGAGCAGCAGCACTCTTAATCAGGTAATGCTAGGGTTTAAAGTCATCCCCCTTAAACGTGCTCCACAGATTATTACCCTGCTCACATATTGGTTCAGTGGAGCAGAAAAACATCGGGAACTTATTTCTCTGTCCTTTCTACTTGTGTCTCTCTGATTTCAATCCAGCTAACTACTTTTGTTTAGCGTGTTTTTTTTGGGGGGGGGGGGGGGGGGGGTTTGTGCAGATTCTGTATTTGCAGGGAGACCGAGGGCTGGCCTGTCACATTGTCTCAGTGTTTGGCTGATAAAGTGACATAGTTGTGTCAGCTGATCCCCTCTCCCCCTCCCCTCTGTGCTAAGATGGCACCTCCTTATCCTGAGTCTGCTTCCACTGTGCAGCCTCGGGCCTCCACAGGAACTAATTCCTTACCAACTGTGACAGGCAGTAAAAGACATTGGACATGCAGGCACATACACAGAGACAATAGATATGCATATGACATGCGGACTAGTCACAAGATTAACTCCAAACCACCTCGTCGGCATCATACAATCAGCGGTACACACAAATTGTTCTCTCTGCCTCGTGCCCACACCCTTGCTCACAGACTCACACTTCTAGCATTTCCATAGCAGCTCCAGCTACACACATTCGCTCTCGTTCCTCATGACTCACCTTTTTACAGCACGTCTTATCAGTCTCGTTATATTACTGACACATTTGTGTTTGCTGTCCCTGAGGTCACAGCTGAAGGAGCTGGCTGTTGCTATTTGAGCAACAGATGTGAGGGCACCTGGCACCGAGTTGCATCTGGATGAGAGGAGCCCATTGAAATGTGTTGGCGCGGTGCCCAAGCATGATAGAAATAGTGTTTTCGTATGAGCGTGTGTGTTCTGCCTACTATCCGCTGATGTCACAGAGACTGTAGGGTTTCAGTTAAAATAGTACAAATGTTTACCAGCTCCAGTTTCCTGTCTCACATTAACGGTGCAAGTGAGAAGATTTTATTTGCATTTATTTTATTTTTTTTTATTTTTTTCATCCGTGTGAACGCCGAGCCTTCAGGCAGTGATGATGCTGTCACACTGAAGTGCAAGAATAAGCATTAAGAGCAGGGAGAATTCCAAAACATTTTAAGAAAGCTTATAAAACATCTCTTTATGATTGGTTCCTGTTACGGTAATGCTGCACTTTAAAGATATGCAGTTCCACATCTCAATAGAGGAAGACCCAGTGCAACCACATTCCTGTAATGTTTGCTATTGAGTGGCTCCGTTGATGTGATTGGGTATCAGATGCTTTGTGCTGGGGTATCCCAGCATGTTACTGTGGCACCAACGAACAAGATTTGCAGTCGCACGGCCAGTTCATGATTGCAAAGCTGCTGTTATGTGCTTATGAAACAACACTTCTTAACGTCACAGCTCAGCCCCACTCATGTTGAAACATGTATACGTGTAGCCAGATTATATATGACCAAATCTCTGATTAAATGATCTTGTGATTTACGTACCTCATGTGAAATTGCTCCTCTGCACTGCTGAATGGAACAGAATCTGTTGATAATTGGTTAAGAGGAGGATCTTGACCAAACACTGATGTGTCCGGAGCAAAGAAAGCAAGGTGTTTTCATTAGGACAAACATCAGCCATGTTCCTTATTGAATTTAGGGCCATTAGTGGGCCATTCAAAAGTCACCCAGTAGGAGCTCCATTGGTGTTTAGCCCCTTCATGACCTGGCCATTATGGTCAATTTCTAGCACATGAACTTTCTGCCCTTTGTGCTATCTCAACCTGATTAGTTGGCCTGTTAGCATTGTTAGCCCAATGAGAGTGACAGGCCTTTTCATCCAGGTTGAGCTCCTTCCAAACCTTTTACTGAAAGAAGAGGTTACAGCTGCTTTTGAGGTTTGACTTTGCACAGCATATCTGTTCATTTCCATAATGTTTTGATAATAAATGATAAAAAGCAGTGAAACACATTTACATTTCAGTGATACTACTACTCTTACCAACACTGCTCATCACCCCAGTATTTTAATGGTATTGTTATTATCAGTCAGGATGGTCAGATATTGAGAACAGAATAGTTCCCTTTTTCTCATTTTCTCTCAATTTTTTTTTTTAAGGAAAGTGTAAGCGCATACAAAGATGAAAGAACTAATCATTATTTTAGACTCAGATTCTAATACGATAATAAAATCAAATGTCATAAATACTTATTTATACCAAATTAAAGTAAATAGTCTTTCATTTATCACTTTTTAGAATACAACTGAATGCATGACTTTTTCTAAATTAAGTAATATTTTGACAGTACCTGTAGTCACCCCCCCCCCCCCCCACACACACACACACACACACAGCCTCCAGATCATAAGTCCATCTGTAATAGTCTGTGAAATGAAGAATGTCAGATCAGATGATGCTCAGGCCATAGTGAAAGAATCTGCGGGTTATTGGTGACTTTTATTCTTTGGGTGGGCTCAAGGTTAGTAGCATAAATTGTTTCTTCAATGTAACGTCATCTATTTTATTTAACAAACACACAGTAGACAGATCTGTCATCTAGACATAGAATATAATAGCCTTTATGGTCATTGTGTATATGAAATCAGGTGTGCTACTGCAGTCAGTGGCACAATATATGTCACTAATACATCATAAAATAAGAATAAAGTGAATATAATTACAAAAAGTAAACCAATATAATAAAATTGCCCAAAATAGACTTAAAATATGAATAGATACAATATTAACTGTATGTATACCTGTGAGTGAGTCTATAAAAATAGTACAGTTATATTTAATATCTATTGTATTGAAAAACTGAGGATTATTGTCCTATTTTTGCAAAAATAGATCACAAATGTCTTATTTAGAAATGGAGTTTGGAATGGAGAGAAGTTTGGTAGCCTATTATGCTGCTGTCGTACAAAGATAATGTACTTATTAGTTTTCTTTCTTCAGACCTGATAAAGTCTTTGAATATTTGTCCTCTGGGGCCCGCTTAACCCCAGTTTTGGTACCTGTTCCTACTAAATAACTTGACGACATTGTACGGCATTCAGAACTTTGAACTTCGCAGCACGAGTCATATCACTGTGACATTCAGTTTATGGTTTCAGTTGAGTTTCAGATCACCGATGCTTTCTTTTTTCCTCATTACTTTCATTTTACAAGAATTGTACTACAGGGCTGTGTCCTGAGTAGTGAAACTGTCTATTGTCAGTTATGGTCGAATCGCGTGCAGTTGAACCACCTGGAGCTTGAACGTTTCACCTGATGATCTTGTAACCATCTGCAGATGGCGGGGCAGTGAGAATATTAGTCAAAATTCGATGCTCCTTGTCTTCCAATATCGGGTTAATGGAGATGGTGTGTGGATTTCTCCTGGTGATACTTCCTTGTGACTATTTCTACATCTGTCACTGTCGTTGTCAACTTCCCATTTTTTGCTGACAGTATGTAAATTATTGATCAAGCACGGCAGCATTAAGATGTTGCAGAACTCTCTAAGTGTTGCAGCTACAGTCTTGGCAGGACTCTGTGTGTTTGTTTACATCAAGAGCAGAAAACTCTCACGCCTCAAGCTGTCTTTTGAACTCTTGCATGCAGGCATATGTGCCTCACTGGTGTGATGTGCCATTGCTTTTGAGTCACACTGCTGTTTCACCAGCAAGACTGACATATATGGCACCGTCAGTTCTACGTTTGATCAGTAAGTTTGGCGATTGATCTCATAAAATGCTATATTTCGGCGTCAGACATCTTGTTTTATACCTGCTGATTGTTCACCCATGAGGATATTACCATTATTTACAATCAAAGAGGTCCTTATTTACTTGAAAAATACAAATGTAGATGACAAGTTTTTTATGACTCCATTGTCAGTGACGGCTCTGCGTTGAACTAGTTCTGTACATTTTTTTCGCACTCCGCCTTTTTCTGTCACTCAGTCCACAGATCAAGGGTTGGACTGAGACTAAGCATGTGACAGCATTAAAGCTCAGGGGAAATTCCTTCAGATGATGAGAACTAAAAGCCTCGCAGGAAAGGGAAAAGGAAAAGAGGAAGGTGGAGTTGAGAAATACTGTGAATTGGGAAATTTCACTATAAATGTGATAGTGTTGGTTTGGAGGTTGTATGGTTTTCGTAGTAAATATTGTTGAGGTGCGAGTGTTTGTAACGATTGTGTTGACTGTACATTCGAGCACCTCCTGTTTTTAATACCATGACTCATCACAGATTTCAGCTGTTCCAGGACGCACACCGCTTCAAAATAGTGAATATCAACTTTCCACATGGCTCCTAGCTAGGGACTTGTGCAGAGTTCAAAAGGGGAATCGGTTTACTCTCGAGTTATGTCAGCACATGACATCACGTGAGTGCATTCCTCAGCTGGCTCACTTGGCAGGTATTTGGGAGAAATCGCCCAAGCCAAGAGGAGCTGGCTGTCAGTGCATTATGTAGCACAAGGCGAGCGCTTCCACAGAAAACTTTCATCCAGAGCAAGTAGCCAAGCAGGGAGGTTTTTTTTTTTTTTTTTTTTTTTTTTGGAGTTACTAGTTGTATTTTCTAATTATCCAAATGGGAATATGGAAATTGAAACTTTTTCCCGTCTAATTAATTGTGTGCCGTGATTAAACAGGCACATTGTTCCACAACGTAATAGGCTCAAATTTCCCCAAGGAGACACAAAGACCGTAGACACTTAACTTGCAGATCCATGCTAACTTAGTCCAAACAGATAAGATGATATGGTTGGGGTTTGGTTATCAGTTATTGAAGTCTCTAAAGTGAGCCGAAGCTAAAAGATTTGATGTCATTGGTGAAACTTGGCAGTGTTAAAGCTATAAATATCTTATTACTGATAGTAGAAATAGTGAAAACTCCCCTTGCCTCCAAAACTGTTATCTTTTTGATAAGAAATCTGCTGATTCACACCTCATACTTTTCTTTCTTTCTTTTTTTTTTTTTTTTTTTAAAGCAGGGAGAAGTGGATGATGCTTAAAGGTTTCCTAGCATTATCGTCCTGCAGCAATGGCCTGAGGGACTCTCTGGACTGAAACCAAGGTGAGAACCATAGTCACAGCCAAGGTTTGTTTTACACAATACTCCAGTGCAGTTTGGAAAATGAACACCTGAGAACAAACTCCAAACTTAACAACAGAATTGTGTAGACAATGTCCTAAAACATAACAAATATGACTTTTACCTCTGTGTTGTATATAATATATGCTTTAGAATATAAATAGGGTCTCTATTTATGATATTTAAAGGTCTTTCTTAAACGTGTGTTGATATTGGTTCTAATTCCAAAGTTTATAAGGAAAGGAGTGAAAATCCACTGAATTCTCTTCCCAATTTCCTCGCAAGTCATGTTTGGACTTCAGTGAGATTTGCGGTGTTTGAATTTTAATTTGGAGTAGGGATGAATATTATCGATTAATTCATAAATATTTAGTTGTTTGACCTTGTTGATCAGTTAAAGATGAATTGAAAGGAGTGGTTTTTCTAGGAATAGGAACTACTCTTTCAATAAGGATGATTAAAAATACTTAAATATTGTTTATATAATTAATGGGAAAAAAGCGCGTCATAATCCGTAATGATTAATTCATTGTACCATTAGGGATACAGTAAAAGCAATAACTATTAAATACCGTTTACAGAGAAATTCGATAAGATACATGGATCTGAAGAGGGGCATTTAACAGAAATGGGCATTCTGACCCCCCCCCCCCCAACTACCTTATATACTGTGGTCTGGATCAGGAGCCTGGAGGATGTTTTCAAGTTGTATTAGATAGTCCAGATGACCCTGGACTAGACCAACCTCCAGGGGAAAAGCTCCATCCGGGATCCGTTATCTACCCCGTATATGTGCGGATTTGGGGGGTGGCAACCCACAGTATGTGGGACAAGCAGATGGGTTGGTCCGTATTTCACTTCACTCTGCCCCTAAAGTCATTCTAACTCATCAAGCCATGATCCTGTTCAATGACCGGCTAACCTGGTCCCGGCTGTGACGTCCCAGTTCAGACAAGGGGAACAACTCCCATGACTTTCAGCAATGAAGCTGAGTTTAGGCAGTGGTTCTTCCTAATGTCGAAACTGTAAACATGGCCATGGAGAATGGAAATTAATCGGCAATTGTTTAATTTAATTGAGTTAATTCTTATCGATGGTCAATTGTTTTAATATAATAATAATAATAATAATAATTAATTATTATTATTATACTAATACTCAGGGAAGCCAGTTCACTGAATATATTTCAAACCAAATTAAAAACATTTTTATTTTCATCAGCCTTTGAAGGGAGATAAAAATGGGGTGACAATTCTGTGACCCCATTCTTTATATTTTGTGTGTAATCAAATCTTAATGTGTTTCTTATTTATTTTATTGAAATTTTATAATGTATGTATAATCAGTTTATCTATACTTTTGTACTTTTATAATTTTGTGCAATCAAATTTTAATGTATTTCTTATTTCACCCTTGTCTTAAAATTGTATTTTAATTTTGAATCAATGTGAAGCACTTTGGGCTACAGTTTTTGTATGAAAAGTGCTATATGAATAAAGTTTATTATTATTATTACTAATATTGATAATAATTTGGAGAAAACACAAATTGAGCTTCTTAAAGTATATGAAATAGAGCTGCACAATATATCATTGTGCGTGTGCGCAGTAGTCACACTGCAGGTCCTGCAATGTAGGAAGTGAACATCTGGTAACAAGACTGGAAAAAAAGAAAAAAGACAAGAAATTCACTGTAAACAAATATTTGATGCCAAAAAGATTAGCAATGTTAGTTATTTGGAATTATTTTGGATGGATGATACTGAAACATGTTTTCTGTATCAACAGTTGTTACTACAACGAGAAGTAATGACTTATGTCCAGTTGTTTTGTCACCACACAGCTATTATATTCTCCTGAGTAGTTTTTCATGCATATATGTTGCTGGGTTTAAAAAAAAAAAATCACAATCTCAGTTTTTTTCCAATATCATCCAGCCCTATATTCAGATACATTATCTGATATCACCTGATGTTAATACCAGCACTTAAAATATAATTTCATGAATGTTTGTAGCTGATATGCATCTGTTTTGTCAGGTTAAAGTTGAATTTGTGATCATTATAAGATAATGTGATTCAGGGCAGTAAGACTTTAAAATTGCTATTATTGTATTGCCTACATAATACATCTGGTTTTACACACTTACATTATAATGAAGATTTCATAGTAATCTTTGCATAAAAGAGGGGATAAATAACAGTGAAAACAATGTAAACAAACAGAAGATAACTGTACTGACATGGGCTATCAGCCCACTTGTCATTGTATGCATCATTGTAGCAATAGAATTTCACAATTGGTGCACGGTTAGTCATCAGAAGTGCTTTTGCTCCGCATGAACAACATACTGAGGTTCAAATACATTTCAATGCTGGGAGCACCACCTTCGAAGTGTAGTGCACTTTAAAATGCTCTCTACTTTATTTATTTGCTTAAAGCGGTTATGTGCTGTCAGTGAGCCAGTGCTCTTAATTGAAACTGCTGGCTGGTTGCGTATGCACCTCTGCGGTTCATTTGCTAACCGTGCTGCTTGTTGGGATGGATGCTTGTGCTTTTCTAAGGATCACACTGTGGTATTCAACAGCTTGGGTGTGCGCAGTATAATGGATAAGAAGATAAATGAATGTACAGTATGACAGCACTGATCAATTAAAACCTGAGTTTGGTTATACCTATAGATGAGCTGCAGATGATCATACATTTAAAACTTTATACAACAGTCTGATTTCCACAATGACATCTGAATCTCCCTTCTGGCATTGCTTTCAACCACAGATAAATTAGTGACCAGATTGTTGTGAAGAGGCTCTTATTTATATCAGTTAATCAATTTTGCAATCCCAGGACTCTTTGTCTCTTCCTCCTCTGCTACCAGCTCTTTTCTCAGTGCATTTCTCTGACAGCTATAGCCCAGCATTCTGAGCTTTTCATACAGAAAGCCCTCCCCTTCCCATCCTGCGACATCCTGAAGTGACTGCCAGTGTTAAAGATTCATGAGCATGATCAGCTTTCAGTAAATGGGAGGGGGGCTGGCTTTTGGTTGCACTCTGGCACTTTAGAGCCATTACACTGCAGTGATTCTAGAGTGGACAAGCTTTTGAGAGGGACTTGGTAACACGCACTGTGCATGCCTCTAATACACGGCGTGTTTTATGTGTTTATGTCAGACTTTTGGTCATTTGTAGTTTTAATTGGGTGTGTAATTGGGTGTTTTCTGCTGGACAAGGTTGTATGTTTGCAACAGCGGCGCAGAAGGAAGTGCCGTCAAACACTGACGTCCTGAATCTATTGAACACGCACCATATACAGTGATACCGAGAAAGGGTTTTTATCCTTATAACTCATTGTACCTCCTTTGTGATAAAGGCCCCTGACCTATTTTTGCTCTCTTTGTCTTCCCCCATCTTCCTCTGCTGTCTTTATACTCTGATCTCATTTTCTGTCTAAAGCTCACTTTGTCATTGATCTGATTCCTCTACTTGTTAAGAGTGACATGCCAGCCACTCAAGTCTTGTTAAGCTCACCCCAGATTCAATCTCACAGCTTCATATCACTCTTAATCTCTATCAATCCATCATCGCGATCCTTCCTCTTTTCTTTTTATACCTCTTCTATGAACCGACTGGATAGCAGAACATCTGGTTCAAGGGAGCAGCAGCTGTCATTAAGGCCAGAGTTCGCTGCAGACCCCCAACCACGCTGCACTGTGTTGAAACCGATATTGTTTGAAATACATATTAGTCTTCAATATTGTCTGACACAGTTCCAATATATTTGTGTGTATTTTGGCACTCGCAGCCAGTCCTCTCACCCTTGCAAATATTAAAATGTAAAATGAGAAGACAAAACTCCTCTGGGCCCCTCCTCTACGATAATTCCCTTTGCAGTTTGGGGGAAATGTATAACTAGCTATGCTGTTGTGCTCCGGATGAAGTCTTTATTGGTTCTGCATTTCTCTTACAGTGCCCTTTGTGCAAAGAAGCCATGTGAGGACAGATTACACACCAGCGAGACATTGTTCAGTGCCCCACAGTGGTTTTGCACTTTCTGGAAGGGCCTTCATTATTATAGTGCAGGAGACTTCAAAAGCTTCCCCAGTAGCGTTTGATGCAGTTTGATGCACCGTCATGCCCAGCACTCCCCTTAACTCTAGAAGCATAGGGTGTGTCTCTATAATCAAAGCCCTGCTAACCCACATGATTACAGGAATGGCACACTGGTGCATGCCCTCTCCCCTTGGCAATTAGATGCTGATTTTATTCCCCCGTTCCATGTTCCTATGTTGCACTCTGGCTGGAATGGGTGATTCAGTGGTTTTCGAAGTCCCCCTACTCGTGATGTTCATGGAGACTTGCTCACGATGTGTGGTTATGGCAGCTGAAATTAATTTAACAAACCCATAGTCAAACATCATTGTTAGCAGCGAGGTCACAGCTGTGCATGACCCAGAGCGCTTTGTGTAAAGTTTCATCAACTGATTTTTTATTTTTTTTTATTTTTTTCCCCAATGAAAAGAACATCTAGAAAAGCACAACAAGGTAGTCCTGCAGTATTCCAGTTCACCCAAACAACTGATGAACAACAAAAAAATAAAATCACTTTCTGACACAATTTAATGGGTCCCTTCCTGGCCACTAAATTTCAGGAAAATCCATCCAGTTGGTCTCGTGTAATCCTTCTGAAGGGACGGACAAACAGATCAGCAGTAGCGACATCAGTGCTTGCTCTGCTTTCGCCTAACAATTCCACAACACAGTATGCCATTTTTCACATTATTATTGCACGATTCCACTGTTGTCAGTTATGGCGCAAAATGACAAGTGTCTGAAATCTCCCTTTTATTGCTCACTGCTGAGGGTTTATTATACAGGCAGTTGTGAATGAATGAGGATTGGATGAGGATGAATGAATGATTTCACACCATAACCTCCTCAGCAGCAGAGGTAATAAAATTATAGAGATCATATGTTTACATTAGGAATTTGCAGAAAGTCATTATCCTGTTCAGTGGGGACTTTAATTCAGTGTTGCATGATTAGAGGAATGAGCCAATCATGGTTTTGCTCTGAGATTCAAAAACAAATTAATAAAAAAAAAAATCTTTATAGATCATCTGTAAAGGCTGTTTGCACCACTTTGCCTCAGTCTGTGTTTTCCAGGGACTAAGACTGGACATTTTTAATATGCAGAACTACACTATCTATTACTCAGACACTTACTTCGACATGTTATTATTAAGATTATAATAATTATGTCTTCATTCATTCATTTATTTGTTTTGAGCAGAAGGAAAAATGTGTGTATAAGGAACTAATGGCAGAGAAAATACATTCAAAAATAAAGGTAATCAAACTAGTAGAAATTGCCATTTAAACAAGTAATAACGAATAAATTAATTGTGTACTTTTCAAAAAGCAGTGGGAAGAAGAAAACGTATGAAATCCCACCCACATCTCACATGTATACAAGATAACATGACGTTTGCTTCCTTAGTAATAAAGTAACATCTTTGAGTCCTAATGTAAATAACAGATAGTAAACTGATCTATATTACACAATGTGAGTTTGTCACGCTGTAAGAGTGTATGCATGAATGGGTGAATGTGAAGCGCTCAGGGCACCATGAAGGTGTAAAAAAAAAAAATGCTCACTGCAAGTGCAGTCCATTTACCATTTACCACATCCAGTGTTTCACTAGGATATGTGAAAGTCACAAACGGCCATTGTTTTTTTTATCTGATAAGTTGAACAAATGAGAGCTCCCAAAAGTGATCATGGTCCAAACTAATTCTGAAGTTTGGAGAAAAACATTATCACGCACTCAGGGTTTGGAGTCTGTAGGCAATAGCAACATGTCAAGACTATATGGCTTAATAGTGTTATGCTGGAAATAGTATTTGCACCACAATGTGCCCTCTGGTAGATAAAAGTTGTACATCATGTCTTTGTGATAACATTACAGCTGTACAGTGCTGGTTATAGGTGTAATTGGCTCTGCCTTTCTGGTGCTTATTGCAGTGTGATACAGTGTCTCGTACAGGTTGTACCAGCTAAGTTTGACAGGAGAAACTGTTGTCGTCTCCAGCACTCTGGGCAGGAGCAGCCCCTTGTTGTCTCTACATTCCTGCCTCGCCAGACTGGATGGCTCCAACTCAGTCCTAGAGAGTCTGCTCCGGTGACACCTAAGATATAAGCAATGACACACACCTACGATCACCTCCCCCAAGTACACCCAGAACTCTCAAAGTCAATTGTATTTGGCTTTTTTTTGTTCACACGTGTTTTAAAATCTAATGTGAGCTCCTCTGATCTGATAAACAGGGCTTGAATTTTGCTAAATCATCAAAGTTACTTATGACCTAATGCTTTTTTTTAGCCTTATGACTCAGTCTCACACACACACAAGACATAAGGAAAATGCAAAGTTGTAATGAAATGCAGTGTTGGGTTGACACAGTCAGAGCTGAAGGTTCAGTGCCTAAAAAATATATACATATATAAATTATATTAATTTTCTTTTTACGTGTTAGTCCAACTAGTCTTCAGAACCTCTGTTGTCATACAAAGGTATTCTCTTGTTCTTTGGCTCCCGAAGTTTTTCAGTTTTAATGATATGCCATCGGTTCTTGTGCTCTCCTTGTATAATGGTTAAGTGATGGAAATGCTCATGAATAATTAATATACACTCGTCCTACTGAAAGTAGATCACCAGCGATCATAACAGACAAAGATTAGAGTCCTGCCTACTCATTTAATCGAACATTTACACATGGAGAACTTAGCCCTAGCCTTAATGCGGTTAAACCTCTTAAAAAGAAAAGTCAAAAATCAGAAGAAATATCTTTACTACATATTGGGTGTGATGTTTAGTATCCAAGTTGCTAGAGGTTTATTACGGTGTTGATAGTAAAGGGGAGTGTAATTGAGAATGCAGAAGTACTCTAATTTTATAACAGAGTTGATGGTTGTTGAAACTTTGGCTCTTTGACTCATATACTAACACTGGACTTTTCTCCAAAAATACTGTGCTAATATAAGGATTATATTTTTTATTTTATTATTATTTTTTTCCCCCATCAGTGGCTTTTATTTTGTTAGAAAGCTCTAAGTGATTTGGTGGTCTACCATCTGATTTGTCCCCCCCCATTAGTTAACTATGGTTGAGTAAATCTCTTTGATATCTGCTGTGACTACCTTGGGTGACTGGTTGGTATGGCAACTTACTCATGGTTTTGGAGCTTTATGTTAGAAAATAGCTTTTCCTCAACAGACGGCTCAGCTTCATAAACACAACTCTAAAATTACTGTTACAAAAGCTTGATAAAGTTTACTGTTTTACTATGCCATTCAGCTAGCATTTTGTATCGGCTCACCCATGACCCCTCACTTGACAGCTTTAAACGGCGTGTGTACAGCTCTGCCTCTATTGCTCAAATATGGTTACTTCAATTTATTTAAATCATAAACCACAGGCATCAAAACAACAGTTCAGTAACAATTGGTCATGATTCCACTACTTTATATAAAGTTCATAGGTAGCACGTATGTAATGGACGGGAGGAGAATGCTAGTTGAAATATTTTGGTTGGTGTATTTAAAGGACGGTAATATTTCTTCAGTCATTTGCTTTAAAAAAAAAAAAAACCCAGATGTTTTAGAGTGTCATCTGTGCTCCAGTGCTCACTCTGGTCTGCTGGTGCCATGACAGGGAAGTTTTGAGTTTTGTTTGGAAGTGAACTCTTCCATAGCAGCTGATGATGATAATTAACTCGGTGACACACCTTCATGCTGCAAGTGCTAACAGTCGCCCAGCTGTTTATAGCTGCCCAGGGATCCAGGGCATTCTCTAGGATTAGAAGTCCCTCACCAGTCTGCCCATGTGAACATCAGACCCCCCAGCAACAAAACCGTTCTGCCAGCTTGTTGGCCGGGCAGTCTGGCTGTCTGTGTTGGTGTCATTGAGACGTGCCTAATACTTCCAGTGTCTCTTATTTGTCTTTATGTACAATGACCCATCATTACTGCCATGTCAAGGAGACGAAGGCATCCAATCGTATTCGACCCAGAGGGACAGCCACAACCAATCGGGGACAGAATCCCCATGGTAACTTGTGTTGGAAAGCTCCAGTACAGCCAATAGGAATGAGGAGTGCCACTTAGCTTTGAGAGTTTAATGGCCTGTTTCTGTTGTCATTAATAAAAGCGCACAACCTCTGCTACAAAGACTTGTAATTTCAGTGGCCAGCACAGTGCCCGAACATTAAGACACACTGATGGCATTTAAAACAGCATAATGCAAGGACACCGGCGCAGTGACTTTTTGTGTATCATTATCTGTCTTTACACTGAACAGGCCAACAATATTGTATGCATGTTCTCAAGTCACTTGCCCACAGAATGTGTTTTACCCTTCAGAGTCTCCTCTGCCTCACCAGCCAATCACCACCGCTTTGACTTCATCCATTTGAGCACCGACCCTACCATTAGCTTAAAGTAGGTCACTCCAGGCCAGAAGGGAGGCAGACTCAAGTTTGCATGGTCACTAGCTCTCTTTTTTTTTCCTTTTTTTCTTTTTCTTTTTTTTTTTTTTTGTTTAGCCTGCTCCTGCTAATCTATGCTATTCCACTCTGCTCTACATTGTGCTGTGCTGTACTCTGTTCTGCCTTATGTAATGGCTGAGCAATGAGCGCTGTGTGTCATTGCTGTTTCCGTGGTTAGTGGCTGAGAGTGGATCACTACACAACATCCCCCTGAACTTGTGCTGGGGAAATACTTTCCTCCAGTTTTGTCTTTGTTTGCCTGAGTGTCTCCCTCACCCCTCCCTCATTTACACTCTCAAACCAAGGGCTGCTGATCGCTCATCTTGCATGAAGCAACCAAAAATGCCTTCTGCGTCCCTTTTTAAATGTCACAATTTGTCTTGGAAGATGATCTAAAGGTCTAAAAGAAGTGCAAGTGTTCCATATTCTATGCCACAGATATCGTCTTGTGTCGAATTCCAACTCCATTAGCCACCATCAAATTTTGGTTCACATGATGGTGGTAATTAATAAGACATTACTTTGTTCAATTATTGATCGCTTTTCATTTAATGGCATGAAGTTCTGCCTGTGCTGACTGGAGAGAAGAATAAAAGATATATAGGTTTGGAGGATGTTTAAGATGTGCAAGAGGGCTGATCTTTAATCTTTTCATGTAGCAATGGCAGTTTACAGGGGAAACGGCCATCAGCTGGTTATATTTGATGTTACAAAATGGTGACAGTTTTCTTACTAAAGACCGTATGCTCAGTTTAAAAGCATTTTGACATTTGATTTTTGAAATACTCCAAAAAGCCTGTACAGGTAACTCATTCTCAGAGGTAGTGAGTGAAGACAGACACATGTTGTGATTGTACATCCACTCTAGCCTTACTGTGAGCTGCCTTTGCTTGGTACCGTGCAGTGAATGGGTTTATCTTGGTACATAGTTGAGCACACAGCCTAGTGCTGTGGGCTGAGCGCCGTGCTCTCATTTCAGCCTCTCTGGGGAGAGCTGCACCATCAGAGAGAAATGATTGAATCTCTTTCTCTGCTCCATTTTCACTCATTTTTCCTGGAGTGGATCAACCTGTGCCCTCAGCACAGGATTGTGTGCTTATATACAAGTGTGTGTATGCCAATACTTCTGGTGGCTGAATGCTTACACACCTCCTAAACTGTTGTATGTTGCTGATTTTCCATTAAACGTTACATGCACCATTTATATGAAATCTGTGTTTTCCTTCTTATGTGTTTTTACAGACGCTGATATGCATTGAGGATGAGTGGAGTCGGTGAAAACGCATCTGACCCTGCCAGGGCAGAGTCACGAAAACGCAAAGAATGTTCAGCTGAACTGTTAGGACCTAGGTAAGATATGGCGGCTCAACACTCGTATAAGGTCACCAGTATATATACATTTGTTTATGTATTTTGCTGTTTTATTGTCTGCAAGTTGACATCGTTTTGCAGGAATAGCTTTGTTTTTGTAACCCAAAGACCTCTGTTATTAAACATAAATTGGAAACATCAAAATATTTTGCTTGTTTAATAGGTCCTTAAATATAGTAAGACTTCCAGTAGTATACTGTAGGAGTCACGGCATCGTGCTGTGGCATGTAGCCCTGGAGCATTGTCAAAGTCTGTAAAATAAATCTGCATAATTCATTTGTAGACAAGGTCTCAAGAAAGTAGGTTTTCCTAATTGATGCAGCGACTCATGTTAACATAGTGAATAAAAAAATACAAGGGGGTTTTCAGATATATTTAAAGCCATATGGAGCATAATTGACCGTCATCACATTGCTCCCTTGACTCTGCTCCAGGCTAAGGTTTGCAATGGATGCATCTTGTTAGGATTTGCAGCCACATCTAGAGGTGGATTTCAATGAAAAACTTTGATAGACTTCTGCTTTGCTTTTCATTGTATTTGACTCACTGTTCACTCTCTTGTTGTAGTGGAATTACAGATGCCACTCATTTCACACTTAATTTGCACATGATTGAACCCTTTCCTCTGTAATAATTTATTTCATCAGCTGTTAGCACCTTCTTGTCTACATTTTCTCACACTAATGTCTTTGTGCCTATAGTCCCAAGAGGAGCAATGAGAAGCGCAACCGCGAGCACGAGAACAAATACATCGAAGAGCTCGCCGAGCTGATCTTCGCCAACTTCAATGACATCGACAACTTCAATGTCAAGCCTGATAAATGTGCAATCCTGAAGGAAACTGTGAAACAGATCAGACAAATAAAGGAGCAAGGTACGAATATAGTGGGACTGAATCCACACTGTATCTGCCCTTCTTACAGTATCTCTGCACCTGCAGGCGGTCTCTGGATTGGGTTTGGAGGGATCAAATGGATTTGATGCTTTTTGAAAATGTTGCTATTTGGAGTGAAATACCATGTGAACATTTTTGAATTTCTGGAGTGGCTTTAAGACTTCAAAATAATCACTGTGTGGCTCTATTTTGGCATAATCATGTATTTTAATAGCATTAATTTTTATGGTTTTGATTCTCCTCTGCACCACAGGAATTAATGTTGTTAGCAGCTGGCAATATAATTGATGTAATGTTCCCTCCATCATATAACATTTATAAACCAAAGCTGTTTTTTGCAAGCTGCTGGTCTCCCACTTCCATTAGGAGCCAGAGCATCAGGTAAATGCATCACCGTGCTTAGCTGTACTTGTCAGCTGCTCATTTTTGGTGCCATTAAGCAATTAGTTGATGTCCTCCTTTTACTATTCCTTGTTTTTCCTCGACCCATCTAAGCCCAGCCATTTCTGGGAGGCTTTTTCCTCCACAACCATTTGAGATTATACTGAATGAGTTTCATATTTCCACAGATAGTTAATGGTGATGTTACATTGTGATGACACTCATATGTAGAAGAACAGCAAAAAAAAAAAAAAAGAGCAGGCCACTGTGGTATACATGAATCAGACGGGCTGATGACGACATCTCATTTTATGTGAGTCACAGAACCAAGCGTTATGTAATGGTGAGCAATGTGATGCAAAAATCACACACAAACCCTGGCTACCGTCTGTCCGTCCCTCCCCCACTCAGCTGTCTTATTCTAATTCCCTCCCTCCAGCTCCGCGTTCCACCAACCATTCTTTTCCCCGTTCAGGTTTTTTCATTTTTTCCCTTTAACGCCACACTGGAGTGACATCCCTTGTCTGCCTCTGAAGGCATAGTTGTGTTTGGAGAGCAACCACAGAATGAAGGGCTCAACAGTCAGTGGTTTTCTACTTTGTGCTCCACACCACAGTGGACAACAAGAGATGGCCTTTATCATTAACATTGAGTGTTGCTGTACATCATCTTACAAGGGTCAGAGTAACCATATTTACCTTGTTGCACTTGTTGCTGAACCAGGAAAACCCTTGAATGCTGAATGATTTAGAAGTCTCTGGCCTTTAAATACACGTTACATCATTTTTATGGCCACCATTTGTTCTTTTAATCACATCTTGACTGCCGCGCGTCTAGTGACATATTGTATAGTAGTATTGGATTGTTTACAGGACGCCTTTCTCTATAAACTCATAGAATTATTTTACCCTAACATCACTGTGTAAGGGATTCCCGCACTTTTTGTTGAGGTCATTGAATGCATCAAATTCCCCAAATGTGACTTGATAACTGTTACTGATTGGTGTCACAGCCCCGCAGGGTTTGCAGCATAACAGGTCTCATCCTATTTGAACATAGCTTTTACATATATACTTCACTAAAATTAGAATGCAGTTACGTGATATCATAAGCTTTGCATTTTCTGCTTTTATTTGCTATATCCTAACGGGCACTCTAATGAGTAATGATAACTTTATTGAGCCTATAAACGAAGTTTTACAACTTCTTTTAGTATTTTAATTGCTTACTCCTGCCAGTTCAAGAAAGCTCCGCTATCACTGGCTGCGTTACAGCATTATGTAGAAGCTTCACCTGTCACATAGAAGTTTAACCCTTTAACTCTTACTAACAATCTCTCTGACACTGTATTTGACACTTTACAGCAGAGGTCTTCAACCCTGGCCCTCGGGACCCACTGTCCTGCATGTTTTAGATGTCACCCTGCTCCAACGCACCTGATTCAAAGTAGTGGGTCATTATCAGGCTTTGGCAGAGCTGGATAATGGTGTGTTGGAGCAGGGTTGCATCTGAAACATGCAGGGCAGTGGACCCTGAGGGCCAGGGTTGAAGACCTGTGCTTTACAGCATTCAAAACAGTGGAAGTTATGAACTGTTTGCACGATCTCCTAAATTCAAATGGCTGAATCTGAAAGCTGACATCCTGAGCTTTTCGACACTATACAACACTTTATTGTAGCAATGTGGTGTTCAAATACAGGTAGAAAGGTACAGTTTCAGAGACTTCCACACAAGCTAAAAAGTGCCTGGAAATAACGAAAATATGAAAACATCATATGGATACTGAATGTTCAAGACTAACAAAGATGTAAAGAGAGATTTTCTGATACTTTTATTTTGAATAAAATATAGACACCTACGCAGCCTGTTATAACTCCAGTCTTAACAAGACAAGAATTGAAAATGTACATGTCACACGTTCTGTAGCAGTTACACCTACACCCAACCCTGATCAGTAATCAGTTTCCCCCTCTTCCTGGCATAGTTCTGCAGACGGACAGAGAGCCAGTAAGCACTGCACTGACATTGAGTGATGGGTCTGTACCCTGGGCAGCTGTGCTGGTATACTGGTCCCCGCTGGGCCTGTAGATGTCCTGCTGATGCACACATCATTAATGCTGAAAGAGATGGATGTGGGTCCGTGTGGTGTTGTACTAGCCCACAGTGCAGGGGAGAACCTGCATTTGTGTCAGCTCTCTCATATCTACACCGCAAGACAAAAAGGAAAGACGCAATTTTGTTTGCTTTTCTCAACAGCATTCTCCGACCATATGGTCAGCCCTCTTTTTGGCAGGTGTGACAGTTAAACGTGTCCCCCCAACAGCCCACTCATATTCCGCCTCTCATCATCTCCAAAAGTAGGGCAGTCTACACTCTGAACATAAGGCTTCGCTGCATGGTTATTAACCCAATCACTCATCAACAAATGCAGAGCACCAAAGCACAGGTACAGGATAGAGCTTAGAGGATACTCCACATTTTACCCTCTGAAAAAAATCAGACCATATGATCTAGAGACTGAAAGAGAGTGCATTGTATTTGTGGCACAGTCTACTATGGCGCATATAGGCGTGCTATATTTATCTGATATCACATTGTTGAGGAATGCACTGTATTCAATGCTGTATGAGTAACAAGTCATACTATCTATACTGACATTTGATTTTATTATACTAGTTTCTGTTATCCAGTATTCACATGAGCATTTCTAAGAAACAAGCCAGTAGAGTTTTCAGAGAGAGATTGTACGGTTTCTAATCAACAATGAGAATCAAAAAAAGTTTAAAATGTTATAAAATAAAACTCGGTAGAGGTTGCAGTTGTACTATTTTGAAGAGTTAAGGTTTCCATTTGCAGCTTGACCACCATAACCCCTTGTGTTTTTCTTCTGCACATAATAACGCAGTCCATCCAGTGACTGCTACCAGCATGGCAGCTGCATGCTTTGACACACATTTACAAATACCTCTCACTTTGGTCACTTAGGATTTGGGTTTGAGCCATGGCAGCACTTTTTTGACAAAGCAACAAAAAGTGATTGCTTGCTAATGGGAAAGATACTTGTTAAAATTCTTGTGAACAGGTGACCTCAATTTCAGGGGAACAACATAAACTTTTTTTTTTTTTCCCCTGGTTGCAATTTTCCTGTGATGGTTCTTTTTCTTCACGTTGTTTCAGAGTGTCTTGCAGAAAAAGGCATTCGAGGCAAACATACTTAAAATCTGCGTTTTACTCTCTAAACTTCTGTCTTCTTCCTCTTCAACAGAGAAGGCTGCAGCAGCAAATGAGGAGGAGGTGCAGAAGGCTGATGTCTCATCAACAGGCCAAAGTGTGATTGACAAAGATGCCTTGGGGCCAATGATGCTGGAGGTGTGTGAAGAGTCTCCTCTTGCCATTTTGTAGTGCTGTATCTGAGAAGAAAATGTTACACACATACTGAACACTCAAACTGATGCACCATACACTGAACACTCATCTAGACTGTAATCCACTTGTTAAAGCATGATAAGTATATAATGAAGAGTGCTAGCTACGGAAAACAATCACCAATGGACCAGTAGTGGTTGTATGAGTGTAGCTGTGTGGAGTAAAAGCTGCCAGCATCTTGTATCTGCCCTGGATTGGCTGTAAATCACCAACAGAGCAATGGCCTCGTTGTCCTGCGGAGGGCCACTGAAGTGCTTACGTATAATGGGAAAGAAAGCAACAGCCTGGCGAATGAATCAGTCCATTGAGTCTGTCCTCTCACTCACTTCCTCCCTCCCTTTCTCTCTCCTACTTGTTCAGTTCTCTGTTCTCTCTCCCTCCCATCGTCTCTTCATTCGCCTCTAGATCTGTCCTGTCATGGAATATTTATAGCTCTCCAAGTCCAGCGTCACTGAATCGACATACTAACTCGCAGCTAAATATAGCCCGGTGTAGCCTGCATGCTTTCCCATCTGTCAGCAGCCCCAAAACACAGTGATCTGCCATTCACACCCGCCCCGCTCTAGCCACGTCCCTGTCCGCCCGCCCCGATTCATTGTAAGACGCTGTGAGCGGGACGGCTGGCAGCAGGGTACACACCCACACGCCCCGTGACCCTTTTCTCGGAGTCACAGCAGCCCACTACCATGAACCAGAGAGGGTGGTAACAGACATGGGTCCACTGTTGTCTTAACCTACTGGGAGTAAGTGCTGTTCTGTCACATGTTGTAATATATATTTTTAATTCCCTTAAGACTGTAGTATGATGATACGCAAACTAGTTTCAGTTGATACAGACAATTGCAGTGTGCGTTTGCAGATTCTTTTCATGTAGAAAGTGAATAGCTAATTGTTGGATGTCTGACATGGGGTAAAAAATTTAAAAGAAAATTAAAATTAAAAAAGAAAATTTAAAGTAGAAAAATTCTGGATCCATAATTGCAATTGAAATATGCAACTACTAAGGTTGGTATATTTTAATAGACACAGAGTATGTGTAAGATTTTAAGGAAGACATCTCAGATTCCCGCCCCTTAAAAGTGGAAGTAAGTTGTGGTTTCTGACTGTACACTAAATCTCTTTAGGTTTTGCAGCAAATTTGGAGCAAATTACAGATTTTAGGGCGACATTGTGAGCTTAGGGAGATTCATTTCAATTATTTATTTATTTATTATTTTTATGAATTAAGAGTGATGGTGCCAGATTAATCGACAACAAAAATAAGTATTGGTTTCTGAGATTATAATGCAATTGTGACATCAATGAATATTTATAGCGCTACATTTGTCATATTCACTTACTGAGATAGCTGACACATGTATTAGATATTGAAAAGATGGAACCGTTTGTGTTCTACTCTGTCATAGTCTGATTTTTGAAGCCACTTGAGGACTTTTGGCACTTTTGGGGCAAGTGAAAGACAGATGAAATATAATATTCATTATAACACCCTGAAAATTTTTAGTTTTATTTTTTATCAGTTTTGCTCCATTAGAATTAGCCCATTGTATATACAAAGCAAATACCATCCCTAAAAAAATGCCTTTTTTATATATATATATATATGGCCATGACTGCAGGTGGGGATAAGATGATGGATAATTGATTGTTTGTAATTTAGCACCTCTCAACTAAGATACCACTTACTACTACACTCTTCACACTACATTTAAATCACATCAATTTTAAATGAATGCAACTACAAATCAAAGCCCAAAATTGAAAGAAAAAAAAAAGATATATATATATTTAAATCCATCTTCTGAACCTGCTTTATTCTCAGCAGGGTCACAGAAGCCTATCCCAGTTGCCCATAGGCAATGGGAAAGGTGTCAATTAGGGCTGACATATAGAGACAAACAACCAACCACTCTTACATTCACACCTGTGGGTAATTTTAGGTTGACTAATGAACCTATCAGTGCATGTCTTTGGATGCTGGGAGAACAGGGACAACACACGAACTCCCCACAGGTCTCTGGATGGAATTGAACCCAGCACCCTGTTGCTGTGAGGCAGTGGTGCTATCATTGCACCACAATGTAATATTTAATTCATTAAAAACAAATGTATAAGGAGTTAAAAAAATAACCATATGGCCATGACTTGCTCCAAAAGTAGACTTAACACTTTATTTTACAAGTGTTTGTAATTTATGTGACAATAGACAAGCATTTCTTGCATTTAGCGGCATTATAAAACCTCTACTCTCCACTTCATGCTCTATTCATTCTCTGCTGTGTATTGTAGTAGGAGGTAAACCAATATATAATCTTCTTTTGAGACAGTATGCATAATGAAACAGGTAGGAGGAGTGCACAGTGGCTCAGAATGCACTTATTTTGGGTATGTTCATTTGTAATGGCTTTATTCATCTCCTTGGTGTATATTTAATCAGGGCACTAAAAACTGAGGAATTGGCTAACTCTACACTGCAAGAACGCCTGGTGGAAGGCAAGCGCTGGCATTAAAGAGTTTCCCACTTAAAGGTTATACATTTGAAGCTCTCTGGTATCATTACTTGTCACAAATGTCTATTACGTACACTATGTGAATTCACTTTGTGGGAGAATATAGATGTCTATAGATTAGGATTATTAGTGTTGAGGTGAGGAGCTGACACCTTGACAGGAGTCTCTTATCTTGACAGGTTTTAAAGCTTTACAACCACCAGAAATCCCTTTTTAGGGCTCCGGGTAATTTGACAGCCTAATTGACACCATCTTGTCTGTAATGGCTAACCTGGGGCTGTGTTCTTTCAATTAAATCCTCCTCCTTCACATCCTCCAATCTCGGTAGACACATGCTTTTATGCTGCTTTTTGTCAGACACTGATGTTGAGCATCTGCTGGAGTGATGGATGTACCCAGCACATACTGTACTAATCACCTCTTTTGAGACACAATGTAGATGTACTGTTACAACTTGATAACACCTGGGCTGAAATTCAAAACTCTGTGGCAACTAGCTGATACACAGTCGCTACAGCTCAGCAACAGAAGACCATGTCATTAAAGATAACATAGTACACTGCTAAAATTTGTTGTTCCTGTGCAAATAAATCGGTCATTTTTCGTATTTTCACAGCATTAAAACCAATGTTCATGACCTGAATTTGGCTTAAGTGTGGGTTACTAAGTAAACAGTCAAACATTTTTGCAAGGAAAATGAGAACAGGTTAGGATGAATGTTTTAAGAGGCTTCTCAGCCATTGTGTACATATTTACTCTCCTGCCTTAGCCTCCATTTGATGTTCTGTCTGTACCGTATGCACTGAATAGTGTGGGGCGGGGGAAAAAAAAAGGTCAGTCAACTTCACTGTTAACTGTTCTGTCTTATCGTTGTTTCTTCTCACCTCACAGGCTCTGGATGGCTTCTTCTTTGTGGTAAATATGGAAGGCAACATCGTGTTCGTGTCAGAGAATGTGACCCAGTACCTACGCTACAACCAGGAGGAGCTGATGAACACCAGCGTCTACAGCGTGCTGCATGTCGGGGATCATGCCGAGTTCATCAAAAACCTGCTGCCCAAATCCCTCGGTTAGCCTCAAGCTTATTTTCCCTGCCAGCATTTGCTTTCCTTTTTTTTTTTTTTTCTCACCCCTTCCTATCACTGTCTGCCTCACTCTGTCACCTGCATCCAGTTCATTGTATGTTCTTGACTGTGCAGGTATGTTCTCTGTGCCGCATCACTCCCACCTCTGCTCAGAACTTAACAGCTTTTCGTTTGCACCATAGCTTTGCCTCCTCTGATCTTAACACCCTCGCTTTTCTTCCTTCTCCCAGTTTAGACAGATTTGTTGTACATGCCTGCCTGATAGTGGTGTCATCTTAATTATAATGCTAATATGTTGAGTGTTATGTAATCTTAATACACACCGTTGGAGTCAGGCAGAAGACCTATAGGTTCTTTATTTTCCTCTTTTGCTGATGCTCAGCCCAGGCATTTTCTCTCTGTCCTCCCTTCCTCCTCCTTTCAGCTAATTAACTTCCTTTTTCAGCTTCTCTCCCCTGTCAGCAGCATCGCTCCCTTCCTATATTCTCATCTCATGCCCTTCCTTCCCCTTCTCTGAAATTTGTGTTAGTCTCTTTCTTTCTGCTTCATGCTCACACCAAGTTCCGGTTTTCGCGCTTTTGTATCAAACCACCCTGAAAATCTTTGTTTTCCTGTTTTCCCAAAAACAGGTCATGTATTTCTTTCGGAACGATTCCTGCCTGTTAAATTCCTCTAGTTATCAGACTCTCATTTCCCCTCTTTCATTCAACATCCTACCTTTCTATCTCCTCTCTCCAAGAGGTGATGGGAATGTATGTCAGTGCTCCCCATCAGGAGCTCTCCATAAGTCCCTTCTCCTCTTCGTCTCCTCTCCTGGTGCCTCAGATTGAGGTCTGAGTGCCCAGCCATCTGGGTAAGAGAGCAGCACAGAGTGAAGTACCCTGGAAACGATCAGTGGGCTGTGTCCCAGATACTGGGAGATTATCAATGCACTGAATGAGATCACAAACCAGATGGAGTGCGATGAGAGTTTGCTAGAGAGAGAGAGAGGAGTTGTGTATATGTGGCTGTACATGTCTGTTTTTCTGTCATGTTTCCATGTGTCTGTGTGTGCAAGTACATGCGTGTTTATGCCCATGGAAGTGTTGGAGAGAAGAAGAAAGATTGGCAACGGGGTTTTAGAGGACATGCATATGGAGGCCTGGCTGTGATGCATGGCTGTGGATAGATGGCAGAGGGCTCAGGGTTCCAACTGCTCATTATGACTGATCTCTACCCAGCAAGTGCCCTCTCCTTTTTACACTTTTTCCGCCTTCATTCTCTCCGTCTTGCTCTCATTATGTCTTTCACTTGCTGTTTGGCTTGTTCTTTGTAGCTCCCGATATCCCTGTTTTGTTGTGCAGTCTTGGCAGCAGTAGATTTGTCAAATAAAATTACCAGGAGGCCGCATAGTAAATCTCTATTGTCCTTTTTTGCTGCCTTGTAGTGAATGGAGTCCCGTGGTCCAGCGAGGGTCCGAGAAGGAACAGTCATACGTTCAACTGCCGAATGCTGGTCAATCCCCACAGCGAGAGCCAGGACGAGCAGCACGAGCATGAGCCTCAGCAGCAGAAATACGAGACCATGCAGTGTTTCGCAGTTTCTGAACCCAAATCCATCAAGGAGGAAGGAGATGGTATGAAAGCAGAAAATAAGTGGGAGGGGGAAGTCCAAACTGGCAGAGCAAGAGAAATAATACACAAAAAATTCTATATTGGAGAGCTCTACTCTCTGCAGTAGTAGACTATAATGGATTCAAATACATAGTTGATGTAGATTTGTTTTTTATGCATTCATTTTTTTGGGATAGGAAACTCACTGTAGGAAGTTAAAAAGGCTAACTTGGACGGCCACAGAATGAAAACCTGTGCGCTAACATTAGAGTTGTCATTTCCTGTACATTACCGATTATCTACAGATGTTCTAGCTTGCTTCTTTTTTTTAAACAATACATCATTACACACCTAATCCTGCTTATTGCTCTGTTACTTTGGTGAATAACCATGTTCCATGTCCAAACTACAGCTCAGAAGTTAATTAAAACAATCACTGAAAATATAAATGTTTCCCTTTGAAGCAACGCTCAAACCTCTTTTCCCCCGTCTGGCTTTCTTTGTGCACCAGCTGCGTGCCAGCCATACTTTTGGCATTTACAATATCTAGGACCGAGGCCAGAGGTGTGTGAGGGTTTGCTTGTATGTGTGTGGGGCAATCCAGGATCAGTGGTTTACAGTTGAGGGAATTTGTCCAGCCATAGAGAGATGAAGGAAAGAGAGAGAGAGAGAGAGAGAGAGAGAGAGAGAGAGAGAGAGAGAGAGAGAGAGAGAGAAAGCAAGAGAATTTCAAGAGATTCACAGATCTAAGGGCCAGACCACCCAGGAGGCCTGTTTACATGTCCAAATGAGGAATGTGTGTGTGTGTGTGCGTGTGTGCGTGTGTGCGTGTGAACCCTGGCATGCATTTCTTTGCCAGTAACATGTGTGTGACTATGGGCATTAGTGGCAGAGGAAAGTTGGAGGGTAGGCTTTTTGGGGTCACTTCATCCCTGGACACACAGTGTCGTTTGTGTGCGTGCGTGCGTGCGTGCGTGCGTGCGTGCGTGTGCGTGTGCACATACGTGCATGTGTGCATATATGTGTGTGCATGCCAACTGCCATAATTGAGCGATGGCAATCTTTAATGTTGGCTAGAGGAGGCGTCACCAGTGTGAGGTGGCACTGTAGGTGAGGCCAGCCAGAGACACATGCACGTGAGTGCAAGTATGTGCTCACACACACTCGTGCACACACCTTCCAAAGGTCACACTTCATCATTTCCCTTGCCAGCGATTGCTGCTCCTCCTTATGAAAGGAGCGGAGCCCTGATCCCCATGCTCATTAATAACTGTATTAATTATGCTGCTTGGGAATAACATGCATTTCATTTTCTTTCCCTCCCTCTGTCTCTATCATTTACACCCCCATCCTCCTTTCTCCTCCCCTCTCCCCATCCCCCTTCATTTCTTCTGTATGCCTTGTCTTCCACACATTCCCTCATATTGTCTACTCCTCCTTTTTCTCATTAGACTTTCAGTCGTGCCTGATCTGTGTGGCTCGCAGGGTACCCATGAAGGAAAGACCCATGGCTCCCGCAAATGAGACCTTCACCACACGCCAAGACCTGCAAGGTATACAACCAAGAATACAAGTAGAAATTCAAACTGATAATGCATATTACATAGTAAAGCCAAACAGCCTTTTCTCTGTACACAAATAAACCAATTACTGTTCCATTAGGTTGTAACAGGCATAGGGAAGATTTTAATTAGTGACTGTTTAGAAAGTTATTTTCACACATATATACACAGACAACATATCCTTTTGCTGTAATGCTGCAGCCCCATTTATTAACTGGTTTTGTTAGTCATTTATTAGCAGCCTTTTACTCTTGGGTCCAAACAGCGTTCATCTCATGTAACCAACCTCTAAATTAGCTTATGCTACAGTGGTGGTATTTATACACTATGTTATTGGTAAAGGCCTGTAGGTTTTGAATGAGTTTGATGTACTTCACCACCTCTGTCTACACTCTGGGTGGTAGACTGTCTAAACACTGGCAGAGACAGTGGTCGGTGTTTCACCTAGTCTTTTATGTGCTTGGAGTATTTGTGTGTCATAGATCCTCAGACACACACACACACACACACACACACACACACACACACACAGACACAATTCTGACATAGTGATTTTTCTGTTGTCAACCACCCAAACAATTTATTTTTGCACGTATTACATACCTTTTATGTCTTTCTACCCGTGTTTCAGGATAATAAATAAAAAAGTCTGCATTTAATTTTTTTCCTGATTGAATCATGAAATTGTAATCTATTAGTTTTAAAAGCTGTTGCGAGTATTGTACTGTAAAGAGCTACTTTATGAATGGCATTTATTTCCTATTGCTAAGTTAGTTCCTATCACTGTCAGTCCCTCAGTAGGCCATAGTTCAGCTCTTTCAGTACATCACTGTTTGCTTTTAAATTGCACTCCAGTCTTGGACAACTGTTGCATTACTTTGTGTGTTTTTACACATTTTTAGGTTGTTTCAAAGGCTTAAAGTCTAATATTTAGGCGGGGAGGTATTTAATTTGGTCTGGGGCAGCATAGTGTATTCAAGAACCTGCCTTTGCATTTTAATTATGATCACATATTCATATTGTCTGCTGGTAATAATCTAAAATATAATTTTTTGCCAGAAAACTAAATTGCTGAGATGAGGGGACACCTGGAGCAAGAAATAACTAAATAAATAAACAAACCTTAGAGTCACCACCAAATCAGCATTAATGACCTATAATGAGGGTTGAAGATGATGAACTGTGGGTTACTTCTGATTAATACCGGCAATTTTTTTTCCACTTTTAAGTTCAGTCAGTCTTTTGTAATATGTTCACTTTGTTTATCAGTAACATGATTACCATGCAAATCCAATTTATTTGTCAGGACTAGTACTAGGAATGATTTGTCTATTGAAAATATTTCCACTGTGGAAAAGCCTTCAGGTCATGCCATCAGGCATCAGCTAACCTTCACCACACACAGTACTAAAGTAATCATGTATATGCTTCAGATGTGTGCAGATAGCCTGATATAAGTGGTATCAAATCCAGATAAGCTCAGTTGTATAGACATCATTACATAATTATTGGACCTCATTAATCTGCTTTCCCTATGTTTGCTATGTGTAGGTAAGATAACGTCCCTGGATACCAGTCTGCTGCGGGCATCCATGAAGCCGGGTTGGGAGGACCTGGTGCGGCGCTGTATCCAACGGTTCCACCTGCAGAATGATGGGGAGATGTCTTTTGCCAAGAGACACCAGCAGGAAGGTAATGCCAGTAATCCAAATTGATCTGTAAACCTCACATTAATATAATTGCAGATAAAGCCACAAAAGTGTCTTAATTTTCACAAAGATAGTCACAGATTTTGTTTATGTGGAATGAAACAAATCATTAAAGCCAAAAGTAACGCCTTGACACTTCCTGTGCATGTGTCCTCAGTGCTGCGTCATGGACATGCGTTCAGCCCCATCTACCGTTTCTCCCTTTCGGACGGAACCATTGTCTCAGCCCATACGAAAAGCAAACTGGTGCGCTCAAATGCCACTAATGAACCTCAGCTCTACATGTCCCTGCACATTCTTCAGAGGTATGCCTCACTACTTACACCTGTGTAGTTTAGCAGTTGCATGTTTAGCATTTTTCATGTTTTAGCCTGTTGATGCCCTCCAGCACAACCTGATGGGTTTTTACATATGGAGTGAGTACAATGTAAAACCATCCCAGCAGCATTGCAGGTCTCAAGGCACAGGGACATGATAAAATTAGATTTTTTTTTTTTTATTATTAAAAAGGTAGGTTTACCAAAGCTCCAAAAAGGAAAAATGTATACACCTTTGCCAAGACCAGGGGTGTCCAAATCCACTACTTGATGACCAGTATCCTGTCTGTTTTAGATATGCCGCTCTTCCACCACACCTGGTTCAATGAATGATCAGCTCATCATAAAGCTGAGGGGAAGTCTGATAATGATGTAATGGTTTCCAGGTGAGACTGGAAGAGAGTAATATCTAAAACATGCAGGATACTGGCCCTTGAGGACTAGATTTGGACACCCCTGGCCCAGACATTGCATAAGTACATTAATAAGTAAATTAAATATTAAAAAGTCATCTGGATAACTAAGAATATATTACTGTGGGAGTCTGTAGAAAAAATATATTTGAAAACTGAAAAAAATTAAATAAATTAAACTGTGTGTGTGTGTGTCTGTGTCTGTGTTTGCGTGTGCTTTTAACCTCTAGGGAACAGACAGTTTGTGGAATGGGCCAGGACATGGGTCCTGGCAGTCAGGCCACAGGGATGGCTCCCAAACCAATAAACTCCTCCACTCCCTCAATGACTCCTCCAACTCCAGGCAGTTTGCCTGGTTCGGGGCCTCAGGGCCAAGACACTACCATCAGCAGCAACAGCACGCCTTTTTCTCCTCCTGGCCCTGCTGGACCCAGAGAACCAGCTGCCATGGGGGGCCACATGCAGGGCTATCGTTTTGGCTGCCCCCCTCCACACAACCACACTGGGGGCATGCAGCCTCCACAGCAGGGCCCTAATTGGAGGATGAACAGCCCCTCCCGTGCCAGCCCCAGCCCTGCCGGGGGACCCCATCCACCTCAGCAGAACTCAATGCTGTCACCCAGGCACCGTGGTAGTCCTGGGGGTGCAGGCAGCCCTCGTGTAGCAGGAGGCCTGCACTCACCCTCCCCAATGGGTATGTGTGGTGGAGGGCCTGGAGGTGCAGGTAGCAGTAACAGTACCACCACCCACGCAAACAGCTACACAAGCAGTTCATTGTCAGCTCTGCAGGCCCTTAGTGAGTGCCATGGTGTGGGACATGGACATGGGACCCCTCATGCTCACACACTGGGCTCTCCAGACCGGAAGATAAGCTCCCCAGCTGGGATCACACCAGGGTCAGGAGGAAATACACATCTAATGTCAAAACTTGGAGGAGGCAGCGGTGCTGCTGCTGGTACTGGAGACTCATTTGGCCATCACACAGAAGTTGGCCCCGGGCACACCCAGGGACAGACTGAGAGCAGTCTAACTGAGCCAAAAGAGGAGAGAGAGGTACCGCCTGAGGGCCACGATGCTCACAACCGTCTCCATGACAACAAGGGTCACACCAAGCTACTGCAACTGCTTACCACCAAGCCAGAGCCTCTTGAGACACCTCTGTCCCCCAGCGCAGGAGAAGGCAAGGACCAGGCTGGGGCAGGGGTCCGAGGGGCCCACACGGGCGGGAACACTCATGCCACATCCCTAAAGGAAAAACATAAGATACTCCACCAACTGCTTCAAAACAGTACATCTCCTGTAGACCTGGCCAAACTGACCGCAGAGGCTACAGGGAAGGAGCTGGGTCAGGACCAAACCCAGGGTGGTGGCAGTACTGCAACTGGAGCAGAAATTGTTCCTAAGCAAGAGCCATTGAGCCCAAAGAAAAAGGACAATGCCCTGCTACGCTACCTACTGGATAAGGATGACACTGTACTGAAGGACAAGGTTCCTAAGCTGGAGCCTGGGGAGATAAAGGTCGAAGGGAAACATCCTCTTGTAAAGACAGAGAAACAAGACGCAGGATACGACCGAGCTGAACAGGTCAGTTTTTCACATGCTTTCCTTTTTTATTTCTATGCATCATTAAATGGGAATATTGAACACTTTAATCTCTTCTTTTGTGGCTTGAAATTAGGCTATTGACTACATCCTTTGTCTCTTCCTCATGATAAATTAACTTGAGCTGCTCCCAATACTGATTTGGTAACCTCCTTCTCTTTAGCCTGTTGCAAAACTTTGTTGCCCTGTTCTGCTCCACTTGCCTCTTCACTCTGTGTGATCTGGGTTAGATAGCAGATGTTGGTTCCTCTTGAGTCCCATGTTCACAAATTATATTACAGCTAAACACACAAACAGACAGGAAGGATAGAAAACATTAATGACATATACAGCCGCACTCGGATTGAAAGTTGAAAGTCTTGTCATAACATGGAAGATATTTTTTTAATGGTTAACTAATATGGTCTTTTTAATTTCCACTGCTGATTAACTTAGGCCAATATTATGGTGTGTGCGTGCATGTGTTTTATCCCCATTTGATGAGTTATATTTAAATAATGATAACAAATGTGAAAGAAAATTATTGAATTTAAAAATTCATTTAACACTAATGTCTTTATTGTCTTCGGTTCTGTGCTCCGTCTCCAATGCAGTTATCGTAAATATAACAAATGGGGAGAGTTGTCATTACTAAATGACAACCACACTGTCGAGGGTGCATTCCACAGTCTGCTTTGAATTTGTTACCAACCTCGACAGATAATCTGTTGCCTTTGCCAGGAGTTGGCCACCGCTGTTTATCTGAAAATGGCTAGATTAATCGTTCTATCAATAATATTATGCATGTTGTATGTCTTCATTCACATGAACACATCTGGTCTTTTAACTGCCTATATGCTGGCAGCCGAAGCTAAGGGAAGCTATCCTCCAGCTTCAAACAACTGTGACATTTGGAAGGAGCCCCTGTGGTTCTCTAGCCATTTGATCCCGGTTGCATTTGGCCAGAATCCTCAGGTTTGGCAGTGAGCTCAGGTCAGGCCTGGCACTCAAAGAGAAAAGGGGATAGACGAGTAAAAAGGGAATGAGCAGGGGAAGTGTAGCTGCTTAAACTCAAACTTTCCTCGGAGTGGACGTTTTACCGAGGCAGCGTTGTGTTGTGGAAGCTGCCGATACCATTAAAGCAAGACGGAAAGCAGCATTTGGCGAGACTCTTTTACAGGAAAATCTGTGGTTCAGAATTAAGTCTGCAAATGTAATTGTATTCTACATCACTGCTTAAGAAGAGAATAACGGAATAGATTTACAAGCAAGCATCACACACTTTGGCTAATACTAATCAGGCAGTTAAGGTTATATAAATGATCTTGAACACTTCAGTTACATCACATGAAAACCGCATTCATTGTAAGAGCATGTTCAGTTTTATAAAACTGTAAAGCAGTCTCAAACCACATTGACTCTGTGGTGGTGGGAGGGTATAGAAAAATACCCTGATTGACCCTCATGTAGATTCGCCCATCTCCAGTTTGTCTGTCCTTAAAGACACTGTTAGAACTATTACTGGCACATTTTTATCCAGACGTTTCCTATGTAGGCACAGACGCGAAGCCAGAGAATGTTATTGATCTATGTATGATGAGGGTATATGTGCATGATACACTCGTCCACTTGAGTGCATATGAAAAAGAGGAAAAGGTGATTGGATGGATAATAAGAGCTGCTGTTGAACTGAACAAAGAAAGAGAGATGAGAGAGGCGTAGATACCCCCAGGAGAGCCCAGCCTCGGCAGGCAGAGTGAAAATGATGAGCCATATGCTCCTGCATGTCCTCTCTGCTACCATGGAGATAGGAGGGGAGAGGGAGTGGTGTGCTTGTAGGAGAAGCAACATACGAGAAACAATAGCGTGAAATAAAAATGTCTACGCGTACTGATGCAGAGGACTTTGTTTTTTCTGTAAATGGCTATAATGGAATGAAGCAGGAATGTGAAGCGGTTCATTTGTGCTTTTGTAAAACGTACCCAGTTAATTTGAAGGTTTCCCAACACGAGAGACGTTCAAGCATGCATACCTCAACTGAAGTTTAATTGTCAAAATATTCCCTAGGTATTTGTTAAGAATGAACTGAGCTGCTGCTTCATTAGAGCATCACATTTGTTGTGAGTGGGTTTCTCTCCCTCACTGGCAAATTGCTGTTTAGCCATGTGTGAAGGCTGACTGTACTAGTTAAAAAGTCCACTCATCCTCCTCTCTTCTAACCTCGCCCACTGTTTTTTGGCCACCTCTCTCTCTCTCTCTCTCTCTCTCTCTCTCTCTCTCTCTCTCTCTCTCTCTCTCTCTCTCTCTCTCTCTCTCTCTCTCTCTCTCTCTCTCTCTCTCTCTCTCTCTCTCTCTCTCTCTCTCTCTCTCTCTCTCTCTCTCCCCCTCTGCTTCTCCTCGTGGTTGTTTGAGGGTTGAATTATTGATGGCTCAAGCTGAGCTAAATGAGAAATCACAGCAAAGAGTGGCTAAGGGTTGATGAAACTATAGGTACGGTTAATTTGTCCAATATGTGTATGAGATATGTGGCGGTCTATTGAAAATAAATTCTTTGCAGTTTACCACTAACCTGTTTGCATCACAGCTGTGTCCATATTTACTGCTTGTAAATATTAATGCACTAGATTTTCCCTAATGCAGAACAGAAACTCTTCACTTTTGTTTTAGTTGTATTGAAATGTATGGGTTTTTCTCCCTCCACCACATTAACCACAAGAACATGAGGTCTTGATTATTACTTAAGTCATATTTGTCAAATAAAAAAAACCCAAAAAAGCAGACATTAATATCTGGAAATATCATAACTTGGTGTTGAGGATTTCAACACAAATCCCTTTATGACTATAAACATGTGTAAGCAGGTCAAGAAAACAATAATGAATGAGTTTGTCGTATCCAAAGCGGCACCAGCAGTGGTTTATGCCCCTGTTGGCTCCATTAGTGTAGCTGTCCCTCTAACCTTTTTTAGATCCAACAAATGCCATGTCAGGCTGTATGTCATAACACATTACGTTCATGTGTGCGACTTGTGCATCCTATTAGCTCAGAGGATGTGCAAATGTGTGAGGGAGTGTTCAAGAATTATTAGATGTTATTCTTTGGCAGCAAAACTCCAACAACACAACTGAATGTAATTTACTATGAAGATAAATATTATTGTTGTTGCATTATCACAGTGGTTCCCGACCTTTTATTGCTCCTGACCATATTTTAACGCATTCAAAATGGAGATTTCTTTTTTTGGTTAAGATTTATGTAATAGTTTGCTATGTTATGCTTTCGGTAACATTGAGGCTATATAATATATGTAATGCACCTTTTTGGGTGTGTACTTCTGAGTTTCTTTTGGAGATGTCAGGCAGGTGAAGAAATCTTTCCATTCATTGTTAGGTCCAGCTTTCTGACTCTGACTGTCGGTCAGGTTGAAGGTTAGCAATCAAATGATCGGGTCAATCAAGATATGCCCTCTCGGTTACTATATTCTGCATTTTATTTGACCTTAGACTTTTTATTATTGTGTGGTGTTTTAATTATATAATAATATATTCAGTTATTTAGAAAAATTTTTACTATACTAGTAATTTTTTTGTGAATTACTGGAAATTCCAGGTCATGTCAAGGGTGAAAAACACTGCATTATCAGGTAAAATACTTGTTCTTTGTGCAGTATAGATTTTTTTCCCCTCAATGCTTCACTGTTAAGTGCGTTTTTGTCACTTGATAGTTTAGCCGCTGACCATCAAAACTTGAAAGAGATCAAGATAATTACTGATAAAGACTGGTGTGAATATCTTATAATGGTATTTTAGCTATATGGCCTTTCCAAATGAAATTATTGCTCCTTCATAAATGCAGGCTTTGATTATATTTTAGTGCTTTATAACGGTATGTGATTTCCCCCATCCAGGAATATAAGAGTCATTTGTTTATTTTGTTGATGTACAAATAATTTGTGTGAAGATAAAATTATTTATTGAAGATTTCAGAGGATGGGATTGAAGTTATTTCATATTTAATAGCAGAAAACAGGCACTACTCACTGCCACAGTCTTTGCATGGCAATTAATCTTCAAATATTGCTGTGCATACAGATTCCAATTAAAGTTGCAGCCATCCTTGTGACTTCAAAAATTGCCATTTCAGCTCTGTCAGAGGGGGCATAGATTTTGCTGAGTTGGTTTTGTCAACATGATTCTCATGTAAAGGGCTTTTCCTTTTTGTCTTACTTAACTTTTTTGTTTTGCTTTACCCACCCTATTCTCAGTTCCCTTTAAATGTCCTGGATGGACTAGGTCATGATGGCAACAGGACAGGGTCTCACTGTCCTCCAGTCCACACTGACATACAGAGACTAGCGCATGTCAAATTAGGAAACGTGTTAATGTAGGATTGGTGATTGTATCAGGTAATGAGTGCAGGATTTCAACACATTTGGAGATGTGATTAGGCTAATTTGACACCTAAATGAACGACCTAAAAGCAGTAACAAACAGGCTCTGACATGTTTGTAAATGAGGTAGAGAGACTTGTGTCTGTGTGGAATCACTAGAAGGTCTGTGATGTTCTGCAAATTATAATGTATATTTCCTAACAGACATTCAGTTCTAAACATCAACGCGGTTTAAACCAAGTACAGTATAGTGGCCTTAAGATGCAGGAAAGGAGGATGTGGATTACGTTACATGCACTGACATGCACTGAAAGAAGAGAGTAACAGGGATTGATAGAAATAGGACCCATTAAGTGTAAAAGCAACTAGAGAAGTGAAGAGAATAGAAAGTGGGAGGAGAGAGAATAGGAGAGGAGGAGGAAGAGAGCAAACTGAGAGCGAACAGGAGCATTACATCATTCCTGACCTCATTAGGGCTTTTCTCTCTCCCATTGCTGCCCCCCACCCCTCACTCGGCTACTCTGTCTAGCTCTCCCACATATCCTGTGTGCTGGTCTGTTATGTGGAATGCTCAGCATTGTGCAGCTAGCTGCTGTGCTGTGAATGGGGGGTGTTTTATCAGTCCTTTAAGGCAGAAAAGCAAAAAGGTCTAATTATGGACACGAGCTCAGCTTTAGTCCTTGGGTGGTAAGGATAAGTAGTTGTTGCGGCATCAATGCCTGATGTTACATGTACATAATGAATAGATACATGCCATTTTGTAGAGCACTGAAGTATAACATTGAAACAGTGGCTGGTGTGTTTTTTTCCTGCTGTACAGTGTGTCACAATCAGTGTCAGTCTGTGATTCCAAGTCTGCTGCACTCTGGTGGCCATCAGCACCCATTACAGTTTATTTATCTATAGTCCCCGAGGCGTACTTTACACAGAGGCATTCAAACCACCTAAGTTTATGTTTTCATTCAGTTTTGACTATAAGCTAGAATACTGTCCTACCTTTTATAGTACAATTTAACATGGCAGTAAAGCTCCTTTTTGAATACAATAGGTTCTTGTTCTGCTGAGGTTGTCACAGGTGTTAGTCGACTCAGACATTTGGATCACAGTGTTTAACAAAGTGTCTCATGTTGTTTTATGTGTACTACTCTGGGGGGAATGACAAGTGAAGCCACCTCTTCAAAACCGCCTCACAATCATCTCATTTTTCAGATCAGCATTTGGACCCTGTATGGCCTTGTCTTTGTTTGAGATAATTGTGTGAAAAATTAAACAAAACCTGGCAGATGGTCCAAAGCCCAGCTGTTTATGCAGCCTTGGGCTGTATTGGACTGGCTCAGCACAGCTGTTTACAGTAAGGGAACAGAGACCAGCTCAAACTTTGGCACCAACTTCATTCCTCCCTTGTTACTCAACTCAGAGTAACATTAGTAGTTGCATGGTTTTGTGGGGGAACGGTATTTAGAAAAATAAGATATTAAGTCTGTAAATCTATGTTTAAATATGTGACAATAAAAGCAGTACACACCTTTTTGCTGTGTATCTGACATCAGAAGTAGTGTGCCTAATATCTCAAATGAAGTGTGACCTACATTGGATTGAAAATGGTCCATTTTCGCCTTGAATTACATCTATATTATAAAGACAGCCAAGACTGCTGTTTGTACATCCCAGATAAAAACAGCTTATCTGGCTGCTGTTGTGTTTACACAGACAGAACTATCTTCACACTCTGTAAACATGTAGTCTTACTACTTGTATTATTTTTTCATGCTCGGTCATTTGCAGGTGAATCTGTAAGTAGTATAAAATATAAAGCTCAAAAGTCTCCATCTGTTTCTCATCTTCATACTTTTTTCCTCTCCTCCCTCGCAAGTCGTCGGAGTTGGACGACATCTTGAACGACCTGCAGAATGCTCAGCCACAGATCTTCGGTGAGCCGCGACCGGTTTCATTGCCCAGTCCTATGGACAAACAGAACATCATCAATGATATCCTGCAGATGTCTGAGCCTAACCCAGGCCTGGCAGCACAGCAGCAGCACAGAGGCATCGGGGCTGGCATGGGCCCAACGAGTGAGTGTACACTTATCGTTCACAAATCTTACAAGGAGCCTTAGATACAAAAAATATTATATTAAATCTCAACAATGATCAAAAACACCCCCAGTGGATAGAAATGACCATGCATTCAAATATACAAAACATGATTGCTATAAATAAGTTATATACTCTTTTTAAACACTGCTTTGACTAAAACATATTCGTGTCCATCCTTAGACTTTGGTGGCGTCAGACCTGGCCAACCAGGTAGAGGTCTGCCTGTGAGAAGTGTGTCTCTGGACATGAACACGTCCCCCCAGCAGCCTTTATTACAATACCCTATAAGAGCCACAAGCCCATACACTCTTATGCAGCAGCAACAACAACAACAAGCCATGATGGGAAGTCACAACATGATGCCAAACCAGGCTGGGATGGTCAATGCAGGTAGGTGTTGGGTGTGAGCTGTCATGTTTTAGTGGACGGTTCATAGAGTCTGAATGTATGCTGCTGCCTTTGTTGTTTGATTTAAACCAGGAGCCATAACTACAGTTGTGGGAAAATTTATTAGACCATCAAAAGTCATCAAAAACAATGGATATACAATCAATTAGTAACTGCTGTGTATCATGTGACTAAAATAGATGGAACAGAAAACATGGAACGCCCAAAAACACAGTTTTTGTCAGTACACTGTCATTGTTATTGATGTAAGAACTGAAGTGATTTGGTTATTATAAGAAAAAAAAACATGGAAAATGGTTAGATATTACCTCTGAAATTAAACTCTTATGAAGTATTTTTGTAGTTGTTGTTTGTCCAAACACATTATATTAGATTAGAGATGAGATAGAATTGTATTGATCCCTGGGCAAAACCCTTAGGAAATGAAGGTTCCAAGGCTCCATGTACCTTTAGTTGTACTAGACATTAAAATTAAGAAGAAATTGAAAGAAAACAAGGGTGGTATACCATATACTGTCGTGGCACAGTGACTCACTTCCTGTGACAGGAAATACATAGACACCCACACTAGCACAAAGATTTCCTCACAGTTACCCTTACGCGACATTCTCAAACATCCCTTCTGAGCTAATACTACTAAAACTTTTCTTTATTACACTTTTGCAATGTTCAGTGCAAAGTGCATCAATAGAAGTCTGTCCTGAGGCATCACTTCCCCTCCATCTATTGTTTTATTTCCGTAGGGCTTATGGGTGGCCCGCGTGCAGGTATGCAGCACCAGGAAGGCTGGGTCGGCTCAGCCTCTGCTCCTCCACTTGGAGCATCTGGTCCTGGGCCACAAGGATCCATACAGGGCAGACTGGGTCCCAACAACGCTCCCATGAGGCCCAATAGTCAGCCGGGACCCCGGCAAATACTTCAATCCCCAATGATGGCAAATGGTAAGAGACAGTTTTATTATGTGCAAAATACTCATTCAATCACACTATTTAAAATACATTTACGCATGAATGTGTACATGTATATTCAGTGGTTGACACAACTCATTACCGTTGGAAAAAATGAGACATAATGAGATTTTTTTTTTCTGACACCAAAGATCAAAAAGGCTTCACCATCATTACCTCAGTCCTGCTGGAGGTTGTGCGGTGGGGAGGATGTGGGTCATGCGCATGGTTTTCTTTTTTTAGCAGTGTACAAAATTATCCCAATATTGGAAGAATATCAGAAAACAACCTACCATGGACACGTTTTGTGCCATGTTTGAGTCATTTAACAGGAAAAGAAATACCAAGTAAGAATAAATATTTAATTAAATCCCCTTGGTCATATATAAAATAGCCATCAAATGAAAATGGTGTAAAGAGGACACCCCCCCCCACAGCTCTAAATAATTGGAGAGGCATTGTGAATGAAATTCACAACATGGAGAGACTGGTATCATATGACTGCAGAACGTAGATGGAAAAGTAGACAATATATAAGATGACAACCGATGCTGTTTATGTTTTAAAATCTCAAAAATGAAACGATAAAAAGTAAAAAAAAAAAAAAAAAAAAAACCCGAAAGAACTCATTATTCAGCCTGTCTTAATAAGAACAGAATAACAACAAAAACATCTCAAGGTTATGCTGCAGTGGGCTGATGGCAACTCCCCCACATGAGACTTTAAATATCCCACCATATGTGTATGCAGCATCTTTTCTCCAGGATGTGCACAGTTTATTTACCCAACTGAAACTCCTGCTTACATTGTGCTTAATACTGCATGCTTTGTTTAACTTCTGTTGGTTTCTTTTATGCAGCCCAGCCTGACATGGACATTGGTATGGTCGGCCACCATTTCTCCCAGCAGCAGGCTCCACCAAACCAGACAGCCCCCTGGCCCGACAGCATGATGCCCATCGAGCAAACGGCTTTTGTAAACCAGAACCGGTAAGAGTGCACAAGCAGCAGCATTCACAGGGAGAACAAGGATATATTACAAACATGAACAGGCCTCACATACATCTGAGATATTCCTCTTCTTAACATGACCCTTCTCTTTGCGCAGGTCTGTGCACTCGTCAGCCCAGGATGACCTGCTGTGTAGTTCAGGGATCGGGTCTAGTGATGGGAGCGCAGTCGACGAGGGTGCCCTGATGTCCCAGTTGTACACTGCACTAAAAGACTTTGACGGCCTAGAGGAGCTTGATCGCGCCCTTGGGATCCCTGCTCTGGTAGAACAGGTGCCTTTTGTCTCTAGTACCCTTCATGGGTACTTCTGTCAGGTTTTAGTCTTCCAACTTTTATGCTTTTACATTGTTTGATCCATTTCTGCGGATCCCTATTTCAGAACCAAACACTGGATCAGGATCAGTTCTCGCAAGATGCCTCCATGATGCTGGACCAGAAACCCCCCATGTACACGCAGCAGTTTGGTCCCCCACCATCTCACATGGCCCAAAGGGGCTACCCCGGTGCTCCCATGCAAGAGCCAGGTTTTCACGCCATGTCTGGCCAAATGGGTCCAAGGCCAGGGTACCCAATTATGAGAATGCAGGCCCGGCCCGGACTCAGGCCCACCGGGGTCGTCCCCAACCAGCCCAACACACTACGGCTGCAGCTCCAGCACCGGCTACAGTCACAGCAGGTATACATGCAGAATCATAGCACTTTGCTGCAAGAGACGCTGATCATTGATCTTTTACTTTTTTGGATATAACAACGCCGTTTGATCAGTAGCTCTGTGATTGCACACATCCATAGTTATATAACTATCCTTAAAACTGGCATTTTGAAAGGCATAGCTTAAACATTGGACAGTTGATCTTTAATGGAATTTGTAGCACAGCTCATCTCTATTCGCCTCTAAAAACCAAATGTCAAATCAAAGGCATTAACATAAGACAGGAATGTATTACATATCTAGTTTTGTATTTTGTCAGTTAACACAGTACATAATAGTGCATGTTCACTAATGTAATTCATACTCTTATTTATAATGTATTTTTTAGTTTATTTTACAACTTCTTAAATTGCATTGATTTTATTTTTATTTTGAGGAATTAACTACATTTTATTTAGTGTTAGTTATTTTAGGGGTTATGAAGAACACCTTGATTTAGAGAAGCTGAAACAGGTAGTAATCAAAAAGCAATCAAATATGATTTATATAACCATAATTTACATTATCAAATCCATTTGCTTCCTGTATCTTGTCATTATCAGGTATTAGCATGGACTATCATTTCTCTTTTTCACTTAAAACATTTTCACTTGTGGTTTTTATCTTAGTTTCTCTTGGTTTAATATTATAACCATAATAGTAATATAGTGGATATCTCTTTGAACCTACGCCTCTGTCTCTTGTCTTAGCAGAACCGTCAGCCAATGATGTCTCAGATGAGTAGTGTGTCAAATGTGAACCTACCTCTCAGAGCCAGTGCTCCAAACCAGGTAAGTGTCTCATGTTATAACCACAACCAAATATTTTCTAACCTTAGTTTAAGATTATATAAGATATTCTTTTAGTAGACCCACTACGGGAAATTCCAGTTTTACAGCAGCAGGATTATAGGTCAGTACACAAGAGGGGAAGAAGAGTATGACAGTATGTAAATACCAATTAATTTCATGAATAAATAATTCTATGATACAGTGTGTTCCAAAATGAATCCTGAGGTCGTACATAAATACCAGATCAGTATCCAACTGAAACGGTCTAACAGAAGTTGTGCCTTTTCTTTAATGTGGACGTCTCTGTCTTCCAGGGGACCATCAATGCCCAGATGTTGGCGCAGCGTCAGCGGGAGTTGCTCAGTAATCACCTGAGACAGAGACAGCAGCAGCAACAGGTCCAACAGGCCCAGCAGGTTCAGCAGCAAAGGAGCATGGCCATGAGGGCCCAGGGGCTCAACCTGCCTCCCAACATGGGCGCCGGAGGCATGAGTAACCCCCGGATCCCCCAGGCCAACCCCCAGCAGTTCCCCTACCCGCCCAGCTACGGTACCAGTACAGGCCTGGCCTCGCCACCTCCCTCTACCAGCCCCTTCTCCTCCCCTCTCTCCCCCAGCCTGCCCTCTCTACCCCCCAACCCCCAGCTCCACCTGCATGGCACCTCCTCCTCTTCCTCCACCTCCTCCTCCTCACAGATGTTGATGGGAAACACAAACATGATGGGCGGACAGTACGGGGCCGTACTCAGCCCCCAAATGCAGCACAGTGCCTTTCAGTTTCCCAACTCAGGTACTCCTCCAAACCCCAGCCTACCACACACCTCACCCGACAACCTGTGTGTGCCATTGTGTCTGTGTGTTGATGTGACTCTAGTTGCACAGCATCACATGCCTTTAAATAGTTGCAGTCAACTGACCTGGAATTGTTTGCACTGACGACTGCGTAAATCAACTACCATTGTATAAACCAAATCAGCAAGTGTTTCACCCTTAATCTACTGAATACAATTCAAATCATTTTCAGTATATGTAGCCATATATTGTCATTGTTCTTTGCACTGCCCAAAATGGTGTCCAGACATACCTTGTTTCTCCACCAGAGGGCACTCAGAGAACAATAATCAAAGATTACATCTAACAGCAGCACTACAGTTGACCTCTGACTGTTGGTGTTGAGTCTAGACCAGCTGTATCAGTCTGATTTATAATCTAAACAAAAGAGATTCTCTAATAAATGATTACTTTACAAATGGATATTTTTGATCTATCCCTTGCTTCTTAATCTGATCAGTGGCCTCATGCCAATGCTTGTTTCCTTCTCTCCTCAACCATTTCCTTTATCTCCTTCCTCCTTGCTTGTTTGCTGCTTCTGTGCATGTTCATAATTTCAATTACCTGCCTGTAAACCCAGATCCATCATGGTTTGCACAATCTTCAGTCTTAACTAATTACCACTTATATTTTCAGTGCGTTAAAATACGGTTTGTGTTGCATGTTTGTGTAGAAACAACCCGGGTCACCATATCGGTTTATATGTGAGTTTCTGCAGGTCTCCTAAGATTCACCTGTTTTGATGTGACTATCACAGGTATGAGCCAACAGGCAGATGGAGGGTTTGGGGGTCCGGGCACACCGCAGAGCCCCCTGCTTTCTCCTCGCATGACCCACACCCAGTCCCCGATGATGCAGCAGGGCCAAGGAAATACTGCTTTCCAGGGCTCCCCTGATATGAACGGTTGGCCGCAAGGAAATATGGGAGGAAACAGGTAAAGATTATTGGAATCTGTTTTTCATTTACTAAAAAGCATCATAGAAAGCATCTAAAAATTACATGTTGGTATTATGTGTTTTTTTTTATATATCTAGTTGCATTATATCAACTGCTTTCCAGTATTACTCAAAGCCTGAGAAACAAGTAACTAATATTAATTGCAGCTATAATGGTAGTGAAGAATATTCAGTGGTTTTTGGACACCCCATACATGTGTGATGCAATGCAATAAGAATCACAGTGTCATTGAACTCTGCCAAGTATTGGGTCATTCTCTAAACTCACATGTTCTCTTCTGCACATGCTCTGTTCTATCAAGGTCATGTTGAAACTGGCAGCAACTTAGGTTTGATATTTTTAACAATAATAATTATTAAACAATAAAATAAAAAATGTTTATATATATTTGTGTCTGTCTGATGCAGCCATACCTTTTGAAACACAAAATACACTATTTCAGGATGATATTTGAGATTATCTCAAAATTTGAAATGTCTGAACTACAGTATGTCATTAAATGTTAAGTAAATAAACCCAATAAACTATTTCTACATTTCCTCTTTGGTAAATAGGATTTCTGTCTGACTCATCTCAGAGTTGGTGTTGACGAGAACTCCCATGATCCCAAACGAGTTCATTAAGTCAACAGATTTTGCATATAATGTTTTATGGGGTTTAGCAGTAAATATTGTCATACTGTACTGCACATTTACTTATTTAATTACATATGGTAATGTAAAATAAGACACTATCCAGTTTGAAGTTTTTGTATCACCTTTCTGTGTGGAGTTTGCATGTTCTCCTCATGTCTGTGTGGGTTTTCTCCGGGTACTCCAGCTTCCTCCCACCATCCAAAGACATGCACCGATAGGATAACTGGTTAATGTAAATGTTTGTCTCTATATGCAAGCCCTGCAAAGAAGTGGCGACTCACCCAGACTGTACCCCGCCTTTGTCCATAAGTAGCTGTGATAGCCTCCAGCAACCCCTATGACCCCTAGTGAGGATAAAGGGGGTTCAGGAAGTGAATGAAAGTATCTCAATCACTGCAACTACTCTCTTCTCCACAGTATGTTCTCACAGCAGCAGGCGTCACCCCAGTTTACTCAACAAAACAACGGCAACATGTACAACGGCAATGGCATAAACCTCAACAATGTCTCCATGGCCACCAATATGGCAACCAGCAGCATGGGCCAGATGGCCGGACAGATGAGTGTCACGTCCATGGCCTCAGGGCCGTCACCCAGTTTGCCCTCCATGGGACAGGAACAGGTAAATACCAGTCCTGATGTCTCACTTCTCCAGTAGGCGTCTCATAATAGGAATGGTGGTGATGATGGTGCTGTGTACTACTGATGATATTAGAGTTCTTACAAGAGAGAAGGTTTACAAGTCAAAACCTTAGGGATAAACAAAATTGACCTCACGCAGTTTTACACGGTAATCAGGGGACCAAGAAAAACAAAAAGGTTCTTCTTTCTTTCTTTGTACGTATATGTGATCGTAAGCCCTCTTAAGTGTTTGGGTACACTTATTGAACAGCCACGCTAGTGAATAATTTACTCTGCAGTTTATGTAACTCTGTTGGCTAGATGTTCTGATACTTGCCTTGAACTTAGAGGACAATGATGTAATTAGCAGTGGGCACTTTAGAGCCAGACCATTTAGATCGTACACACATACGTTACCCTATGAAAGGCTGCTACGTCTCATCACTACATTCCTCAGCTGGTTTCGCTTAAAAGCACAACTGTCAAAAGAAATGCATGATTCAATCTAAACTGGCAGAAAGACAAGTCATACATACATGACTCACTGCCTCTGAAAATGATCCTAAACAATCTATACCTGAATGAAACGGCATCATTTATGTCAACGAACAAAGTTAATCATCCTCTCTTGTGTCTCACTGGTATTGTTAGCATGGCGTGTAAATGCACTGTTGTCCATGATGCTTTTAAGCCCAATAAAGGCCCATGAATATTTAACCAAGGTACTGCCATTTGATTGTCTGCACTTCGCACTGTTGTAACATCCCAGTTTATCTGTCACTTGATTTACTCCCTTTCCAGGATTATAGGAATATATTGGCACTTAGATTATTTCAATTATTCACCGTTTGGCCATTAGCGCTGGCTAAAATGATTTACTGACTTGTTTTAGGGTTGATGGTGTGTTCCTGGATGGTTTCTAATTGTTTAGCATCTTTCGCACACGAGCTTGATTTATGTGTTCATGTTCTCGAAGTTCAAGTTAAAACAGGATTGTCAAACATACGGTCCGCGTGCCAAAACAGACCAGTCAAAGGGTCCAAGCCGGCCCCGGGAAAAGGGACTGCACATATTCCAATGTGATCTGAAATGGGTCAGACCAGATAAATGTAGTATATCCTAACATGTGTGTGTGTGTGTCTGTGTGTGTGTGTGTGTGTGTGTGTCTGTGTGTGTGTGTGTGTGTGTGTGTGTGTGTGCCCAGATCGGGGTAATTGACATGTTTTTAACTGGCCAATTTGGTGCCTACAGAAAATTGACAGACACACACACACACACACAGTGATTACAATGATCTCTCCCAACTAATGTAGATTGAGATTAAATATATTTGATGATATGATACAAATCACCTGCCTTCGCCCCTTTATAGTTAGAATAAGCCCCCAATGATCCCCGTGACCCCAGCGAGGATAAAGCAGGTTCAGAAGATGAGATGAGAAATTCTATATTGCACAACCGATGTTTTCTAAAACCCCTACTGCTCAGTGTTTTGTAATACGTTTGTACTTATTTATTTTTTGTCTTCACAGAAGTACTGTTGACCCTCATGGAGTTCTCAACCCGAACCTCAGTGATCAGCTGGTGCAAGGAACGTGTCGGCCCTTTAAAAATTGTACAAATATGACATGTCAAACCACCCGACGGCCCCTCGGCCCGGACCGGGCCGTGCCCTGACCCGTCTCCCCAGTCCCCCTCTCTCCACCACCCCCACCACCCCTCCCCCCGAGTTTGCCGTCTGTCCCGGCCGGGCCCCTTCAGCGGCCCCGGCCAGAGGAGCCCAGCCCTGAACAGACAGGACATGTGAAGAAGGCTGGGGGAAGGATGGCGGATCTCTGTCCAACATGCCTCATCCTCCTGGAGGAGAGCCTCACGATGAGCCAGTCTGTCTGCTTGTCCAGCTGCATTCACCGTAGTGTGACTTACTGTAGGCCTCCCCTCCCAGTGGGGGACACTGACTTAAGGGGCAGCAGTGGGTGGGATCCCTCGTTCTGATGAATGTATTCCTCTCAGTGGACAGCGGCCATTTACAATCTCATCTCAACAAAATGACGTACACTGATTTTTTTTTTTTTTTTTTTTTTATTATTATTATTATTATTTTATTTTATTTTTTTGCCGTCATACCTTTCTGACGCAATTTGTGACTTTTCCACATATTTCCAAAATGGCAGCAAAGACTCCAAGTTAAGTTCAGAATTACGGATGGATCTCGTACACTTAGCCGGTTTTGCCTTTTTGCTGTTCTTTATTTTAATATTATTATTTTAGTTGTTTTTCTTTTTCTTTCTTTTTTTTCTTGTTTCTTTTCTTGTGACAATTAAAATGTAGAATGAAGATATGGTTGAAAAAACTGATCTTGAAAAACACTGCAGAAGAATGGTTGGAGTGGAATGATGATTTGTATGATTAGATTAATTTAGTGAAGAGGTTTATATAGTGTATTAAATTAAGTTTTATTTTTCTGTATAGATTCATTTTAATTATTTTAGATGATTCTTTATCCTAGTAGCAACGAGAAGAAATATTTGTAAAAGTGTGAAAGAGGCACTTTTTTATAATTTTAACAGTAACAGTGGTTGTGTTCTTTCTGAGAAGATTCTTCTATTAACCTGATTAATGGATTATACTTTGGTCCTGTAGTTTCATAAGAAGATGTCAAAATGAAATATGGTTTAAAGATGAATTACAGAGATTGTACATACAATAAGTAAAGCTTTTTCTATTTATTTTATTCCTTAGGGTATTTGTTTCCCCTGTCTGGTCATAACTGCCCTCGAAGCAGAGCGCAGTATTGTTCTCCTTTTTAATTTGTTTCGTTTTATTTCGGGAAGCGGATCAGGAGTGTGTTCTGATGTTCTGGTACGATGCAGACAGGGGTGGGGGCGGGCAGTAGGGACGGGTTATAAGGGGGTGTGCTGTGTATACAGTGTACAGATTATCGCTTGCTTCTCTGCCTTTAGCATAGAGCACCACAAAAAGTAAAAATTAAAAAAAAAAAAAAAGAATAAATAAAGAAATTAAAAACAGACAAAAAAAAAAAAACCAACAGGACAAATTCAACACAGCCATACAAATACTAAAAAAAAAATAATAAAAATAAACAGAAGTGTGCTTTCTATGTTGTCTGGAGTGAAAAATGCTTCATACAAGCTGCTAGGTGCAAACTGTTCTGGTGTGATGTAAACAAGCAATAACGATTACTTGAGAATCTCTTGGGGTTTATTGGTTTATTATTATTATTATTTTTTTGGTTTTGTTTTTGTAATTTTTGTACAGATTCCTGAATAAAAAGGACACGTTTTTTGCTCCACGTTTGGATGCAGTATTAAACACAGTTTTTTATTGCAGTTTGTACCAAGAAACACTACATCCACACACGCGTTCCTATTATATTATGCAGCATTTGGCTGAGGGCTGGAGAGGGATGTAGTTTGGAATCACGGGCTCAGACCCCCCCCCCCCCTCCCTCCTCCCTCCTCCTCCCCTCTCGACGCTCGCCCTCTCTGCCTCCAGCCATTCTTCTATCGCAGAGGTCAGAGTTAAGACTGCACGGTTCACCAGACCTGCTCTGACAGACACTTAGCCATATTTTATGACCTCAGGCAGTAAGTTCAACTATAAAGTGTTCAGTAATGACATGCTATTCTTGTGCCCCGATAAAACGGGGGAGGTTTTTGGGTGGGCGGGGGGGGGGGGGGGGGGGGTTCAGTTTAACTTTCACAAGATGAAAAGCAAGTCATTTTCTCTAACCTCAAAAGTACATTATCCTCAAAAACTAAACTTTTTTATATGAGATCTTTTAAACCCAGGACAGACGTGGAGCAAGCCAAATAATCTACACCTTTCAATTGGATTTACCACCTTTTATTTTCTTTTTTCTTTTTTTTTTTTTCCCTCTCTCTCTCTTAGTAAAACACCTGTTGGTTCACATGCTTTGAGGTTCACACAAACAAGAAATGTATGATGTCACTTAACAGGGTCTAATGTAGATACCGAAGCATTAAACCGGAAGAGAATCATTCTGAATGTATTGTCATTAAAGGCCTGAAAGTGTAAGATGATGTGTAACAGCTACTCTTCTCAGCATTTACGTAGAAAGTTTCCCCCATTGTTGCTTCTGTTGTTCTTTAATCGTGTTCTGTACTAAATTTGAAGCTGTAGCAGTCAACTTTGGGACAAAGAAAGTCTGCAGTAATCTCTATATAATATATATTTTTTGGTTGTCACCACTGCAGACGCCCTACGGCTGTTTGGCTATAGGCCTTCTCCATCACACTTTTTGATAAATGCTGACTTGATTGTAAGATACAGTCGTGCAGAGCTAGCTTTTTTGAGCCATTTTAAAGAGTGATTCACACAGCCCTTTGCAAAATTTCCAAAGATTGTCAACATTTTGAAAATACTTAAAAGCCATGTGGTAGCAATGCATTTTTTAGCATTTATAATGAGGACAGGTGCAAATAAGTGATTTTTTGCCCCTTACAAATATCCAGGCTTTGAACCCACAAAACAAAAATATTTTTTTTCTCTTAACTTATGGTTTTGAAGAACTTTAAATGCCCTTTTGTATTGTCTGCCAATTTCGTAGAGCTAAGATGCAACCTTGAAATGCTTAAAAAAAAATATATACAAAAAAAACAAAAAAAAACCCTAGCATAATGCCTTAGATTTTGTCCGTTCTTGTTCTTGTACATTACACCGCTGTCTGTATAAATTTGTATAATGACTTGTGTACAATATTGAATGGGTGCATCATTGTTCAGCTCTTCTTCAATGCTGGAGACTCGGTCACAGTTGATCTGTCTTTTTTTTCTCATCGCTCTGTTGGGTTGGAGAGTCTGTTGATTCATTTCCCCGTCACTGTTGAGCTATGTATGGACAGGATGATGCATAGGGATACTGAAGCAATATGTAATATACTATATGGACTTTCTAAAAGAAAGCTTACTGTTGTGTTTTCCCGAGATTCTTTTCTCTCTTTTTCTCTCTCTCTCTCTCTCTCTCTCTCTCTCTCTCTCTCTCTGCATTGTTCACAGGAATCACACTGTACACCCGCATCGACCTTTGTACCTTTAGTGTGTGTGAGCGTTTTATGCAAAATTAGATATACAAGAGAAGTTAAAACCACAGTTATGCAAGTTGTGAACTAATATGGCTTCGCTGACGCTATTTGCCTTGTAAATAAAGAATTCTGTTATTGCAATATTTAACTGAGTGAGTCTTATTTCACATGGTTAAGGTCAGAGATTTAACCCATTAATGACCCAAACATCCACTGGTGGTCTGATCCACTAATCCTATTAATATATGTAAATATTTAGTTTGTCATTTAATAGTCATCAGATATGATCCATGTTAGTCCTCGAGGAACAGTGTTCTGTATGTTTTAGATATTTCCTTCTTCCACACACCTGGAAGCCATTACATTATTATTAAACTGATGAAGAGCTGGTTATTAACTCTTAAGTGTCAGTGCTGATCTGAATGGTTTAGTTTTGTTTTGTACAGGTGTCAAAAGGCAACTCATTTTTATTTTTTAAAGGCTAAATTAAAACTGTTTGGACCAAATTTCAATACTAGTTTTCTTATATAGTAATTTTGGGCAAAATTTTCCATATTATTGATAATTTTGTAAATGTTTGTTCATTTTGTTGCTCATTTTGTTTATTTTTCTACATTTTGGTTTTTTTTTTAATTGTTTTTTTCCTTGATTTTGTTCCATTTGTGTCTTACTTTGTTCATGTTGCCAATTATTTTGTTCATTTATTCATAATTTTTGTTCATTTTATTGATAACTTTGGCTGTTTTTGTCAATTTTGTTGCTTATTTTATTTTTTTATTGTATTTTTTTTTTTTTTACTGTGGAACTGCTAAAGTCTCAGGAGTTAAAGGGTTAACTGCCTCACGTGGAAGAAGGAAATATCTAAAACATGCAGGACCCTCAGGGACTGGAGTTTGACACCTGTGTTCTACAACATTGATTGACTAGTCAAACCCATGAAGTTGAATCAATGACAGTGGATGGAGACATTGGGTATATCTTCAGGTAATTATGTATTTTACCAAAAAAAAGTCACTTTTTCTTCAGTAACAATGACCCTTTAACCCCTGATGCACCAGCGCTGATGCATTCTGACTGGATTGTTTAGTTTAAATATTCAGAAAAATTCAAAATTTTTAAAATCTGTTTTTACTGAGTTTTGTTCATGGAACTGAGTGAAGGAAATAAACAGATGTCAAAAAGCAACTGATTTAGGAAAAAAAGAAAAAGCCAAAACTAAAACTATTGGAACCAAATTATAATACAAATTCGATTTGTTATTTTGTAAATACACATTAGTTGTTTTGTTCATTTTGTTGCTTATTTTGTTTATTTTTCTACATTTTGTTTTTTTAATTTTAAGAATTGTCTTCAATTTAGTTCCATTTCTGTTGTTCATGTTACTTATTATTTTTGTTGGTTTATTCATTTTTTGTTCATTTTTATTGATCACTTTGGCTGTTTTTGTTCATTTTGTTGCTTATTTTATGTTATTTCATTTTTTACTGTGGAATTGCTTAAGTCTCAGAAATGAAAGGGTTAACTTTAATCTGATCTTAAATTAACATTTACATGACGGTGAGTTAAATATAGGAATATGTTTGTGTCCTCTGTTAAATGTATTGTCTAATGTCCTTTCCCTATTTGTGGTGGAGTCTGTATGTGGATGACTGTGAAAACAAGTTTCCCTTTGAGGACAAATTAAGTCTAAAAAGATAATAGAATGTATGGTTATAAATCACTGAAGAAAAATGTATTCGGGAAGTGCCATAAAAAAACATTTGGTCGTTATGTGTAAAAAAACAAACAAACAAACAAACCTGAAGGCCTTAAATGTGAATATTTCATTTATTTTATTCTATGTAAACATTTTAAAACGTATTATATGAGGGTGCACTATCCTATTTTACAGCATAATCGAACAAATCGAAAATGAGTCAAACTGAAGCAAAATGACATTTTATTCATTTACAGAAAAGCTGAAAATTCCTCAATTGCGTAAATGACGCGTTCACGGCCTGTGCGCGTGCGGAATTATCGACTAATACTTGAACAATTGATGGGACCATTGTTAATGTCCAGACATGAACTGTTTGTCAAACCTCTGCAGTGTGATCCAGAGTCAAATAAAAGGTCGATAAGCATCAAATAAAGTTAGTTTTACGTGTTAAAAACGCAAATATATGTGAAAAGAGTCATGGAACCAATGTAATCAATAGTCTACAAATACATATTATTTTCTTTATTCCAAGGCTGGAATCCATATTTTTGTATATAGCTATATCAATTGTCATTTTCTGCAAATAAATGCAGAAAATGTAGAATTTTTCCAGTGACATCATCACTTGTATTTTAAATGTGAAGCTATAATTTAAAAAAAAATGCAAAATATGCTATTAAAACAGTCTTTTTTTTCTGTTCTTATCACCCTATTTACCTCACATCTTCTTCCTGCACCACCCTGGAAAGAGGTCCGTTAGATAACATCTGATCAAGTGTGAGTGTTTTAATGGGAGGGTTGAGGGGGGGGGGGGATATGTGTGGAAACCTCTAACAGGCTTTAACAGGGTGGGTTGTCCCTAAGAAGAAGAAAACACATGGACTCAGCCTATTCTTGTGGAGCTTTGAGATGCATGAGGTAGAGCTGATCCCTGACCAATAGGAAGAAGGTACTGGGAGATGGGGGGGGGGGGGTCTTGAGCAGAACTAGTGCCCTCAGATGACCACAGACACATGCAGAGGAGTCCACACCTGTCTAGTCCAGACCAGGACATGACCCACACTTTTCCCTCTGTAAACCATCTAATCTTAAACTGAGGTAAGCTTGGTTTTTTTTTTCCTTCTTCTAATATAAAATCACTTATATTTGCACATGAATCTGCAAGTTTTAGTCGTATCTTTCTCATGTAATTGTGTTTTTATCCATACATATTCATATCATTGTATTGCTGTTAAATGTATTCAAGCAATATTTCATCATATTTATTGCTCAGCGAATGTCAATACTGATGTTATGGAAAGACAATAGGGTAATTGTAAAGTCCATAAAGAGGCTTTATTAATGTTGACCTCTGCTCTGGCCGCCTCTTGACCCTGATTTGTCTTTCTATTTACTGGTTGATTGGTAAACGGTTCTGAAAAAGACAACGCCATGTACCAGCCAGCCATTTAAAGCCACTAATGAACATTTTAAGTGTGTGTGTGTGTGTGTGTGTGTGTGTGTGTGTGTGTGTGTGTGTGTGTGTGTGTGTGTGTGTGTGTGTGTGTGTGTGTGTGTGTGTGTGTGTGTGTGTGTGTGTGTGTGTGTGTGCTCACCTGGAAATATTGCAAAATTGGCGGTACGGTTTCACTGAGGATTGTAGTTTTCATTGTGAACGAGCAGTGGGTGTGGATGGTGGTTAAGGGAAATGATATCAGTTGTGAATCAATAAATGTAATATAATAATAATAATAATAATAATAATAATAATAATAATAATAATAATAATAATAATAATAATAATATTAAAAGGATGGAATTAACCCTCAGGGGCGCACTGATATTTTGCATATTCAATTTTCTTTTCTATTTTAGATGTAAAATAAATAAATTAAAAATTAAAAGTTCAGATGCAGCAAATAAAACTCCTAATTTCTAAATATTATTTATTTAGGTGTGGTAAGCCTCTGTCATTGTCATGTTTCCTTTTTTAGTTTCCTCGCATTAAACTTTTATAAGTCACCCCCTCTCCTTTCTCCCTCTTCTTCCTCTTCTTCCTCTTCTTCCTCTTCTTCTCCTCCTCCTCTGTGCTAAAGGATCCACTTCCACTCGCAGCTTTGCCTCCTCCTTTCTACCATGTCCGTGTCCCTGTCCAGCATCCCTATTGTGCTCAAGGACAAGAGCTTCCACGCGGGCATGCTGAAGGCAAGTCCAGCGCGTGGGTTCTACCCCGGCCCCCACCCTTACATGGACTTCCTCCCTCGGACGCACAGCCTCCTCCACCCACTCAAGTCCCTCGGTCGTCTGGTGTCGGACACTCAGGGGTCTTTGCCGGTGCATCTGCACGGTGGAGCCCCCCAGTTCATCGGCCCCCACGCGCCGGTGCTCCAAGAACACGTGTGGAGCGCGTCTGGGATGTCCTACGTGAGCCACATGTTGCCCGGACATCCTCTGCTCTCCAAACCGGAGGAGCTGGCCGCAGTAGTGACAGAACACGCCACCGGTCCACTTTCCTCAGACTTCAGCAGCCCTTCCAGTGACAGGTCCTCCTCCTCCACCTCTTCGCCCCCAAAGGACCCTCTGTTTCGCCTCAAGACCACAGATGCGTCACCGGGAAACACGCGCGTGTCTTATAATTTCAGTGAGGATGAGCTGTTCATGGTTCTGTATGGATACTCCAGCAGCCAGGCGCGCAGCTTGGGACACGCAATATCAGGTGTTTCCCTGCTCGAAAACTCAGGTTAGTGAAAAAAAATCCAACATTATTGAAATCCTAACATGATTTTAATTCTACAGGAGCGAGTTTTTTTTATTTGCAAAATTAAATTCTCGCAGAAGCAACATGATCCTGTGTCTTTTCTTCTTAGTTTCTGAAAACCAAATTCTTCCATTGGACAAAGAATCACTTGATCTCCCAGATGGTAAGTCCACTTAAGTTCCCCCAACATCTGTCCTCCAGTATATGTGATTTTTTTTTAATGTGTATATATATATAAGTTTTATGTATTTATTTAATTTAAACGTTAACAGTGCATATTGATTCAAGATTTGGGATTCAAGAATGTTTATTGTCATTATGTGCACATAAAAGTTTACTTACAAGTAGTTTCCAGCTAGGTTTTAACACATATTTATAGAAAACCACTAAAGAATATGTACATCATATATAGAAAGAAGTGTAAAAACAGTATTTAAAGTAACTTACAGTCATGGACAAAAATATTAGATCATCAAAAGTCATCAAAAACAATGGTTATGCAATCAAGTATTAACTCCTGTGTGTATCATGTGACTAAAACAGAAAAGAAAACATGGAATGAATAAAAGCATTGTTCAATTGTTCAACAGTTCAATTCAGTAGGTATTGATGTAAGAACTGACATGATTTTGGTTATGATCAAGAAAACACAGAAGAGTGATAGATATCAGCTCTGAAATTAACCTACTATGAGCTAATGTTGTTGTTATCATTATATTTGTCCAATCAAATGTACCTTTAGTTGTACCGGGCATTAAAATAAATAAGAAATTGAAGAAAACAAGGATTGTCTAATAGTTTTTCTTATGAGTGTAAGACAAAAACACATAATCAAACACTGCACAGTAAAACAGGCAGTTTATGACCCATGATACAATACACAGAACAACAAATAAACATAAAAAACATACATTATATACTGTATTGTAAATTTTAAAGATTTGAATGAAGCCTGACAGGGTTTTGGTAATACTTTTTGCAGGACTGTGCATCCTCCAGGCAGCCTGGGGAAACGTCACCCACTGTGGAGTGTTCACAGATAAAAGCAGCATCCCTAAAGGGACACGTTTCGGCCCGTTCCAAGGCAAACTGGTCAATACCAGTGAGATCAAAACATATGACGACAACACTTTGATGTGGGAGGTAAAGCTTTGGCTCAGATGTGATAATGATGATGATTCTAATATGATTCTGATGTATGAAAATGCTTTGCTTTAGGTGTTTGAGAACGGCAGGCTGAGTCATTTTGTGGATGGAAGAGGAGGCTCTGGGAACTGGATGTCTCTGGTGAAGTGTGCTCGTTTCCCTGAGGAGCAGAACCTGACTGCCATCCAAGTGCAGGGGCAGATCTTCTATGAGGCCTGCAAGGAGATCAAGCCAGGCCAGGAGCTGCTGGTGTGGTACGGGGACTGTTACATGCAGTTCCTTGGCATCCCACTGACTCTGAAAGATTCCAGAGAGGAAAACAACCTTATTCCACCCACTGAAGGTTAGAAAGTAACTGAACCTCCTGATGTTTGTCCTTTGCACAGCTTTAGTTAAAATAAAATAAAATAAAATAAAATACTGAGGACATTCCATTAAAAAACTGTCAAATACATCTGTAAAAAAAGACAATTATTTAATGTCAAAAAGCCTCAACTTTTTATTATCTATGTATCTATTTATTAATTATCAATGTATCTATTTATTAACTATCTATTTATCTATTCATTAACTATCTATTTATCTATTTATTAACTATCTATTTATCTATTTATTAACTATTTATTACCATACTATGTGTATTTTTTTTAATCTCTTCTAGATACTGGTGAGGGTTATAAATGTGACAGATGTGGAAAGGTGTTCGCATACAAATACTACAGAGACAAGCATCTGAAATACACTCGCTGCGTGGACCAGGGAGACAGGAAGTTTCCCTGTCATCTCTGCAACAGATCCTTCGAGAAGAGGGACAGATTACGGATTCACATCTTGCACGTTCACGAAAAACACAGGCCTCACAAGGTACTGAAACCATGCATGTCGGAAGTAATAATCCTCCATACTGAACATTATAACCACTCATTGATCATATACTTTTACGCACAGTAGACGTGCGTAAAAGTTTGCTTGGTGCTGAAAGGACAGCTCCATGTGTTGTTACTTAGAAC